>CAOLHI010001523.1:0-367375 GCA_948474755.1 Ctenosaura bakeri
GTCAGGATGCGAATCGGTACAGAGGTCAATGCCAACATAATGGGTAGTACATTTGGGATCGGTGCAATGACAGACTGTGTCGACATCGAGGCCAACAGAGATGTTGGCAGAGTAGATGCAGGGTGAGGATCCGGTGGGAGCCGTGACACTGTCGCTGTCACCCGAGGAGGTGAAACAGCCCGACGATGAGGTGATGGGTCTCGGGACTGGTGGCGAGACCGTGATGGTGAACGGCAGTAGTAAGCCGATTGGGACTGAGAACAGGATCTGGAGTAGCGGTACCGAGGGGAGTGTCGGTAAGGAGACCCTGAAGGAGATCATGATGGTGAGTGAAAGAGACTTTCTTTTCTCTTGCAGAGTGTCCCCCTCCCTTTCCCATGCATTTTGCCCTAGTGTGGAGAAGTCCTGCTGAGGCAAAACAGAAGCAAATGGGGAGAATGGCTCCAAAGAGCCTTTATTTTCTCCTCCAGTTTCCCCCCTTCCCATGCATTTTGTCTCATCTTGCACTAAGGCAAAACAAAACAAAAGGAAATTGGGGTGGGAGGCTCCCAAAAGCTTTCCATTCCTCCTCCAGAGTTTACCCCCTTACCTTCCCATCCATCTTCCCCATGCTGTGGAAAAATGCATGGGAAGGGGGAGGGGGAACTTCAGAACAAGAAAGGAAAGCTCTTGGGAACCTTCTTCTCCCAGCCCATTCCATTGTTTTGCATGAGAAGGAGAACTGGGAGCCCTAGCAGTAAATGAGAAGGGGAGCAGACAGGCGAGTTATTTGTGATTTTTCCACTTTTGTGAGGGTTCTATGTCCTGAACTCTCGCAAATGTGGAAGGAGGACTGTACTTTCTCTCTCTTTGTTCTTTGTTATGTGGTGTGGTGCACCACTGCCAACATCATATAGGCTGAGCATGAACCAGGTTGGAGGTAGTAATATCATCTACTGGAACAAGAATTCACCTGGTGATGCTAAACCCAATGGTGTGGGCAGGCTCTAATTTTTGGGCCAGGAACTCCCTTCCAAGTGAATAGCAGCACTTATAGGTTTTACAAGTTCCAGTTCATCTTAAAATGTTACTTTGTGGGTAACATGGGTATGAGGACAGTTCTTTTCCAAAACAATTATTCTGTATTAGTATCATGAAACAAGCAGCATTTGCTCACTATTTTTCCCATTGCCCTGGAGGCCATTATTAGAATTCCCCCCCCCTTTTCTTACATTTCAGTTTTTTTCTTCAAAAAAAAGTCATGACTAATGTGACTAGTTGGTTATTTTATAATCAAAAGTGTTGATAATTAAATCTTGCCCAGTCTTTGAAATAAGTTATATAATTAATTTAACTAGTTAGTTTCCAGGCCCTGGTGTATATAGCAATCTTTTCCCCACAGGGTGCTACAGGCAGAATGTGACCATTTACAATTCCTTCAGCAAGGATGTAACTGTTTCTTTAGATAAGATAGAATTTTGCTTCTGGGATGGACTGTACCTCAATGTACCCAAGTACTAATTTCAATCCTTCCCATCTTTAATAAATGGGAAAGACCCTTCCTTGAGATGTTGCCTGCCAGTCAGTGGTCTGACTTGGTATATAGCAGCTACATAAGTCCCTATGTGCATGAATCAAGCAGTTTGAAAGGATTCTGTGATTTAGTATTCAGATAAAAATAAAAACAAACTAAGTCTAAAGAAGCAAACAAACAATTGTGTGTGTTTTTTAACGTTATTCTAGGCAGCTGATGAACATTTTTATTGCTAAGACATGCAAATGTCATTCAACATTAGCACTTCAATCAAGATGAAATAAAATTATGCTAGGCAAAAGCTTGTCATTGCTTTTAAAAGCAATTAAGATAGCATCAAATTCTTCAATGATATATATTTTCTATTTTCTGGCATATTTTCAAGCACCAAATTTATCATTAGAATCCAAGTCAAGTTTAGCAGTAAAGTGCATAAGGAAAACATTGGACTAGATACCTGTCCATCAGCTCTCTAACATAACTAGGCACAAAAGTTTATTAAGTTGACACCCTCCTATGATTACATGACTGGATGGTATCATGAAACATTACAGCAAAATTTAATTGTGTATCTCTTTAACCATGAAAAGGATAAACAAAGGGCAACATCCAGTGCTGTGGGTAGAATGAGGCTGTCCATGTGGTCCCTGAAAAGTCCTGGGGCAGAAAATTGGCCCATGAACCAGTCGTGTGTGTTAACACACTAGAATACCTCCTCCTCTCCTTCCCTCTTTCCTCCATTTCTAATCTGCTCCAGAGAACACCTAAACTTTCTGTTGCAGAGAGGGACTCTGTTCCACCAGCTGTGTCAGTCTAACTGGCAGAGACACACATCTCACACCTACCACAATTCTTCTCTGTTTGTGTGAACAATACAAAAGTTTGGCCTCTGTTTTGAGAATATCGTTTTAATTCCAATTCCAATGGTATTGAATCTTCCAGTTGCTTTTCAAGATGTCATTAACTTTAGACCTTTCTTTATCTTCAATCTGAAGTTAATTCCCTGGGCAACATGCTGCTTGCTGGGTCGAAGGATTAAATATAAGGGTTTATGAAGAAAAGCAGCTTTGGATACAGAGCTATTATACCACGATAACTTACACATACATTGGCTGTTCTAAAAATATATGTTGCACACATGCTGTTAATTTTAAAAAGATATACTATCATGTTTCAAAATAGAAGAAAGCTTATTTTAGAAACACTAAGAAACAATTTTCTGCTTTTCAGGATACTTCCAATAGGACTCTAAATGTCTGGGCATCAAGATCGTGTAATTATTTATATAATTAGTATTTAAAATTATATTACTTAAGGTACAAACTTCAAGACTTTTCCCACTATCCTCTCACATTCTCAGGTATCTTCATATATTCAAATACATGAGCACCCTAGGTATTTTTGTCTTGCCATGTATGGTCAGATCACTTATCAGAATGTCTATCTGGCACCAACTGGCAGCACAAATAAGGACATAAGAGCCCACATTCCCACAAAGAAGTTTCCAGTCTGGTGACATTGTATGCTTTTTGTTGTATCATACAAAATATACATACATCATACACCATAAGTACCTTGGCATTGTATTCCTTTTCCTTTGATCCAAGGGCAAATAGGAAAGAAGGACTGAATCCAGAATCACAGGTTCACAGATAATTCAATATACATGAAACATACGTAACAGTTTACTTCTTTGCGCTGTACATTAGACTTTACAATATATTTTGTTGTTTGTGCTGTGTGTTAGGTTTTACCAATATATATTCAAATCCAGCTTTAACCGCACTGTAGTAGTTATGGATAGAAATGCAACACAAAGATGTACGCTCCAACACAGTTTCTATCATGCTCAATTTCTTCTTTCTTCACTATGTGTGTAACATTTTCATGTATCTAATTTCTGATTTTTGTTGTCTCAAACAGAAAGGAAATTGGATGTACAGTATTTAGGCATTTAAAAGACTGGGATAATTTTATATTAACAGGGGATCAGCTTCACTGGAAATCAAATCTGGCACATTACTATAGTTTCCCAAACTGAACATACTTTGTTTCAGACAAATTTCTTACACAAGAAAACATTTCTGGGTAGCTGTATTGACACTGACTAAACATGTGCAGACTGTCATGTGCAATTATCAGCATAAGCATTATACAGAAATGTGCTTTAACTACATGAAAGAATAAAAAAAACCAGAATATGTGTGAGTTAAGGCGAAAAGAATCCTGCAACTATATATTAGCCATGATGCATTGATCTTGATTTTTTAAATGTTTGTTTGGCAAGCCATACAGTTGATTCCTTTATGGGTAAGCATAACCACTTACAGAGCATCATCAAACCTGTAACGAAAACTTGGATAATCTAAGCACTACCACAAGGCAACACTTCCCACATTTTGCCTCCAGAACACTGGTTCCCCCCGGCTACGCAAGAACAATACTGGACTCCCCACAACCCATTACGTATCATGACACTCAACAACAAGAAAATGATGCTTTCCAATAGATTCTGATTTTAGGAACTGAATTTTCACTTCTGCATCCTTTCACCAATGTTTCCTAGATCAGAAAATAAATCCTAGCAGCATCCTAATTCTTTAGTAGTTGTTTACTGGATTATATTAACGTGTCTCAATAAAAACATTAGTATCACATCTGTCAAAAACAGAATAACCACAGAGATAAGCGATAATCCTTTCATTGTTTTATGAAAGCACAATCCTCTGGGAAGTATACAAATCCATACATCATATTCCTGAGTGTTTTCAAGCAAATCTCACATTTGAAGAGGAGGTGGGTTAAATTCACCAATGGGTACAGTTAAAATACTGCAATACGCTATATGATTCATTTATACTCTTAAAGCCAAACTCTTTGCATATATCTAATAATTTCACCAGTGAATGTGTCTTCTACTGGTCATGGGTAAAAATTCATGATTTAAAAATCTTACAAAGCAAAGAGAAAGTGAACTTTTAATAAAAACACACAGAAACCTACCTCAGTTAATTTTCTCCAAGAATAAGCCTATTAGAGATTAGTTCCATCACTACCAATCCCAAACTTGTACATCAGCACTATCCTGTAGCCAGGACAAACTGATTCTGAAGAAAGATAAGTTTAAGGCATCTTGATTTGCTGATTAGTTAAGAAATGCTATTCATCAATCAAACTGGTGTATGCACTGTTTCTCTGACAATCCTTCTTGAATTATCACTAACTTCTGCAAAGCCAATATCAACAGGGACAGCTAATTGTACATACGGGACTTATAAATGTCCTTCAGTAATCTGAAACAGTAATTCACAGTATAATTGAATAGCCCCAAGAGTCCAGAAAAAGTACACACATGCATCTTTTCGGCTTTACTAATTTGAAGTTTCCAAGTCATTGGGTAGTTTTATTTCAGTTTTAGTTGATAGACGCCAATGCAACCTCCCTTACAATTTCATGGATGAATCGCTGAATTGGTTAAAGTTTAAATGCCACTCTCCTACTGAACTTTTGGATGAATAAATTTGCTGTTATATGCAAGTCTGAGTAATATCTTCACTATAACAATCAATTAAGCTACACTGTTTAATTAGGGAAAGGATATAATTACATTCTCCTTTCAGGGCATTCCAACCTGCTTGACTCTACAAGATGCACACACTGTGCCTATTCCCTGCCACATGCAATTAATACGTGCCTATCTTCTGGTTTTAGCAATGAAGTTAGTCTAAGGTCACTCAGCAAAAAATAAAAATGACCTTAACACATGCATATTGTAACCTTGACAACAAGGATGTCTAAGTGCCAGTCTAGCAGGTGTGGAGATACAACCACAAGTCTGCAAGGAAGGAGGTGTAAGTGAGCAAGAACGTTCATCTAGAATTCAGGTGTTTCAAGACTACGGGATCCTCATATTAGCAACTGGAAAGTACTTCACATCTATAATGTCTCCCCACCCCTCATACACACACAACAGTCTTTCCACACTACAAAAAAAGAAAGACTATGCAATGGGGGGAGGGAAGATTACAAGTAGGGGGTGACATTTTCTGGATTTCCCATAAAATTTAGTAAATGAGGCAGGATGACATCATTATCAAAGCCTTCTCTGAAACCACTCTTAGTCATCATTACATTTTACCATGTAGATTACTGCCCTATTCAAATTTATCTGCAAGCATAAGGAGTCTGTGATGTGACTAGAATGAGTACAAGACTGTATAATATGCCCAGATCTGACAGATGTTTACCCACCTTATGTTTGTCCCATGAGTGGGCAAATGCATCAGGTTCAGGGAGCAGTTTTCTGCCCCAGGACCTCCAGAGACTTCACAGACTGTCAAAGAGGTCCCAGAAATGAAAACAAAAAACAAAACAAGTTTCCAGAAGTCCACTTCTCTAAGAACTGTTTTTTAAAAGATGGTGAATGTAAAGCTCCTGGTGACCTATGTGAAAGATTAACTGCCACTCATTCAGTTCATACAATTCATCCTTTCAGGAGGAGGACCAAAAGAGAGCAGTCTAGGGAGTCAGAGAGCTCAATGGTAACAACAACAAAAAGCCTTAGAGGTTCCATGTGGTCCCATGGCCACACCTTTACCCACCATAATTTTTACAAAGAATATGAATAGTTGCTTACCTTCAGTGGCATTACAGGCACACCTCAGTTAACAAAGTGCATGTGTTCCTGGGCATTATTTCTTGCACAGAAAATTTGGTACAAGAAGCAGAAATAACATGGAAGGAACAGGGCTATGCTCCTCTACTGTTCATAGTATTATAGTGTGTATCCCTGTAATACTAGGCAAAGTATAAACATAAGAATGACAAACTCTCCCATTAATATTATTAAATGCAACTGAGATACATCCAAGCACATTACAGAATGCAACTAACAAGCAATCTTAGACTTCACAAATATATTTATAAAGTACATTCTGTAATATGTTTGGATCTATCTGGTTTATTCATAATAATATTGAAGAGACAATTTGTTATGTTTGAGGTCATATTTTACCTAGTAATATGGGGCATACACTTGTAATACTGTGAACAGCATAGTTAATTAGAGGCTCACCTGTTTTGTTTTTTTCAGTATTTCTATGTTCCTATACACTACACAAAAGAAAGTCAGTTCAACATGTTTCAGCCAACTTTTTATTCAAAACTAACAATAGGCATGTGTGAAATGAAAGAACCAAGTTTTCTGTAAGTAATCTTCTAGAGACCATTTGAAAGCTTTTGTCAATGCCAGGCGGAGGCTAAGCAAACACAGAGGCAGCAACTGGAGTTTTATGGTTTTTAGTAAGCAGGCAGTAAAATAATCAAGGGGTTATGGCACCCAAAGCAAACAGAGGCAGTAAATAAAGCCATAAAGCAATTAAGGGGTTACGTCACCCAAAACGGATGGAGGCAGTGAAACTCAGCAATGAGGATTAACAGAATAACCAGGAACAGGAAGTCCGGAAACAGAATGGTCGACGGTTGTTGGCCCATGACCCCCCTCCCCCCAGCGTCTGTCTTAAATAGTCTTTAGCCCAGCTGGGGCTGATCAAATGTCCATTGGCCTGGCTCCCAGCTGGAAGCCCTCAGACCTCAGACGCTTCTCTTGCAAGCGCTTTGATCTACGAACCGCCTCCTTTTCCTGTCGCCTCTGAAGGAACGTGGGGGGAAAGTCTGCTGCAAACTCCAGGCTGGAGTCAGAAACAGCAGCTTCTGTCAAGCCAGAAGCATTGGTCTCATCTGCTGGAGGTACCAGCTCTGGGATAGCCGTGGAGCCGCTGGCAGGCCCCTCCCTTGACTCTGCAGGAGCCCCCTCTCCCTCCAAGGGATCCTCCCCCAGCTGGGAGTCCAAGTCAAACTCAGAGTTCCCGTCTGAATCGGCAGCCTGCTCAGTCTGGTTCATGACAGCTTTTCCCAAAATACATCCAGTGATTATTTTTTCTTCTCCCAGCTTCCATCTTTCTTATGATTTCCATCTGGTACATGAATTTATAGATCTAAGCTTTTATCACAAGTTAGGAGCTGGTAAGGCAGGCTAATCTACTCTCACCTTTTCTCTCTGTTTTGCTGTCCACATGTGTTCAGTGAGGGATTCTGGCAGCAGCCCTTGTTTACTTTGCCTGTTGTAGGTACACACATGGTTACAGTAAGACCGGCTGGAGAAGATTCCCATTTTTTCCCAGTTCAAATATATTGCACAGTTATTGCACCACTGCTGCAACCTAATACCAGAAGTCTATATTTCTCCAGCTCTCCTTCATCCTCCTCCTAATACTGATCCAGGAGGTAGGGGAGTGCTACAGCAAGGCAGAGAATGAGAAAGAAGGCTGAGGGTGGCCATAAGAAGGCTTTGCAAAAAGGAGCTTCCCTGTCAGAAGCCTGTTTACTAAGATATGTCTGTGTATTTATACCATTGTTCCCTAAATTAACTGGAGAGGAATTATTACACAGGAACATTGAATTCCCTTGGTAGGCAAGGCCAGGAGAAAAGGAGTGTGATTTCATTTTCTAGACTCAAATGAAATTGCAGGAACACATTCTGAAGTATGCAGCACCTATTTCATTCGGCAAGGTTCCATGTTCCAAAGTTGTAGCATACTTTAATAGTCCAAACTGTGGTAATACATTTATTAGGCCAACCAAAAACAGAATTCTTGGTGCAAAGTCCAGTAAGTGATTTGGGTTGTGCTAAAATTTCTGATCCTGCATTTATATTTCAACAGACATTCAATAGGATCAGCAGTGCATATATGCTTCAAGGCAAAATTCATACTCCAACTGCTCAATAAGTTGGGGACACAGAACTATTTTTTATGAAAGAACAAAGACATCATCTCTCTTTCATCAAGAACAATGTTGCTCAGAGCTGAAATCATTCTCTGTCCTGTCAAAACTCAAAGAGTGTGCGAAAACTAAAGGGGAAAGCTACAACATGCACACCTAAATGTTTCTTCTCAGCTTAATGATGATCTGCCCATTTAAACAGAAACGTTGGTCCTATAAAGCACATCACTATTTCTGCTTGGCTATTATTGTTATTAGTAATTTATGAGGAATGCCTCTGAAAGGCTTCCATAAAGTAGAAAGCGTAATCCACAAAACCACTTTGGATCAAATTCTAATTCTTCCACAACTGTTTCTAGACACACAGATAATATTCTTTTTTCTTGCGAGTACATTTTCAATTGTCGAGTTGAGAAAGAAAATTGAGGATTTTCCTTTGAGACATGGAAAAAAGTGGGTCAATATACATTTCAGTTGCTCACAAGGCACAGAAGGTATAGAGCTGTATGTGTGCCACAACTGGGTCTGGTTTTAAGTTTGACAATAAAAATGAGCCTGACAATGTTTGGAGGAAAGTGAGTTACTTTACTCTTTTTGTTTCCTCTAAAGCAAAGACTAAAAGGAAATTAGCAGCAGAAATATGCAGCTGACCTCTTGGTATTAAAGCCACTCTGTTTTAGACAGGGAAAATGACCAGCCCTGCAGGGACTCAATTTAAAGAATTGTACTATTTCACAGATTGCTGGCATTAAAATATGTAACTGTTTTCTGATCTGAGCTGTGAAAGCTTAATACGTGAGAAGGAGGGATCATGATGAAAGGGACAATAAAAGTGTATCAGTGTATTTAAAATATTTTAAACTGCAGTGCAGTTGTGTCCTAGATATGAGTAAAGCTGTTTGCTAGAGCTTCTGGTTGCTACTAAAGCCAGGAGCCCATTCTTTGCGCATTACAGATCAAACACAACAGTATATCTACTTCACTCCTGAGTGAAACAACACAAATCTATGATCCGTGTTCTTACAGTACATCAATTTTCCAGCTCAGATATGTAACTGCAAGGTCTGCTCACAAAGACTTGCTCATGTTGCTAAGAACTCTATGTTTCTATACAGTAGCATTAGTTCTCTGTGCAGGATGAAATTAAGCCTTCCTCCACACCACAAACATAAGTAGTAATTTAAGCACAAAACCTTGTCAGACTGTGTGGAGATTGGTTTTGTAGTGTAACAGCTCCCTGCCCAATATGGTAAACAATCTAACAGACTATAGAAGCTGTAGCCCAAAATATTTAGAGGATCAATAGTTCTGTCTCAATTCTTCCATGCAAAATGGAGGCTCAGGCACCAAACAGCCATATGGGCACTGCATTTAGATGCCTATGCATACACAGTTCACTGCCATGGTTCTTGTTCCAGCAAGCCAAACTTCAGTATGGAAGCTGTTTCCATCTCTCTCCTTCACTTTTGTAGACTAGAACACCTGCCCCTATCTTTGTCCCTGTAGAGAACAATGTATTTCATCAGATTGGTCATTAAGGGAAAAAAAAGTCTGAATGCTTCCCCAGTACAAGCTAGTCATCAGAAACAGCATGAGATGGCAAAGTAGAAATCCTTAGCATAAGAGCTTCTGATGATAACAATGCTCCATGCTGGTGCTCTGTGTAGTGAGGTATGTCAATAATCTTGTCCCCACAGACAAATGGCATACAATGATCCCATGCACCTGATTTAACATCCCTGACATATGTTCATGGCAGTGGTTTGCTGCAACACAGCAAGCCCAATTTGCACTCCAAGCCAGAAGAAGAAGAACACCTCGCAGTATGGAACAATCAGTATGATACAGTAGTTCCAAGTCACTTCCGTGTGGTGAGCACAGAGCTTGGGAAAATTATTTTTGATTACAATCCTCAGAATCTCCGATATGGGACACTGGACATGTCACAGATTAATTCAGCGAAATATATCCAAGACAGTAATTTTTCCATGAAAGGGATGGGGATAGTACAAAAAGATATCTTGAATGAACCTGTCTACTTCTCGTAAATACTCTTCCCCCTCTACATATTTCTTACCGCTAGTGAGGTCCTGCTGTTTTGCTCTGCATTAGACCACAGCAGGCTCAGATACGGCACCAAGTTCAAAAGAAGCATATGGCACCTAAACAAATATCCCACTTCTTCACAGTGTATTTCATTTTTTATGGGAAGTTCATGAAAGCAGAAACATTCAGAGGCAAAAAACCAGTATCTCCTCAGGAAAAAAGAACTTATGAGCTAAAATGTACTTTATTTCGGATAATCTTCCCACCTCTCACCCTCTGCCAACACTGAATGAAGCTTTTTATATACTTAACCATCTGTGTGTACAGGCAATCAGGGCTTCATGCCAAGGGGGAAATGGTTTAGCACATTTTGCCTCTGCTTTAGTATAATTCTGCATACCAAACATTTACTTTTCAAAAATATATCAGGATGTGTGATCATATGCTAAGCGGCATACAGTTTCCAAATCGCTGCTAAAGGCACTGTTAACACGTCCACTAAAACAAAACCTGGATTCTGTAAAAGGTTTTTTCACACCAATATTTGAGGGAGAAAAAAAATCATAGCAACTGATAAAACATTTCACAGATTGAAATTTTTTTTAACAATTTATCCATTCATCAAACAGTTGGTTCAAGAAAATTAAGGTGATCTGTGAATTACTGCACACTGGTTCATGCCCATTCAATTTGAAATATAAAAGATATTTTAGCTGAAGTGCCATTACTGATGATGTCTCTGAGAGATCCTCCACAAGTTTCACCACCCACTACTGATGCTGCCCAGTAGCAATTTGGCACATTTAATCTGGCTGCAGAGGAAAAGCCTGTCTGACATGGGTGGCTCTACCAGCTGCACAGATTCCATCAGCATAGCCTTTTGCCTCACAGGAGCACACAATCCCACCACCATGTAAAGATAGTGTAGTGAAGGCTGGTGGCAACTCTGTATTGCATCCTTGTTTTGTACACTGCTACAAGTAGCATAGCCTTTTCTTTTACAGGAGCAGGCAATCCTGCTGTAATGAGTTAGGAGATTGTCCTCCAAACGCCCAGCTCAGAACAGCTTAGTGAGGAAAAAACATGCCCAGTGGTTATGATGTCCTGTCAGAAGAGAAGGTTAAGAGGGGACATGATAGCCATGTTTAAATATTTGAAGGGATGCCATATAGAGGAAGGAGAGGGCTTGTTTTCTCCTGCTCCAGAGATCAGGACAAGGAGCAATGGATTCAAGCTGCAGAAAAGGAGATTCCACCTGAACCTCAGGAAGAACTTCCTGACAGTCAGGGCTGTCCGGCAGTGGAATGTGCTGCCTCGGAGGGTAGTGGAGTCTCCTTCCTTGGAGGTTTTTAAGCAGAGGCTAGATGGCCATCTGTCAGGAGTGCTTTGAGGGTGTTCCTGCATGGCAGGGGGTTGGACTGGATGGTCCGTGTGGTCTCTTCCAACTCTACATTTCTATGATTCTATTCTTTTTACTGCATCTTACCTAGCAGACTTTGCACAAGTCATCCCCATGCATCTAGAGGAGCTTTCCCTGTCTCACTGAATATTCTTTCTCTTTCTCTCTGCTCCTTCGCTTCTTTCTTTGTGCCACTCTATTTTCTTTCCTGTGGTCTTTACTTCCCTATTCATTTATTCTAAAAGTTCACTCTCAAGATTCACACTCTTGAGATTCAATGTCAGTATACATTAACTCTGCAGCTCTAGTCTGAGGGCTTTCTGATGGCTTCCTCCTTTCTGGCAAGATGAGGAAGAGCAACATTCAACTTTAATTTTTATTTACATTTTTCCCACTATATCTCATCTCTTTTTTCTAAAATGGTAAAACATCATGGAATTTATGTATGTCCACCTCCCTATCCAGAAATGGATATTCACAAATATTTGGGAAAGAGAACGTCAGAAAGGAAAAAAATTGACTACGAAACAATATCAGGGCCATGCCAACCTCTGGTAAGTCATCAGTTCCATTACTGTCCTCAACCTATCCCCAAAGTATCTATGTTCAGCATACATTATCAGATACCTGGTTGCAAAGACCAAAGGCACACTGGTCAGCTTACCTCAGGAATGAAAATCATGCAGATATCCAGATGTTATTGCTCCACAAGTCCCAACAGTCCTAAGTCAGCATCTCAAAGACTGTGGAAGGGATCTTCAAAAATATCTAAAGACCCACACAATTCCTATTCCCTGGCCTAAGATATATTATGATCCTTTAATTACAACTTTTTGTAAAGGGAATCTAAGGCTGCTTTCACAGTACATGCAATTTCTGTTGGGTGGGGAATAGAATATGAAGGAGAAATTCATATTTTTTTTAAATACATGGTTTTCGCAACAAGATAATCAAATATTGGTGTGGCACTAATTACTTTCTGTAAAGTTGATAATTATTATTATTGTTTGTCCTTTCTGTTATGAAAATGCTATGGTTACCTATAGTTGTATTAAACAACTTCATATACAGAGAAACAATTATCTCTAGAAAGATTTTAAAATTGGGTTCTTTGTTGGAATCCTTACAGTTTTCAATATTTGTAATTACATCGTCTGCACTTGTAGGGCTAAGTGAACAAGATCATCTATCCGATTCCAATGTGAAACAGTTTAAACATACCAGAAGAGGTACATTTGTATCTGAAATTAAGCATGTTTTGAGAGAAAATGCATATTTAAATATGTTGTCTTTTGAAAACTGCAAACAAATACAAAGAGATTATGAAAAGTGACATGGACCAGAAACAGACAGATTTGCATATACCACATCTTTAGCTGTTTGTGACAATTTTAATGGATTAAATCATTCTATTCTCTCAGTTTTTTGGTTTCTATAACTTACTGGGCATATGTAAATGAATTCACTAAAGAAACATGGTGGGGTGAACAAGATTGTACTGGACTAAGAGTGTCAATGTGAATAATTGATCAACAGTGACACAACAACAGCAAGGACTCTATAACCAAAGAGAGAGACTGATCCCTATGGACCAAAGTGCACATCTTTGTAATCGGAGCAGCTGTAATAAATCTAATCTGACAAGTACTCAGAGACTGAAGCAATGTTCCATCAAATATTTTTAAAGTCAGTTCCAAACAAGTCAGCCCAGCTTTGCCTGGAGATTTATTAGACATTTAGCTGGTGCTCATGTGATCACTAGCTATCTGAAGAGGAAAGGAAAAGAAGCTGACAAATGAAAAATAGCCCGGATGGTATTATGAATTTAGGACTTGTGTATTACATTAATACAAAATTAAATTTCAGAAGTATTTTGGTATTGATCTCTTTACCTTTTAAACCTCCTCTGTTGCATCTTTTCAAATGATTCACTTTATGACAAAATGGGTTATGTTTTCTTTTTTTAATCATATAGTTCAAAACAATTTGCTTGTACTTTTCTCATATCTATTAGGATGGGAGATGGGTCATGCTTTCACAGTTCAGTTTCCTTCACACAGTTCTGACATATATAATCCCAGGGATGAATCTTCTAGTCAATACACCCCAGAGGAGATGCACCCCACAGAAAGTGCCACATTATCGATCCACTGGGATTTGTACTGTTGGCCCTGGTATACTGTGGGTAAAATCAATTGTTTCAAGTCTGATTTGCTGTGAGAAGATAACTGGAATACACAAATGCTGTAATGTGTTTCTCTGTTGCACAGCACTTCCTGCTTCAATGTACCATTGGCAAAGCTCTTCCTGTAGCATGGATGCCTGTCAGGCTTTGGTATTATAAGAAGTCTTAAGAAGGCCCAGAAGGTACACTGAGTTCTCAGCTTGAAACATTCCCCCTCTGCAGGCAATCAGTTACCTAGTATAAAGTTTCTCTAGCAGAATAGAGCCAGGGTCCAGACAGAGGAGGCTGGCCTATCACTATAATTTCCCCAAGTCACTCATGTTCCAAAAAGGTACATGAAAGGTAGGCTTCAAAAATGCATGGACATATGTTCCCAGTAAGCTTGGCAACAAGTAATATTAACATATACATACTATTATGATTGCCACTTAGCAAGACATTCCCAGATCGCTCTGCTGGGCATCTTTTCAGAGTCCAAGACAGATGCTGCACATAAAGAATTAATTCTTCATATGTTTTCTACCACCAGACTGAAATGGCTGCATGCTAGAGGGGCAAGTTCTCCCCTTAATAATGGCATGGTATTTTAAAAATGCAGGAATGTTTAATGACAAAAAATTAAGTCACCTTCACAGAGCAATATAAAAAGATGTCAAACATAAAGCATTTTAAGCACTTAGTATCCTTTCTGGTCTTACACAGAAAATATTCTGCAATATTTTGCCTCTCTACAAATTAAGATCATAAATATTTATTTAGTCTACATAATAATAACTTGTACCCCCTTTTCATTTCCATTTTATTTTCTATAATCCTTCCTGGCATACTCTTTCAACATACTTGCTGGCTAATTCTTGCTTTGGACGTTGTGCTATATCTTCAATAATATACACATTCATATGGACAGAATATCTGCATGGTCCTATTTTAAACAAACCATCAGTGTACATGAATGTTATTAAAATTTATATACGGAAATGTTAATATATCTACCAATTTTGAACACAAAGATTTAATTTTAATAATAGAGCAGGGGAGAAACACATGTGAATTATAAATGTACTGTGTGTGAATTGGCCCAAGAGATTAAGGGGGAAAAGTACTAAAATAAATAAAATGAACTATCCATACAGACACTAATATGGAACAAATTTCTTAGATTCTCACTTCACTGAATAATTATACCCTTGAGCTAATATGAATAATTTATTAAGTGGCATGCAGTTTATGTAACCCTGAAAAATCTATGCATTTATAACTCTTACTGCAAACCATTTTGGGGCATATTACAGCTGATTAGTCACTTTTGCATAAAAGCTCTTTTCTCCTTCTGGCCTAAAGGAGCTTTACCAAAGGTAAAGATTCAAGAGGCCATGTTCACAAATGTAGAGGCATTGGCTTTAACTGAAGAACACCCAACTAAGTGGTTACCAATTTTCCCCTCAAGTGTCTCATACCATTAATGGAAGCTCAAAAATAAAGGCCAAATATTTTTAGTATATTTTTAAGTGCCCTCTCTCTCTCAAGCAGCATTCAATAATTCATTAAAGTACTATAGCTCAGAACCACCCTTAAGCTCTGGGAGTTATTGGCTAACTACTGTCTGTATTGATCTTTTCAGTGATTAAATTTTTAAGGCAGTTAAAGTTGAATTCTGGTAAATGCAATATACCTTTTTTTCAACAAGGCTACAGTATAATATATGGCAAGAAACTGGAAAAGCTTTGAGCAAGCTTATAAAAATGTGCTTTGGAAAGGATTTTCTCTTAGCTCACACAGATAATAGAAAGCATCAGTTCAAGTAAAAAAAAAACCCTGACAATTTCAATTTTCTGCCACTTGATACCATGTGCAAAGATAACCCTATGTGCAAAGAAACTGTTTTATTATGCTTTCTTACTAAAGAGGCAGTCTGCATTACTTGTGTCCTTGCTCCCACTCCCATGAGTAAAGACAGTTTGTATTTAAATTCTGTTTAAAAAGGAAAATGCTATTTTGCAAGTAATTTTGTTTATACAACATAACACTGCAGCTCATGCAATTCAGGTGGCTGTCTGGGAAACCAAAGAGAAGATTTTCATCTTAGCCAAGACCTAAATGCCACCTTCCTTTAGCTAAGACCTATATGCCACACCTCATCTACAAACTTGTGTGGATCCAAAGCACATCTGAACTCCTAGTAGACAATGCCACCATAAAAGCAGATCAAACCAGGCTAGTCATAAGGCGCTCAAACAAGGAGAATTTTGCCCAAGGCTTCTGTGTTCCATGCAAACTCCGGCCATATTCTGTTTCTTAGACTGCGGGAACTCTAAACAAGTGAAATGGATAACAGCTGAAGAAAAGGTACAGTGGAATGGGGCTCGGCTTTTCTTGTTACCCTCTTCAGTGCAGGTGTACAACCTACTGACATCGACACTAAATCTGACAATGAAGTGAACTTATTATATCTGTGAGAGCTTTATAAGCTTTGTCTGATCGGCAGTCAGTCTGTGAGCGTTATGATCTCTGAAAATCAAGATTTGCAAATCAAGAATTAGCTTTTGCAATTTATGCTCTTTCTCCATTTATGCCCTTTCTCCATTTTTTCCCATAATCAGGTTGCAGATTAATTAAGGATTACAAATCCTGTCTTGAATGGAACTTCGAAGACTAGTTCTTTAGCAACTAATTGCTGCTTAAAGGGAAGAGCCAGAATATGACAACTAACAGAATGCTTTACTGCTTCTGGAAGTTGGCATTCTGAAAAGCAAATACCTGTAAATAATTGATATGATTGTGTTGCTAGAAGTCCTGACCTTCAACATATGAAATTGGGCACATTGTTTTCTGTAGCGTGATCCAAGAAGGTGAATACTGAAATTCTATCTTCCGAGACTTTCGAGTCTTAACTCAACCAATGCATCTATCAAAGGGCTGTGGTAGCGATCCCTCTTCTAAAAACTCTCCTTAGAGTGGAGAGTTGAATAAAACTTTGAATAAGAATTTTGAAATAACTAGCTAAAAGCAGCTAATATTTATAACTAATTCCTGTGCCCAATCACTTAGGTGTGACTATACTACATTATGAATTTAACTTTATGTAAGATAGGTTTAACTCCTTTTGTGGAACACTTAACTTTTTGTGGTATATCTACTTATACATTTATGGAAATGTGAAGTCACTAAACGGTGGAGGAAAAGCACTGCAAGATGCAAGTAATGGCTCAGATGTTGCTCAATAAAAATGCACACTTAAAAAATAGTAAAAGTAATCACTGCTTTTGAGAACAAAGTGAAACTGTTAATACAACAGCAACCAACTGGCATCAGCACAGTAATCATAATGAAAACTGTTAATAACTTTTTTGAAGTAAGTAAGCTGTGCTAATTTGCAGAAATCTAACTTTTCTAAGAAGGGTTAAGTATGAAGCGATGAAGAAGAAGAAAAATAACAGAATCTACAAGCATCCATTCTATGCTATCACCACTGCTACCCATTAACAGTCCTGTTCTCCTGTCAGCTACCATCCAGAAAAAAAATTAAACTTAATTAGTACATTTGAACACATACACATATGCTTTTCACAGGAGTACTGAGTAAAACTAGAAGAAGTACAACTGCTCCCTTCTTCCTACAAAACAATCCAATTTGTACAGAGCTTAAAGAAATTTATTTACTCACTTATTTATTTTAATAACAGAGGACTGCAATTTGATAGTAATTAAAATCATAGCTTGGGTCAGAATATAGTCTGCCTTATGCTGCAGTTTTCTATTTAGCGATTAAGGCTCATTTTCTAATTTCAGCTGGATAAAAATCCAGTAATAATTACAGCTAGTAAATGAGAGAATGACATAATGCGCTGTGAGCAGATAAACTAAATCAAAGAGGCTTTAAGAGTATAAAAACCCTAGGCAAGCTTAAAATGGAATACCTGTGTGTATGTGCATATGTATTTGTGTCTGTTTCAGAAAAATCCTTCTTATTCTGATAGATGATTGCTAGAGCCTGATAATTAACTGTAAATGGCTTTTTCACAGACACAGTGTAATTTAGCTAGTCCACGCAAGCTCTCAAAAGAGAAATGGAGCTCACATATGTATTCTGTCATTTTATATCAGTTGTATTTAGTGAATGTTAGATAGAAACAGATAGCGATGAGCGAGGTGAAAAAGGGAACAAGAAATGTCAAAAAGAAGAAGAAACTGTTAAATGGCACCAAGCGCCTGGGTGAGGTGTTTGTCTATCCATGTGCTGCTTGTCTTTCTCAATCTATCAACAGAAAGGACAAGAGTCCTCGAGAGGGACAAATGTCCTAAGTCAGAAGGATGGAGCAGGCTACATCCTCCATTGCCTGAGGCCAATAGCATGCTTGCCCTAAACTGTCAGTTTACGGTCTTCACTGCAATCTGCCTCCTGTCAATGTGAGCTTTAAAAACTGAAATCCGATGCGACTTGTAGCCCTCAAAACACGGACTATACACATTTATAAATGATTCAGGAAGAAGCAGGGCAATGATTAAGAAAGAAATCAAAGGAAGTGGTGTGAGAAAGACAGCTGTGAAGGTTTACTCTCTTGTTTTTTGGTCTCAAAATTAAGGTTGAGAAATGAAAGACTGTATGGCAGTGGCTCAACCAAACAACTCGCAGTCCATGGGCTAGGAAGAAAGTAAAGAGCAGAAGAGCAGAGAACCTAAAGAGATGGTACTAACAACGCCTTTAGCATTTTGAGGTCCTGCTGAGAGATGCCAGAAACATTCAGGTATCATAAAATCTGGCTGGTATAATTACAGGAATAAAGTAATGACAAAAGATAAGCAATGCTTTATCATTTGCATTCTCTTCAGCAAAGCTCATAACAAGGAGAGTGCTAACCATCACCATATTTGATACAGCTCAAAGAATTCTAGCATTATAAAGGAACCAGAATGGAACTACTAGAAAGCACAGCTAGCCTATGTGCCCTAGAGATGAGGTATAGGCACAAGCACTAGAGCCTTGGTGTAGGGATGTAATTCTTCACTATGTTTCTTCTCAAAGACAGCAAGGAGTAAATTTCAGCAATCTTCTTCGCAATGTGTGAAAGTCTTCCAAGCCCATGCAGTTTGCAAGGGCTATTTGCAACTTGGGACTTATTCTGTGCAAAATTCACACCTGTATTTTTGCATAGAGAACAGCATTTTCCTAGAAGAAATCAATATTCTTGCACTGATATATTATTCTCCATGAGGAAGATGAAGAAAATGCTGTTTCATAACACAAAACCAGCACAGGCAAATTTTGTACTGAAAAAGTCCCAAATTGTGAAGACACTCATCAGTCCAGGATTCTTCTCAACAAGGCTTCTCAAGACTCAAAATACATGCTTTTCAAAAGAAGTCTGAATATGTTTTCCATATTCACCTGACTCACATTCAACACCTCTTGCTAAAGGATACATAGAGAAAGATTTCTGTATCTCAAGCAGGAATTTAAGGGAGGATCAACACAAACATGTACTTTATTGAAACTGTAACCCTATACATAGGTTTCTGCAAAGGAGTCTCACAGAACTAATTCTCGGTAGAGAGTACACAGGAGTGTATTATGAGAAACGTATTATTTTAATTTCCATGAGGGAGTGTTATCACAATCTCTAGGGCAGAGCTTTCCAAATGGTGCATTGCGACACATTAGTGTGTCGTCTGAAGTGTGTGGTGTGTTGCCTCTCCAGGCTGAGAAAGACCCCTCCTGCCCCCCCAACTCATCCTGCAGGATCAGACAGGGAGGCTGCCTTTCTCACTGCTGACGCCATTCCTGGGTTCTTTCTTCAGCAAGGGCAATGGCAGAAAGTCAGGATACATTGGGGGGGCTGCCTTTCCTGCTGCTGCTGCCCTCGCTGGGGTCTTTCCTTGACAAGAGCACCTTTCTTTGGTGAGGGCAACAGCAACGGGCCAGGATCATGTAGGGAGGCTGCCTTTCCCACTGCTGCCACATATACTGACTTCTTTCCTCAGTGTGGGGAATGGCAGTGAGCCAGGATCGGGTGTGGGGAGCTGCCTTTCCCGCTGCTTAACCTCTGGCTTGCTAGTAAAACTGAATTGCTGTATCAAAAAATGATACATGTCCAAAAAGTGTGTCACCAACATGAAAAGTCTGGAAAGCTCTGCTCTTGGGCTTTGGTTTGGTTTCTTTTTTCAGATTGCAAACTGATTTGGGCTGAATCCTGTTTGTTTAACTCTTCTCAAAATAGTCAGGTGTTATAAATGTAATAACCAGCACAGACTTAGTGGTTAATACTCTAATTCCCATCAATTCAAATAGGAAACTCAAAAAGCAATATAATTCATTGGACTGTTTCTTTTTGGCCTTCTAGACTATCTCTTGGGAAGTGCAAGGGAGAAAACAGAATCACCTTCACACTTAAAAATGCTGTTCCTAAGACGGAACAGACACTTTGCAACAGGATTATGGTGAAATAAGCTACTGGTATTTTTCAGATATAACATCAAACTACAGTTTGATATCCGTCTAATCTCTGGACTCATGTATTCAGCTCTTTCCCATTCTGACCCTCTCCCTCCAAGTAGCAACTAGAAATGCACTTTCGCCATTTGTGACCCATCTGGTAACAGTTTTCCCAACAGTCAAGTTATGATTTGTGGTTATGGTGTACAGGTACATATAAAAACCCTTGTTTACTCATTATGGTTTCCCATAAATCCCTACCTAAGAATAATGAAACAACATGAACAGAATCTCTTCAGCGCTTATATTCATAACAACAAACCACAGTGTTACAGCTGAATGTGCCCATAACCCAACAGCTGTGTGTTCTTTGTTCTGTGTCATTAGAACAAATAATGGTTTGGAATATTTAATCTCTTTTTAACTTTGGTAAAACTAATGTTTTAGCTGCACCTTTGTAGAATACTTAAAGACACTTTTTGGATCCCATCTGAGGGAAAGCTGGGATATAAATGCAATAAACAAACAAACAAACAAACAAAGTAAGTAAGTTTGGGAAGAGCGAGAGAAAAAACTAGAAAACTATTAGTAACAGTAAGCCAGAACAGAAGTCAGCTTATTTAAATCATTATGTGAAATATGAATTAGTATGTGCAAGTATGCATTAGATAACGGAATAAATTGGACAGACCATACACAAAGAAAACTTCTCTGTGGAAATGCAACCTCTCTTCAGGATGCAATCATGCACTCATTGAAAGAACACTGTCACAGTCTTCCATATGCCTGAAAACCTGGCAGGCTCGTGTCAGCAAGGCAGAGGTGAGGACAAAGCCCATTTTTATTTTTTCCAGCATAAGCTTCTTTGTCCTTAACCAACTCCCACCATACCTTCTCACTTAAAACACTGGGCAGGAAATATATAATCTCCAGGAACAGGGCAACTTCTGTCTTCTGTTAGACCTGGACTACCCACTGGTACTACCACACCAGAAGACGTCTCCCCCCCTCTGTCCTGAACATCCAAGTTCCACTCTCAGGAAGGAAGCCACCACAGATGTTTATACAGTGATTAGGAATCCAAGATCTCCACCTTCACTCTCAGAGTGGGATGGATATGCGTGTGCGCACGCACACACACACACAGAAACACGCACACAGAGGAATGAATATATATATATATATATATACACACACACACACATACAGGGAGGGAGAGCTTTGGAAAATTGCAGTTTTTAATGAAAACAAACACTGTTGCCACTTTTAACATTACCCATTCTGTTTATTTAGGAACAAGACATAAGCTAACAAATAAACACAGTTGCCAAATGTTTACTTCATATATTTTATCTTGTTGTTAATCTTTTAAAAATGGTTCAAAATTGTGCTTTGACTTATACAAAACATACAACTATTCCTATTCTAGGTAGAAATGAACTGGTTTAAACTGTCAGTGATAAAAGCGATTAGGTGCTGTACAAAGTAAAATAAAATAACAGAATAATCTGCCTTCACACTTAAGAGTCTGAAGTGATACAAAAAAATAAATCTGGTATGTGTCAAAGAAGAATTATATTGATATCATGAACTTTCCTGAAAAATTTATGGCAAAAACAAAATGTAACAAAAACAAAAAACAGCAGCTTGTATTCCCACATGCTATTTAATCTGCATGAATAAAAGTACTGGTTTTTTTTTAATAGAAACCTTATGACAAACAACACAGTTTGCCACATATTGGGTTCATAATCATTGGTGGATGTTCTATATTGCATTAAGATGCTGACATCGGAAAAACACATTCTGACAAATTAACTTGATCTGAACAAGGTTAAACGAGTACTGGAAAATGCAAGCCTGAATACTCTGGATACAGGAATTCATGCCTAATTACCAGATGCACTGAAGAGACAGCTTTGAACAGGCAGCCTCTACTTTGTTGTTATGGCTCATGAACTTGATTTTTTTTTTTAAAGTGTTGGATTCAGTCCAGAATCCTGGACATTTGGCTGGCACAGGCGCGTTACAGGATTGTCTATCCTATTAAATATGTAATAGAGTCACCAAGCACACCAACTGACTTTATTTCATAAGATTTTCACACAACGTAAACCATATCTTTGCTCACTTTTCAGGAAAACGAACAATTGGATTATTTGGGAAATGAACCACTGGATTACATGGAAGATGTAGCGGTTGGCAAGGAGAGCAAAGGTGTTTGGGTGATGTGGTGTATGAAGGACATTCTAGAGTCAATCCAGTGCACAGAAAGACGAAATTGGCTTGTATAAAGTCGAGGAAATGTTTTTACTTGCTTATTTCTACTATGTTAACACAATCACTTAATCCTATCAGTCTGTACTATAGTGTCAAGCTAATTTACATCCCACAACATAAAAGACTGCTTTTAGGAATCTCATTATCACTTTCCATTCAGGCACTCTGCAGGTGAAAACGACATTTTCACTGTGTTTCTAAATGAAAGATGGGTGTAGGTGGAAAACAGAAATGAAAATAATTCCGTACCTCACTCTATAGTTATGTTTGGCATGGCTACATAAACAATCAATTCTGCTTTCAAGGACCTGTGGGATTAGATAAAGTGAGTGTGCATGTTGCTAACAGGAAAAACCATGATACTATTCAGGGGAACAATAAAATTAATCACAAAGAAGTGATATCCAGAATTTCTCTAGTGGTACACACAACAAAGGAAAGCACTTTGTTGCATTAAAGCAAAGATTAACATATACGGCCAAGCTTCATTCCTTTAAAAATAAGTTTATTAAGTAACCTTATTTATTTTCATACAAAAGCACGTACACAAAATTGCACACATTCCCAAAGAAATCCTAACTGCTCATTCTAAACAGAGATGGACGCTATCTGCTTTTAAAATGCTGTTCCATTTTTTTTATGCTGGATTAATAATTTATTTTAAATGAGACTGAAACCCATAGATGAACACAGATAATGTAAATTTTCCTAAGAAAATTTTCCTAACTTCATTAACATCATTTCCTTAGGAGCAACCTTTTGAGGAAGTAACCAAAATTTGTACATCCAAATATGTAGTATGTGAATTCATCTTTTCAGTATCTTAAACATTTCAGCAATCGTTTACAATATGGAACAATTGTAAGAGACAGAAGAGTGAAAGAAAGACTTGTTCATAAATATAGCTTAATCTCACTCCTATTGGTACTAATGCATTTCTTACTAACACAGATTTTTCACAGTTTTACTAGATATGATCCATCCAATGTTGGATTCTATTGGTGTCAATCTATTTTATGTACTTACACAAACTGGAAAGTTCTTAGATTTTTTTTCCCCCTGTAAAGCATTACATCATTTCTTTGGCGGGAGGGGACCACAAAAAGGTGCTCTTGGGGAAAAAAAAGGTTTTATTCCCTTTAAAGCACATGTATACTATAAACCTGTTGCATATTTACACACCTAAACTATTTCATGAGTTAGCTTATAGTCTGGATCCAGTTAAACACAGCATTTGTCTTAAAGAGAGAAAGAGAGAGAGAGAGACAGAGAGAGTACAAATTGCTCCTAGCAAAGGGGAATAAAGATCTTTATGAAAAAGCAATGTAACATATAATATACAATGTCGTAAGTGACCCTTTTACTATCCTATCGTATTATGAAAAACCTGAAAGTGGAATTTATTATTGGCTGTTATTTCCCCTCTGCCAACTCCAGATAACGGCAACTAAAACAAAAAGCATGGGGGAGGGGTGTTGAGCCCTGGAGACATATCACAATATTTCTATCATAGGAAGGATAATCACAATTTACTCTTCTGAGATGGAACTACTTCATGGAGCACTTTGTATATCGAAAGAGATTATTGATTCACTATCCATCAGAGATACAAAATTTTTTTTAGCCTGATAGCTTTATGGATAAAGCTTTTCTCCTGGTGCACATCATAAAATAGGTAGTCATATAATGGGTTATTACTGCATACAGAAATGGCATCTCAAATGTAAAAGTAATTCTGATTCACTATCACTTTTGCATAGCAGTATATCTCTTGTAATGCTATGAGTATGATTTACCATATCCAGTCCGCTTAAGATAACATGGAGTCAGAGATCTCACAAGCCTGCAGTAATTTCATCTGCAAAACGTGGGAGAAAAAGTTGCAAATTTTTCAGTAATCTCTCCTAAATGGAATAGTTTTAAGATGTTCATTTCATTTTTACATTGCAAAAAGCATTTAATGTTTTTTAAAAATCCATATTTAATATAAAGATATATGACCATTCAGTGAAAACATTACTCTCCAATTCAAAAGTAGTATCTTTGAAATGAAAAACCTGTTATTTTTATTAGCTTGTCCAAAGAAGCACTTCACATCAAAAATATAATGCAATTCTAAACTACTTATTTTCAAATTAAATTGTCATCTAAAAGCTGATGGCAGCAATACATGAATTCTATCTTGAAGAATGGATCCTATAAGTACCGATCAGCAATTCTGCTTTCCCACAGGTGTACCAAAGAGAAATGGATATAGAATCATACCAGAATAAGCCAGCTTGCAGGTAGCTTTTTCCCATCATATTCACTAGTTAAGGTAAAATTTGGAATCTTGCTAGTTTCAGCAAGTTTATCAGTTTGGTTTGAACAATTTCTTATATAATACCTTCCAATATTGTTATGCAATATATTAATATTATTAGCCAACATATTACATGGTTCCCCAATGTGGGTCTACAAGGGGTTTTGGACTTGAAATTTGTCCAAGTGTTTTGGACTTTGCAATTAAAAAAAAGTTACAATTCTATACCTGCATTCTGATAGGATTGAGCTCCATTCAAGTTCAGTTGTCACTGTGCCATTCTTGCTGCTATAACTCTAATGCAGTTAGAAGAAATACAGCCAGCCTCCCCTGATGGTACCTGTTACCATGTCACAAAAGCCAAAGTAACAGTTCTTAACTGCTTTTCATTTTCTCTGCCAAAGGTAAACAGTCTCATGAAAAAAAAAAAATCCTTAACATTCCAGTTATTCGGGCTGAGTTCCATAGGTCTCTGTTCCTGATTTCATACTTCAGAGTAAAACTTCCTGACAGCAGATATCTTTGATTATACAAAGTAAAAAACTGCAGTATTTATTATTTTCTGAATTATTAATGAAGACTGCTTAAGGCAAAAGTAAACTGTCCGCAGAAACGGCAAGAAACAAGTGATACAAGATATGGATCTTTGCTATTTTGTAGAAGACACAATCACTTGAATATGAAGGTGAGAAATAACTGGTTTTCAGAGATTCTCTGTATGTTAGCTTACCTTCATTATCACCAGAGCAGATTTCTGAACAAAACCACAGGAACTCTGGAAGATGAATAGTAGTTACCCAGACTGACACGAAGTTTATCTATACTACAGCTGTTCACAAATGGCTATTCAAAATCCTCCATACTGTTTGTAAGCAGAGAAATTAGGGAGAATATGTCACCCCTTTCTCCAGAGAGGAATTTCCAACAGTTGGGCCTTTAGTGTCTATTGTGACACATTTGGAACAGAAAATCACGCATATTCGTTCTGAATGTTACAGTGTTATCTTTTTTTATTATTATTATTTTTACTGATTATAAAGAAAAGAACAGAACAAAAAAGAAAAACACCATGTAATACATATAACAGTAAAAGAATTTCAACAAAACAAGCTTACATTGTTATTTCTCTCCAATTCCATTACAATCATATACTTACTCAACATATTCCATATCATACTGCTTATATATATTTGTTACCTATATCTAGATCTCATTCTCATTATACTCATTATTATAATTTCATTCTTAACACTATACATTTCTATTACATTTAATCTATTACTATTACTAAATATGATGTTATTACTAAACATATCAAACTATTCCTAAAAGTGAACCTACCCCCCAGAGTCAATTATATTTCAACTTACTCCACCTTCCAGAATTGTAATTCTTCTTGCGGAGGTATGACACCTTCCTCTTTTATTAACTACTGCGTTATGAAGAAGCATCCAGTGTGTCTCATCTGGTCAAGCTTCTGAGTATTAGTTTTATATGTTCTGGCCAGATGATGGACAAGGCACTTGAACCAGTCCATCTGAACACAAGTGAGCTTGACACATGCCCATCTTGGCTGATATCCAGTAGAGGTGGCTCAACTCATCTCAGAGATGGTAAATACCTCACAATGACAAGAGGAAGGTGACTGACACTTTGAAAGAGGCTGGTGTGGACCCTTCCTCAATACAGGCAACATGAGAACTACCATTCTTTCACTGATATCCCCTTAGGAGCGATGATGTATGATGACATGTCAACTACAGACAATGTTAGAACAAGCAGATTATCTGGGCCTATTTCAGTCTGGTTTCAGGCCAAGGTTTGGTACCAAAATAGCCTCGACAGTCCTAACTGATGAATTATTATGAATGCAATACATGGGAGTGCTGCCCTTCTTGAATGGGTCAGTTGCCTTCAGTACCGTTAACCAAGGTATCCTGGACCAGTTCTGCAGAACGAAAGTAGGAGACATTGTACTATGGTGATTCTACTTCTATCCAGGAGGCTGGTTCAAGAAAGAGGCATTGGGGGTTTCCTATCTTTCCTATCTTTCTAAACAGACTGGGATTTCGCTACTTAAAGAAGTGCTTCTCCCTCATGTACCCTGGCTCTGGATGGAATGCTGTTGGAGAGGGTCTCCTCTACGTCCCACCAGTGGAATTAGTAGGCTTTTAAGAAAAGGAATTTTTGGCTGAGGTGCATCAGTTGCAGAATGTCCTCCCCTCGGAGGCTGAACTAGCACCAACACTGGTTTCATTCCAGTGCCATATTAAAGTATGACTTCTTATCAGATTGTTCGAACCTGTATACTACCTTGAGATCTTGTGATATAGGGCGACATGGGAATATTTTAACAAATAACAGATTTTTAAAAATAAACACTTTTTCAGCATAAGAGGTGGCAACAGTACATGTTCTCTGATCCACCCTAGCATTTTTGTGTTTGGTGTTTAAAAAGAAAACAGTAACTCCACTGGCCTCTATTTTTCATCATCCACAACATCCCAGACCTACAATCATCCTGAAGCAATGTGGGAGCTAAATGACAGCAATGGCAAAAAATGATGAAGGATATTCAGAGCAAATTCTGGTCTTCTATGCCTTAAGATTTCAGCTTAGATATAATGCAGAAAGTTCAACAGAAGCGATCCTTCCCATGCACTAAAGGGAATGTTTTGAGTACACTGCCCAAATGTTATCAACTGGTAGAATTAGCAAGATCATCGTATTCCAATTAATGTTACATCTAGTTTGATCCAACCAGAAAATCCCTATTTACTTCTATTCTAAAACTAAGCTTCACATGTTATACATGTTGCCTGCATTCACAAAGCTCTCTTTAGACATTTGCCTGGTGGTATGCAGGGTTAAATGGGTGACAGTGATAGAGCACGCAAAAAAGCCCCATCTTAACATATACCCACATTCTCACCAGCATTCCAGACTTCCACGTTAGAGATGAGGTCTCTTTAATCTTGTTTGACTGATGCCCTTTTCGCATGGGCTTTCTCTCCCAAAATAGCCCCGTGAGCCTCGCGGGAGTGGGAGCGTTGCTCTGCACGATGCACTCCCACTTCCGCCGCGCTCACGGGGCTGCAGCGGCGCGATCGCGTTTTTTTTTATTTTCACTTTGAAGTGAAAATCACCCGCGCTCGCGCAACGCTCCCGGCGCCCATGCGCACTTACCTCCTGTGCGGAGTGTCGGGGAGGCGGCCGGGTCGTGCTTCCTTCCCTTCGCCCCTGCGGAAGGAAGGGGTGGGGCGCTAGCACGACGGACGCGCCAGCCTCCTGCTTCGCGAGGGGGGGCGGCTCGCATGAGAAACCTCCTCCGGGAGGCTGCCGCTTCCCCCTCGTTCCTTCGCCTGCGGAAGGAACAAGGGGGAAACGGCAGCCTCCCGGAGGAGGCTTCTTGCGTGAGCCGCCCTCCCCCTCGCACGAGAAATCTCAATGCGAAAAGGGCCCAAATGCGAAAAGGGCCCAAAATCACTCCCATAATCAGGAGTATAACTTTATCAGAATCCCCAATCACATAAGGTGTTTTTTTTTAAAAACTACATTCAGCCAAATGTGATTACAGAAATCTTTTGAGTCTTTCTTGCTCAAGATGCAAAGGCCAGGAATGCTGTCAGAAGTGTGAGGACATTGAGGAACCAGGTTTATGTGTCTGCCATATTCCCCACTACATATTCAGCCCTACACACAAGCAGATGAATGCTTGGACAGGGTTATAATAAAAACAATTATATTGTTCGGCCTCAGTTGAAGAAAGATTATATTATTTTTTAACTTTTCAATCTAAAACGCCTTGAGGTGGTGACATCTTAAAAGACAGTACAGAATTTTAAAATAAAATTAATTTATTTAAGTAGCTGCAATTATATGGTATGGACTTCCATGTTTCATTCAAGTATCATAGAGGATTAAGTAAACAAGTAAGAAGGAGAAAGAAAATCCATCATTCCAATGCATTGCTTAGTATCCAGTTCCCACAGCCTTCAGGTTTCAGCATCTAGATCTGCAGACTATGAAATACTCTGACTGACCTGCTCACTACACCAACAGATAGCAACTGAATGCAAGACTTAAAAACTTTATAATATATCAGCCCTTGACCTCAGCTACGTGTTGCATAGCAATGTCAAACACGCCTTGCCAGCCACAGAGCTGCAACTCTCTCTGGTTTTCAGAACATAGATGGTTCTAACTCCCATATACTTGCCCTCTCTGCCAATACCAATTAAAGAAAAAATATAAAGTAAAGAGAGATTTCTATGAAGTTTGATAAAGCCTGGGCAACCTATTGTATTTGCAAAGGCAAACTACCTCACTTAATCTTCCAAACATAGAGGTTATAAAAAACAAAACAGAATAAATGCCAAGTTTCTCCATGATGACCAGAAAACCAGACCAGAACAACAATGTTTAGAGACTGCAAACCATATAATCGCCAGTATCAACTTTAATTAAGTAGTATGAATCACTGTATTGCAGACCGGCCAATCTGTTTTTTAAAGTACAGTTTTATAAAAACGTATCTGTACTTTCCAACTTCTTAATGCAAGATTTTCTACAATGTCAGGAGTTTGTCTCTGTTAAAAGAACTGTTTGTGCATGTGTTAAAAATTATAGTTCTATGGAACTATTAGAATATTTCTCACAACACAAGATTGTGATAACTTCTGATGGAACAGGCAATTACAGTATAACAAAAGACTGTGAGGTCAATTCTTTTCACACTTTTCTGATTCTCAAGATGATAAAGCAAAACATACAAAATTAACTTTTTAAAGTTTTCTGGAAAATGCATATGAATACAAAACTAACTTTTTAAAGTTTTGTGGAAAATGTCAATTGTCTTGAAACACAACTTGGAAGCTGATCCAGTCAAGAAGAAATACAGCAACTAAAACAAATTCCACAGAATAACAGAATTTATTCCCATTTGTATCAACGTACATGTTCATACAGGAAGCACTGTGGGCATTACACAGGTTGCCAAATCTGTGTTTACCCACCATATTGCCATCCAGTTCTTCTTCCATGTGTCCAGCAATTTCCACTTAGTGCATGAGTAACTTACACAATCCACCTTCCATGGTATCAGTACTACAAATGGTAGAAACAGGTCTATATGGCTATGCCCTAGATCACAAGAATATAGCAAGCTTCTTTATACATAGTCAGATTATTAGTCCATGTTGGCCACATTCATCAGCAGTGACTGACTATCATTGGTCAGGGCTTTCGCAGGAATTTCCCTACCTATAACTGGAAATGGTTAGAAACAAAACAGCATGTGCCCTGCCACTGGTCACTTCCCCATACTGCTATTCAAGTTTGTTCTCTTTTGAACAGGACTGTTCACACAAGTCTCAGATGTTCAAGAGGTTCACACTTCACATAGGAGCACCATGTTGTCTATACATCTTTGTACCCAGGCAAACCAATGGAGAATCCATACTTTACCATGATGTGGAAGCCTGTGCTGTTCTGATAATATCTAGAGGGTGTAAACAGCATGGCCAATACAAGTAATTAAAATTTTTCCATGCTATCATCACTTTGCCAGGGTTAATATGGTTTATTGTAATAGTCAGTTGTAGTGTCCTATAACAATGTCTGCATGGGACATCTAATTTTGTTACATTCATGTTATATTCTTGGGGGGGGAGATTTGGAACACCTTCCCAAGAGAGGTCTACTTGGCCTCATATACTGCTGCTCAGCAAAGAATATTTTACTTCAGTAGATGTTTACCATCTTTAAACTCTAGATGATTAAAAAAATCTAGAACCAACTTTATAATTCTGGCTTATTTTCAAAGCTAAACCTTAGTCCTACCTAGAACAGATCTATTAAAATCAGTGAGACTTAAATTAGCTGTGACTAACTAATCCCATTCATTTCAATGGGTCTATTCTATAAGACTAATGTTGGATTTAGTCCCAGTTTAATCTTCCAGCAACTTTTTTAAATATGAAAGTTAACAGGAAACTCTTGTTTGTACTTATGGCTTTTAAAGTAAATAGAATTTTAACCTTTTGCTCCTGATATGACAGAAGGTGAGAAGGAAGCAGACAAGCATTATATCTGTATCAACCCACAATGGAAGAGAATTACAAAAGCTTGAGTGATAGAAAAACACAAATATTCCTGAATCAACAACTTTTACTTCACACCTAGATCACTGAGAGGAACATATTTTATAGAAACAAGCCTCATAAAAAAGCACTGGTCTCTGTGGCTCTATGCATGTCTCTGCCCAAATTGTGTACAACAAATCCAGAGCGCTTTAATAAAAGCCATTTCTGCACTAGATTGTTATAGCATTACTGTTCCACTTTCAACATCCTTTGGAATCCTGGGGTTTGCAGTTTAGTGAGGGGCGTTTCAGGCCCCTCCCTAAACTGCAAATCCCAGGATTCCACAGGATGTTGAAAGTAGAATAACAACGCTATAACAGTCTAGTGCGGAAATGGCCAAAGACCATCTTAGTACTGAGTGTTCTTGATGTGAGAAAAATGTGTTTCATTGCACAGTGTAGGTGCAAGGTCTTACATATGCAATTTTGCACAGAAAAGGTTTGTTGATATTCCATGTATAAAAATTACAATTTTTTTCCTGTTAAAGACAGGAAATTTTAGTGCACATTCTGAAAGGCAGGAGCTTTAATAAGATGTAGTCTGAATATATTTTTAGGCCCAGATTTGTCACATTCTGTGTCCTCCAACCGCCAACAGAATAAATGTATGAATAATGTGTATGACAGAAAACCATTATTCTTAATAACAAATGCCTCGTAATTAACTTTTTTATCTACAGATAATATCATCTTATCTTGTAATCACCATGTTTTAAAATTAAAGCTGAGTGAGTTTTTTTAAAAATAAGATGAGGTCTGCAGAACAAAGAAATGGCAGAATATGGGGGGGAAAGACAACTAAACAGATAAATGTTTAGGACAGGTGCTTCTGAAAATAACATGACAACAAAGACTTCAGCATATCATAAAAACAACATATGGAGCTCTGTTTCTGCATTTGATTTCTCCCTTTTTAAAATCTAAGGTCTAGCTAAATTGGCAGGTTTTTATTTATTTATTTTTCTGCATCTGCTTCACTTTGAAGAGCTTTTGAATCACAAAATATTTTTAATGAAATGCTGGTTCATTATTATTATTCTCAGAATACGCAACAGTAAGAATTTACTTGCCTCTGGTAGCGAATAGGCCTGCTTACGCACACAAGGAATACAGTATGAAGTTAGCTGCTGTAATTCCAAAGGAGAATACTTAAAGAAATAAAATTCATTACAAGAAAAGTACTAGTGATGATGGTTGACCTCTCTCCAGTTGCCTATTGAAGTTTATGGGAATTAAGCCTCTGCCCCATGGGCTGCAGAAAGGGTTAGAAAATTATATCTGGACAAGCTGTGTCCTCCCTATTCCCGCCCCCCTCAATCATTCAATTGGACATGCTGTAGCCTACAAGCTAACTTTTGCGGATTGACTGGGTGGCTGTCAGAGACTGTCCATGGATGGGTCCTTGTTCTTCTCCTCCACTTCCTGGCAGGAAAAGCTAAAGTGGAAAGGTGAAGACACATTTGCACCTTTAAGAGTGGCAATAACTTGGCAATGTGGTGCTGCGTGCAGAGAGCAAGCCGCTCTGTCACTGCCCTGGTTTACCTGAGCAGGGAAGACTTATGAGAACTTGCCAAGGAAAAGATAACAGGGTTTATTCAGTAACCATACATCCAATTCCCCTTCATAATTCGTTCTCCTTCCACCACACTCCAGACAGTTTAAACTTTTCTGGAGCTTCTGATCTTCTCACAATTAGCACATCTTCAACTGCAAGAAGAAGGGTAATTCAAGAACTTTATTAGTCATTATACTGAAGTTGAACCTTTTTTTCTGCTTCTCAAAACAGAGAAGCAGGAGAAGAGAGAAGACCCCCCCCATTTTTAAACTCCTCTCTCTCCCTCCTCCAACAGTATCCAAATTGACATGTTAAGTCTGTTTGCTTAGACTTTGCAGACAGAGACCAGAGACAGAGCAATAGCAGAGGTGTTAAAGCTGAGAGTAGAACTGTGTGTACCGGTGCATGTGTACATACAATGAAACAAGAATCTCAGGACCCTTTCACACTACACATTTATAGCATGATGATTCCACTTTAACTGCCATGACAACTACCTTTGGAATCCTGAGGACTGTAGTTTAGTTAGGCATGAGATCTCTCTTGCTAAGAACGCTAAATACCCCTTCCTAAACTGCAAATCCCAGGATTCCACAGAATGAAACAACGACATTTAAACTGGAATCACAGTAGTATGGATGAACAGTATGAAAGGATCACCGGTTGCTAGTTGTCTGAATAACCCATTCATTGCTTTGCTTGTTTCTGTTGCTTACTCCATAATTTGTTTGTGTTGGGGCAGGGGTGTGTGTTTCCTCCTTGCTTAGTCTTGAGTCTCTTTTGCAAATGAACTTAACATGCGCAAGTTTTAACACAGCAGATTTTTTTTTTATGTTTTAAAAGTGCAGCTATTGTATTCAGACTTCGGAGAATCTCCACGAAAGTATAAAAGTCACTGGGTAAATTTAAGTCAATGTCTCTCTCTCTCTCTCTCTCAATCTGATGTACCTCACAAGACTGTTGTAAAGATAGTGAAACAGAGAAGAGCTACATGACCATCTTCAACTCAATGCAAGAAAGTGCAGGATGTAAACAAAAATAATTTTTATAGTAACTAATAAGCTATGATTTCTGTAATTGAACCATACCAGAACCATAATCCTGACCCTTTTTACAGCCCTTTTCATAATGAACATGCCAGCACCTTTGCAGCAAAGTCATTCCTATGCTGCATTTGTCATACCATGATACATATGCATTCCTCACAGAGATGCATACATTTTGAAGCAATCTTTAATCAACAGAATGCAAACAGATAAAGGCAGACTTTCACAATTTACAGTGCTCCATGCTCAACAGACAACTGGGTTTATTGCACAGAGGGTTGTTTCCCTTATGTAAGTCACTTTCAATGTACAGGACAATCATGAAAATTTTTAAACTATGAGCTTTTAAAAATGATACAACTCTACTATCCCATCGGGACGCTACCAAAAAAAAAAAGTTCAAATACACATTGGCTTTTCTGAATCAGTGGTATGATTGCTACTTAAAAAAGGTTCATTCTTTGTACTTCAAGTCCCATCATCTCAACCTACAGGCTAAACCACAGCTAGGGACATTTTTTGTGTTTAAGGCACCTCCCACGACATCTTCAGAGCCTAACCCCAAAATCTCAGGGAGTGGGATACTCCTGACTTGGCAACCCAAGACAGGAAGCCCACTAAAATATGAATCTAGTAGAAACTCAAAAACAGTAATTATTTTTATTGAAGATTGTTATGTTATAAAATCAAAATACATATACTTGGATGGATAACTTCCAATATTGAAAATTGGAAGGAGGATAAAACATAGTAGTAGCAGACAACAGATAATAAGATGTTATTACCAGCTGAAGTAAAACACACAGTGAATCCTTGTAGAACCCCATTTACACAAGTAGGCTATGAATGTGATACTTCTACCCTCAGATCAACTGATTTATAAAACAAATAATCATGAGTGGTTCAAGGCAAACTATTTTTACTTAGACGAGAGATGCTGGGCCATGTTTAAGATTCTTGCTACCTTTCTCTCTGAGAAATATTTGGGGTGCCATAAAGCCTTTTTCTTAGGAGAGCTGTATGACAGAGTATAAAACTACTTATGAGATACATCAAGTTTAATTCCTGGCAGATTAGTTTAATATTCCACTTCCAAATACATCCCATGGTGTAGACTTCAAAAGGTTTGTCAAACATAAGCAGCTTCACCTAGAAACAGATGAAGAAAATAATAATGAATAAGCATAGCTGCGGATACTCTAGAAATACCCTCATTGTACTTTTCCCATTTATTCTCTTTCTGTTCTTACTCATTAAAAAGCCACTGTGATTATGTGTTAAAAGATTAACTGACTGAATGGCCTTTGGACACTAAGAAGTTTACTAAACTCTGAAAGATTATTATTCTAGACCAGATCTTGGTATTTTTTAAAAAAATCATTATTCAGGGCTACAAAAAGTAAGTTTTCCAAACTGTACAGTAGGCTTATTAGCCATATTTGATTGCTCTGCTGCATATAATTGATCACATAAGGAAGTACACCAGGACTACATTTGCTGGCCCCGGCTCCTCCATCACACAGGTTCTCTCTCTCAACACACACAGAAGGAGGCAACAGGAACGTAACAAGAAGAGGCAAGATCGGCAAGCACAGTTCCATTCTCCCCCCGCCCCCCAAAAAAGATGACTAGAATTGCCTGGAGCTGTATATTTGAAGACAGCCTTTGTTCCCTCTGGAGTCCTAGTCTAATACTCAAACATCTACATCACATTGTGTGCCAGTGCAATGGGGGGCTCCAGAAGTTGTTTTTAAAAGATATTTTCAGACTGCTGCATATCAGAATTTTTAAAAAAGAACAGAACAACTAGTTTTCAGGAATATACCACCTCTACTTGAAGAAAGGATAGGACCAAGGTCCTTTTCACACACAGTTTTTTTGCGCGAGGGCCCCTTGAGCATTGCGTGAATGGGAGCGTCGGCCCGTATGACGCACTCCCACTCACGCAACGCTCACGAGCCTAAAGCAGGCTCCGCGCGCATTTTTTATTTTCGGCTCTAAGCCGAAAATACTGTGCGGTCGCGCAATGTTCGCGGGGCCCTCACGCACTTACCTGCGTGTGGTGTGCCGAACACGCCGGCCCAGTAGCGCTTCCTCCCCCAGTGCAGCCTACAGCTCCCAGGCTGCACTGCGAAAGGAAGGGGCGGGGCGCTAGCACGACGGTCGCACAACCGGCAAGCCGCTGCGGGAGGCAGAAGGGCTGCCGTGAGCGGCTCGCGCAAACAGCTGCTCGCGTGAGTGCCGCTTCTCACTGCCGCGACGAAGGCAAGGTGTGAAAAGGGCCCAAGTTAACATTCTTTCTTTGGCACTTAGTCTTTCTCTAATTCAACAGAGAAACAGAAAAGACAAAACAAAGTTACTTTCAAGAAGATAGATTCTTGGTAAGATGGTAAAGCCTCCATTTTTTCCCTTTCTTTTACCTTTTTCATAGTCTCAAAGAACAGAGTGGACAGCATATTGGCAGTAAAGGAAAGGAGTGTCTTTTCCGCTCCAAATAACACATCTGAGGCCATAAATTGCCAAGTGATTAGTCATACAGTGCAGACTTAAAGAATTTAATGTTTGCTTTCCCCAAATAGAAGAACAGACTGGTGTAAGCAAATCAGAAGCAAGTCTACTCCCATGAACACAACTGTTCCCATGATCACAACTGTTTCCCACACCTACATTTTTCCTCTAAACAACCTGCCACTTCCTAGCTACTTTTGCCTACTTTTCTTTCTTCTCTGCCCACACGGATGCATTTTTCCTTCACAGGCCACATCTAGATTCTTTGCTGGCTTCATCCTCAAAACATATACATAACAGATTGAGTTGTAACCCTATCCAACTTTCCTGTCCACCATTTTTTTTGGCTGTTTCCCCTCAAAATAGCAACATACAGCATGCATGCAAGTCTTATGTAACACTAGAGCCAGATAACACCTCTGGAGTAAAACAGAACACCCTGCAGTCTCCCACAATTCTGCCTCAGATTATGCATCTGACCCATTAATTATGACTAGCTCGGTGTCAACTTCTTGCATTCATGTCCAAGCCTCCAGGATTGTGTTGCACTGGTACTTCAACAGTCCCAATCAAGAGCTAGACCTCTGTCCCAATCAGAGATGATGCTTCCTACTCTGACACGTATGAATGCTCCATAATACCTTCAAAATCTTTAACATATCACACTATGTGCTATTCTATATGCTATATGACATTTGAATGCATGGAAAAGCTAGGTGCTTTTGCTTATCCCTAGATATGTGAGACAGGAAGTTCATCTATCAGTCCTTCATTAACCAACCTGGACAATCCAGACCACCTTTAGGATTTACCCAACAGGTATATCATTATATCCCTCTCCCTCCCCCCATCCCATGTAAGCCTTTATACCACTTTTTGTATCAGTGGCTAAACTCTTTATGCAACTATTAACATGAAAACACTACATTCAATATAACCTATAAGGTATTAAAATTGTTCTTCATTTGGCATCAAGTAATTTAAAAAAAGTTTAAAAGATTCTTCACAGCTGATATGCACTGTTTACTCTTGGAATTACCATGACTGATTAATACATAGCATGGTAAGCTATGAAAACACCTCTTTTTTCACATTCCTTGATTGCTTCACTGGCCTAAATACTCCTATATCAGCAATTAGCAGTAGCTATGTTATATTAATCCATCAGATTTCTGATGTGGCACATTCAAAAGACAGAGATAACAGAGAATCATTTATTTAAATCTCAGGATTAGCACAAGCTCTATCATACCATCACGTGTTATTAATAGCAGTGGTGCCAGGATAGCAGAAAAAGGCAGTTTCAGGATAAAATGCCAAAATAAAACAGGTAAGAATCTAAGAGGTCTTCTTAATTTCAATCTGCCAATCAATATTCTCAAATCAGTATTTAATCTAAAACAAGAAAATAAATAGGCAAACTACAGCTGCAATCCATATCCAGCTTCACGCACCAACATGGACATCCACCAATAGCCAATGTGCAATCAGTCTTCATCGAATCCACAAAACATATCTAGCTAATTCAATGGTGCATTCATTACCACAGCAAAGCTCATGCAAATACATATCCATCTATGTTAAATGTACGAGTGGTAATCTTACTCTTCATCATGCAGAGCCCTTACAAGTTTAAAGCATGGATAGACCTGAAGAATGAAAGACAACTTGTGCTACACAATGTTAATATACAGTCACTGTACCACTGCATGCACATTGAGATGTGCCTCACAGCTTGGAGAAAAAAACTTGCTGAAGTAACCTTTCTAAGCTTTCATCTCGCTCAATTATATGTCTGTTTCACATGTTCAAACTACTAAGGCTGCAAAAATCTCTTAGAGTTCCATGAAGGTTCTGCTCAACTCAGTACTAGAAGAAACATCCACAGCTGTTTCCCAATTTGGCGTATACGGTACTCCTGCCAGTACCAAAGTTATTTTACACTGTACACTTCCAAACAATTCTGATTACAACCAAAGTCTAACTTAAGCTCCTAAATACACTGCTTCAGGTATGAGGAAAGGATATACCTTTAACTTTCATCATCATCATTATGGGCAGAGGGGCTGTTTTCAAGTGCCATTCTGTAAATCTGGTACCTTCATAAACATCACATGCAATTATGATAAATATAAGGTTGGCTGATTTCACATCAACTGCATTTCTGTCAGAAAAAAATGCTTTACATGCTTGATTACAGCTAATTTCTTATCAACTATGTATGCAAGCTTCATTTCCATAAAAAAATGAAATTACTGACAGATAAGTGAATTTATAAGCTTTATATAAATTGTTCTAAAATTCTGGATTTAAATTACTATCAATATCATACCTAATCCACTCCAAAAATATTAGATATGAACAACAGTTGCTTCTTTGTTATCAAAAGGTATAAATATTTAATACTGTTTTCCCCTGATGAGAAAAAGAAAGAAAAAGCTTGATTATGAGCTCTTCACAATAAACAGACCGTCTCCTGTCCAGCTGTTTGAGCCAAACAGATCCACAAAGGGATTATTTATTTTGCTTAGGAAACCAAACAAACTAGACACTATAATAAGCAGGCCTGTTTGTTAATTTGCCGTCACAACTGAGGCAATTTCAGTGACAAGGCAGTAATAGTTTTTACAGGGAAATTATGGGCGGCATCCAAAAAGAGTCTAGACAATCAGGAAGCACCTCAACTCAAATAGAAGAAAATCTGCAATTTCCAGTCATTTTCCTTCCATGTGCACCTCCCTGCTCTGTTCCTTTGCTGTTTGAGATAGTTACACACTCTCATTGGCAATGACTCTGCAAAAAAAACCTGGGGCCTGAGCAAAAAGAAGTGCAGGCTTAGAGTCCTCTGTCCCTGACCCATTTCCACCTGCAGTTTGCAGAATATAAGCCACTATTGCTCATTTTAAAATACAAAACCATTTCGTAATAAAACCACGTGCATTTCTAAGCCTTATCAACACCACCAAACATCTAAAAAAAATTTAAGTCTTCACTTCTCCAGAATTCTTTCTTGAAAACCCAAAATTAATTTCTGGCTTTGCTAATTGAAATACTGTACTGTTTTTTGTTTTTCTTTAAACTCCTACTGTATGTCTATTCTGGAATTTATGTGTTTTACCCAGGCAAGAGCAAGGTGAAGTTTTTCCAGCCATTGTTTCCAAAAATGGGGATCAACCCCATTTCTTTGTCCTAGAATCCTAGATGTAATTTTATTATCTGCAGCACAGTAGAAACAATTAATTTGTTCTTCATTTTAGACTGAGGCCCTTTTCGCATTGAGGCTTCTCGCACGAGCGGGGGAGGGCGGCTCGCGCGAGAACCTTCTCCGGGAGGCTGCCGCTTCCCCCCTCCTTTCTTCCGCAGGCGAAGGAACGAGCGGGGAAGCGGCAGCCTCCCGGAGGAGGAGGCAGCGGCGGCAGCTCGCGTGTCCGCCCCCCTCGCGAAGCAGGAGGCTGTCACGTCCGTCACACTAGCGCCCCGCCCAGCCCCTTCCTTCCGCAGGGGCGGAGGGAAGGAAGCGCTACCCGGCCGCCTCCCCGACGCTCCACACAGGAGGTAAGTGCGCGCGGGTGCTAGGAGCGTTGCGCGAGTGCGGGTGATTTTCGCTTCGAGGCGAAAATCAAAAAACCCGCAATCGCGCCGCTGCAGCCCCATGAGAGCGGCGGAAGTGGGGGTGCATCGTGCAGAGCGACGCTCCCACTCCCGCGAGGCTCACGGGGCTGTCACGCGACAGAAAGCCCGTGCGAAAAGGGCCTGAGTCTAAAATGCTGATTTCATATGCTCTAATTTTGGGATTTTATATTGGTTTTTGGTATCTGCTTTTTGCAACAGCTGCCCTGATGTAGAGTTATGGAGCTCTGACCTATTGGCCATTTGTTTTCTTTGTGGTACAATTAAGCTAGCTTAGCTTTAAAAATAAAATCTACACCTCAATTAAATAGTGGGTCAAGTTCAGGTTTATAATCTGAAAGACAAAATACAAGAGAAATAAAGGGAACTGAATCATAAATAATAATCACAGAAATAAAAGGAATGGTGGCCTTAGAGAGAGAGAAGAAGAGAGACAGCTCCATCATGCCTTGGCCCAGCAGCTGATGAAAGGACGGCCATTTCTGCACTAGACTGTTATAGCGCTATGATTCCACTTTCAACATCCTATGGAATCCTGGGGTTTGCAGTTTTGGGGGGGACCACCTGGACCCTCCCAAAACTGCAAACCCCAGGATTCCATAGGATGTTGAAAGTGGAATCACAGTGCTGTAACAGTCTAGTATGGAAATGGCCGATGTCTCTCCATCCCAACCACCACTGTCCGGCCTCAGAGAGAGAGAGGGGGGAGGGAGGGAGAGGGAGAGAAAGAAGAAAAGACAGGCACACCTCCATCGTGCCTAGGCCCAGCAGGTGATGAGAGGCCCTCACTCCATGGCCATTTCTGTACTAGACTGTTATAGTGCTATTATTCCACTTGCAACAACCTATGAATCCTGGGGTTTGCAGTTTCAGAAGGGGCCAAGAGTGCTACAATAACAAATGAACTTCACAGAATCATGCCCTTCCTCATGTTCTTTTTTCGGCTGCTCTGTTCCCTTTTTTTCAGCGCTAGGCCTCTAGGTTTCCTGTTCTTTGTCTTGCCCATTTAATATTGCTAATGTTCAGCTTTATTAAACTCAGTATTTTTATCCATTTCAGCCCTCTGCCCTGTCATCACAGCTTATCTTATCTTCTTTATACATATATGAGGATCTCTGACAAAGCAACTAGAAAAAAATTTAAACTATTTTCTTCCTTTAACAATTGATTGTTGACTAACATTCCATGGCATAAGAGCCACAAGCTATCAAAAATATACGTCCACAAGATATTGTAATGCATTACAAAGGATTGTAATGATATTGACAAATATGAATACATTTTGTTAAAAAAGAGACTGTACTATTTATAGGCTGAGATTACTGAAGAATATTAAAATTTACTATTTTACAACCACAGTGACATGGCATTGCAGAAGTCGTCTTTCAAGAAACAGTGAACTAAAGAGTATATTATTGCTGAGCAAGTTTGATATTTAATAACTGGCTAGAATTAAAATCTTACTGAGAAAAAGCACCCAATTGGGAATCTATTTTATCTTCAAGGTTATAACAAAAATTGCATCCAAGATAACCCAACCTTAATTATGTGTGATATTTGCTGACCTTTGAAATTCAATTGAAGAGGGAAAATGGGCTCCGACTTACCTGTTATCCCTCACATCATACTCTTATGCCAGCTGCTGGTCCGATTGCATCCATGCAAATTCAGAACAACATCATTAATTTCACATTAACAAAGACAAAATCTTATCCACTTTAAAATACATGTTCTATAATTTCATTATCTTCAAGTACAGTTCTTCAGCTGTCCTTTAGCCACTTCATTATTCATTATTTGCAACAGCTTACATAACACAGATTTTTATAAAACACTGGAGGGATGCACCGAAGCAAAAACAAATATATCACAATCACCACAGGCATTCAGATGAATTCTAGAGATCTACAACTTTCAGAAAGTTTGAACCCACACAAATATGAAGTTCATTCATTCAGAAAAACTATGGAAGTTTGGGGTAAAGGGCAGAATTAAATCCAAAATGTTTTTTTACTCTGAAAACGAATATATATTATTTACTACTTATTTAGTCCATTAAATTGTGCTGCTTGGTTCAGCTCTGGCAGTATGGTATTTACAAGCAGTAAAATTTGTGCTGTGTTAAAACAGCAATTAGAAATCCCATTGGTGTTAAGAGACAGAACTACAAGCTGCTGAACTTTCCCTGCTGAGCAAAGAAAGGAAAAAGTTGAAAACAGAACCACAAAATTTATAAGTAAACAGTAAGTAGCCCTCAGTAATACCACATGAAATTATAATCTGGTTTAATAGGAAAGGTTCAGAAAATACATCATCACTAAAGAAGAGCAATTAATGTAGATATTAAGTTAACTTTGTGTTATTCCTAAAGAGTTTGACATCACTATCATTTAACATACATTTGCAATCTCATGCATACCTTCTCAAACTACCGGTAACCCCTATAGAACTTGTTTAGACTGCAAGTCTCTAAACAGTACAGACACAAAATTAACAATTTTATTTAAATACTTCTATTCACTTAGATCTCAACAAATAACATATGCTTCAAAAACAACATCATGATTCATATTTATTTGTTTAACAATATCAATGTCTGAATAGTTTATAGCTATTCATTCTGAATACTCACCTCTGAATGCCAAGTATACCTCCCAGCTGATTATAAAATCAGAAATTCTCATTTTTCTCTCACAGAACGTGAACAAGAACAGTAAGATCCAGCTTTCTCTCCCAGTTAGCCTGAGGATCATCAGCTGTTTTTACATGCTTTCTAAAATCCAACAACTCTGTTACCAGAAGTCAGCTGGACTGAGAGGATAAAATACTAGAACTCAATAAAGTAGGCAAGGGAGGTAGTACAGTTTCACCCCTAATCCAAGTGCTCAAATTGATATTAAAAGTAAACTTGTCCACCCACCTTGAAATAAAAATGAGCTTTAAAGCCCAAGCAGTTGGTTTGGGTTTATTAAACATAAAGCATGCCTGATTTGGCCCTAAACTTCATGGTCTTCAAAAACTGTTGCCGTCAGGCTGAGCATGTGTCATTTGTCCAAGATCATCCAGTGTGGGTTCCTTAAGCCCTAACCCAATCCTCAAAGCACCAAACCATGATGATTCTCTGAGAGATTGTATGCTTGCAAAAAAATTGAAACAAATCTATTCTGTACATATTGTACTTCATTTACCGGTTTTGTACAAGTATTCAGCAGTTTGTTTTCCTTGATGCAGAAATTAAGAGAAATCTGAAACAAATAACCTGGCTGGGAAAATTAACACAAAGGGATCCAGACTGTCACGCTGAGATGATTATTAGACATAAGTGGCTGTATCCAGCATTTTGAGACAGCAGTAGACATTCTTGATAACAATAGCCATCAAGTACTTAGACACCTAGGCATAAAAGGTAAAAGCTGGATTTCAGAGTGATAGGTTGGACATGCAAGAGTAGATATTTTGAATACTGTCAAGAGAAATAAAGAGAAAGACTTAAAGCAGTGAAGAAATAGATGCCTTCACTCTTGGCTATTCACAAAAGGCAATAACCTTTTGCCCTCTTTGAACAGCAAGAATGTAAATCTTTGCTCATTTTGTTCTTGGACACAAGAATGAAAGATATATGAAGTTTTCTCCCAATGGGAGAAATTATAAGAATTTGCATTGGTACTTTTTGCTTTGCGGGGAAAAAAATCTTGTGGTGGTGATAGTTTTTCACAAAGACAAAAGACCTCCACAAATATAGTTTATATTCCTTTAGAATAGTCAACTTTGATGCAAAGATACATGGTGTAATGATTAAGCTTCAATCTGTTCATCTTAATGCACTCCAATGAAAGTCACTGATTTAGAATCAAAACAGTTTCTTTGCATTAAGTGAAAATGAGAGGCATATTTGAGTCACATCCACACATTGATGATACCAGACTTCAAACCCCAGGTGTACATCATGGGGACAAAAACAAGGCCTGAGGGCCAACAGCAAAGAGGTCAAACAGGAATCTCCATTTTCCAGGATCACTCCTCCAGGAAGGATCAGAATCACTGGAAGAACCAGAAGGATACCATGGCTGATGGTAACAAAAGCTGCCAGGTGGTCCAGGAGAACCAATAAAGACACACTTTCCTTGTGAAGTTCCCAGTAGAAGTAATCAATCAATGTGGCCAAAGTTGTTTCTGCCCCATGGGACCGCCTGAAACTAGACTGAAATGGATCTACATAATCCATCCACGAACTAGTGGGACTAAGAGAAGATCACCTGCTTCAGAATTTTTCCCAGAAATGGAACATTGGAAACTGGCCCATAGTTATAAAATACAGTGGGATCCATGGAGTTTTTCTTCAACAATGGTCTTATAATCTGGTCCTTTAAGCATCTTGGAACTCTGCCTTGATGTAGTCAGGCAATGACCACCCCCTCTACACACTCAGCCAGTCCCTCTCTGGTATTTTCAATACATTGGGAAAAGCAAGAGTTTAGTACACACAAGGTGGCTCTCACCAATCCAAGAAGCCTTCATGCTGTACAAATTAAAAAGTACAGGTTATCACTGGAAGAATATGACTCAAAGTTATACCTGTGGATCTTTATTAACTACAAAATTAAAGCAGATCCAAGTGATTATACCTGCAAAGGTAGCCAACTTCCCATTGTGTTTTGGCACTACTTCTGGAACTGGAATTAACTACCAGTACTAAGGACTATTTCATTGAGTATGACACTCTATCTGGATATGCAAGACAGCAAGGCCCCAGAAGAAGAAAAATGATAGGACTAGACCACAGAGAATGGGTAGTATGCTAGATGAGCCCCACAAGATTCACCAGTTGAAATAACATCTCTGTGGCACTTTCTCCAGTAATCAACTTCTCAATGAGGGCTTAGACTTAACCACTTATAGAGTTTCATCATGAATACCAAACTTTACAACTTTGAGTATACTCAGGATGACATTAAATAAAACTTTCAACAACTTAGTTCCTGGAAAGAGCACAAGGTTTTCAGAGACTCCAAGCACATAACTGAATTTGAGCTACCTAGGCGATTATTACAAATCCTTGGTTTTGTATGGCAGTTTAATTTCTGGAACACAATTGAGCATGAGGGATAACCTAGTGATGCTTATGTTTTAGTTTATCTAGATCAAAAAAGTTTCCCAAACTTTGGTCCTTCAGATGTTTTTCACTTAAGCTCCCAGAATTCCTGACTGTTCTCCAAGCTGACAAGGGCTTCTAGATGTTGGAAGTCCAAAATACTTGGTGGACCAAAGTTTGGGAACCACTGAACTAGATATAGGAATAACTTAGGACTGAAGAGTATTTCCTGGCAGTCATTTAGAAGGGGTAGTTTTAGGCTACCTAATGGGTCATCTCATGGTCACAGAAAAGTGGGCCAGAACTCTCACGCCCTTTTCCTTCCTTTGAAGTTAGTTTACTACAGACAGTGAACATGTCTGAAACTTTCATACCCTGTCCATTTTATTCTTGGGGTCCTTTGAACATACCAAGTGTAAAGAAGTTGTTTGAAAAGACCACCATGTAGTTATAAGCACAGTGGATTTCCACCATCTTAGCATCCTATAAAAGTATGGAAGTCAACCATATTTACACATCCAGAAAAAATAAAAGTGATACTTCACAAAATATGATGTCACAGGTATGCCAAATCACCTGAAAAACTATGACTATCATGTTCTGTAGATAAGAAAAATGCTAAATCTTTAACTTCTATACTATGTCATGAAGGTTTGCCAGAGAACTCTCTAAGGAGAAATTATAGTTGCTTGCCTTTTAAAATCCTGAAACTAGGTCTACTGACCTAAATAAAAGTGCTTATCTTACCATAGTGAAACGCCACTAAAAGGGTCACTAAAAAGGAAGTCAAACATAAGAATCAAACTGAAAGCTAATAAAAGGGTCAGAACTTTTTAGAGACTTTAAAAGGTGAGCTGTATTTTCTCTACTTTACTTTTTCAGATTGATACCAGCTCACAGAATCAGCACAGCTCTTACCACGTATTTTTAGGTTTTTGTTTCTCCATGCACGTAGACCAAGTGCAGAAGCACCAGTTCAGATATCAACAGTGCTTTTCCCTGATCACCACCAATACAAACTCCTCTGCTCAAACAGCTTTTAGATCAAAGAGAACTAAGTGTTTTTTCCACATCCTTTCACCTATAAGAACTGAGCACAACTTCTAAAACAGAAAAACTAACCTACATCCCTGAACACAGGACAAAAATGTTACAGAAAATTCCCTTTTCTAAAAAATACAGCTGCTATAGAATTTCATTAACAAAACTATGTAAGTTTGATTCTATGCACTCTGCCCTATTTGCACACATGCATGCATTTGTGTGTACAGGGATGTACTATATACTACCGTAAGCCAAAGAACACAGTTTAAGCATCACTGATACATAACACTTAGACAAGAGAACAAATTAAACTTAAGAAATATAGAAGTGCAAAGTGCGATTTTTTCCCTTTCTCTCATGAGGCCTTGGCCACTGGTTGCTACAGCAAAGGCTTTTTCCCCTGAAGCACAAGGTTGGTGTCTTGGCAAACACTGCCACTTGGGAATTCCACATAAAAGAATCAACACAAAGCTTTTTTAAGAGCTCAGATGGCAATATGATTTCAATTTAACTATAGCTCTTCACAGCCAAGTAGTATAGAGCAAACAGGATTTATTTTTTAGATCCTGATGCTGTAACGAAGGGTGTCTCAAATGCACAGCATGGCCAATTTAATTTGAAAGCAATGCACTAATCTTTTTTATTTTCACCAACCATGATGCATCTAACTCAGCAATGTCAATATGATTTGTGACTTCAGAAGATAAGTCAGCACAGTGAAAGGCAAGAAATTCCTCAGCTCCGATAACTACTTTTGCCAGCTTCATTAACAGGGACTGATGACAGTTGCTTCTATATTACATTTTGTCATAAACACTGTTTTATTGTGTGAAAAAAGTTTGTGCAGGCCAGACTTTGCATTCTGATGAGTAAAAGGGGGGGCAAAATATATTTAATTACAGAGATTTCCAGTCTGTCATTCAAACCCATTTCCAGTACAGCTGAGTGTGTGTGTGTGGGGGGGGTGCGTGTATATAAATATATAGAAATACACATACACACACATGTAATATCTGAGCTTTCCACAGAATTTTGCAGCGTTCATTCAGTGGTATTCTGCCATGTGAATTCACCTTCATACATCCAGTAGGAACATCACATAGTGCGCCTCAATTTATCTAATATGGGGGACTGACTTTTTTTTTCTATGTGCCAGGGATCGCTACATATTTGGCTTTGGCTACAATAGTACAAATAGTCATATTCCATGCATTCAACTGTATAATTGCTTGGCACTTTGCCGCAGTCATTGCTAACTGCTGGTCAAATACCCATGCACTGCTGCCCCACCCATCCCCAAGGAAGCAAGATATATGTATGCTCACCATCACTGCAGTTTTTTTCTTTCTGAGGCTGATGGCAGTAGATTCCAGAATCCACTGGAAGCTACATCTATCCTGTCACCACTGAATTTGCTGTTGTGCTTCCAAAAACAAAAAGGCCTTTTAAAACAAGGAGTGTGGAGAGCACACACCTTAGGGCCAGGCTATTAGTTCACATAACCCCTTCTGATGGATTCAGGTGTACCTTGGATTTCTTTCCCTCAGGTACAAATCAAAGATGAGCTGTTGAAGCTAGGGCATCTCTGTATCTTCTGTCTCAAGCATCCATAACCAGTTATTGAGGATGATAGCAAAGAAGGAAGCATGGTCCATTAGATATTAAACTCCTTGCTTTTATTATGGGTGAACAGTTAGGAAACTACTCTGTTCAGGCTGTCGTATTGACTGCCCCATGAGAAATGTGCTCTCTTTTGAATCTTTTTCTGTTTTGCTACCAGGCAAGCAGAGGTGAGGGGACCACTCTGTCTCTTCTTCCTAGCGGGATTCAAATCCCCATCACCTGCTTCCCAATTCTGTACCTTATGTAATGATCCACTGCTCTGAAAAGAAGTTAAATTATCAATGACATTGAAAGAAGTCAAATGGGGACAAAATTTGTATTGAATGAATGCCAGCCTGTGACTGTCTCAAGCCGAGATATGTGTACAGCCAACGGGTACATCAAAACATTTAACATGAATATAAGATTAAAAAACACTTTCTAACTACATTTGGCATCAAAAGCAAGTGCTTGGATAAAGTGATATTCTTGAATAGGATACCAGCTTTTTAATCTAAACAACTTTACTAGTTTACTAAAACTTGCCATTATACAGAAATATAATAGATTTGTCAGTATATGTGCTACATATTTGCTATTTTTTCCATAGCTAGAATAATAAATAGAGCAATTGCCAACTGAATAGGTTCTTTTTGGCACAGATCACTTGCAATTGCTGAGTTTCTAGCCTTTCTGTGGTAGCCTTTCTTTCAATAAAAAGTGAAGTCTCTCTGAGTGTTGGAATTACCAATTGTATATTATTATTATTATTATTATTATTATTATTATTATTATTATTATTATTATTATTATTATTATTATTATTTTAACAAAGGTCCATCAGTATATGGACTAATTTGTAGATGAGGTCATCTCTCCTCCTCCACAACTCACCAGTAATTGCTCCCTGGGGTACAACTCCACCAAAAGCTACAGAATGTCTCCTGATATTAAATCTTCTGTGAAATCAAGCTTTTAGATACATGCAACACTCTGCCATGCAGACATTCTTACAACTCTAAATTATTTATTCACCAATCTCTGTGCAACTTCCCGCATATCACTGGAGACTGGGACGATTTCAGCTATTTGATGTTACATCTTTTTTTTTTTAACATCTTCTCAAGTGGCTAAAGAGGCTATAAAGCACCCCATTGCTTAAGCCTGCCATCTCAGTTCCATTAGCAGTAAAGACCTCTCTATTCAAACTGCTAAGTAAATCCTCCGAGAGCCAGGGGACTGTTTCATGCTTGAAAGCAACTGTTAAGAATGTGACAACGACCAAACTGTTCCTATTTAATTCTTCTCCCAAGGTAAAAAGAATTATAGGTAAACATATGCCTTCATTATTTGCTTTGCTGCATTTCAATACTCAGTCCCACACCAAACTGCCAACAAAGGATTTAATGCAGACACTTCTATATTTCAGAGTGATTGCCACTGCAGATGCAATAAGCTTAGCAAGGACCACAAAGCTGAATGGGGAACCTACTACATTTCTTATCAACATATTAGAAATTTCAGAAGAGAACGCTAACTGTTCTGCTTGAAATGTTTATCTCCAACTAGCATTACTGCTACAGAGGAAACTAAATTAATCAAGATTCTTTTTTTATTCCTGTAGTCATAAATTGTACCATAAGCTTAAAGATCTCTACTTAGAAGTAAGTCCTAGTTAGTGCAGTGGCGCTTATTCCCAGACAAGTGTGTTCAGCACTCTAAAATAAATGTATCTAGCATTCTAAGCAACAATTACTTAGTACTCAAGATGATTCTTGCAGTGTCACTACAAAGGTAACTTTTCACATAGAAACACAACATTTTTGTATTTTAAATGTTCAAATAAAATGTCAACAAGACCTCTTTATTAATTATCCAGATTATGCTAATACAAACTCTTTGGATACACCAATTTACAAGAGGTAAGATGAAGATAATAAAGACAACAGTCTTGGTGCTAATCTTGAGAACAGTCTACCTTCTAGCATGCCCAAATTGAAGATACATTATCAACTGGTACCATGCTTTGCCCATGAGAAGAGCAGTAAAGATTAACCTGGTCCAATAGACAAGGCCAGAGTTCATAAGCCATCATTCAAAGTACCACACTTCTAACCCTCTGTGCCTGAGAAATGGCTTTAGGTTTTAATTTCATGCAACCCCATCCATCTAACCTGTCTGGCAAAGAAAATATAACCAGAAGGTATATGGAAACAGAACTAAGAAAAGTGAGGTTTTTGGACATCAACTACCAGAATCTGACTGAAGGATTCTGGGAAATGTAGTACAAAAAAGTAACTTTTACAAGCTCTGCATGGAAGCCCCTTTCAAGTTCTGCGACTATAGTGCAAGGGAAAATCCTCCAGTTCAAATCCAGCTCTGCTAGGTATTCCTTGGGCCAAGCATCTGCTCATCATATTTTTAAAAATTATTCAAGTTCTTTGCAGCAAAAGGAAGAAAGGAAGTTGAAGGAAGGCTTTGTATGTCCTAGCATTCATGCTATTTTACTTCTCTCTATTCAAGCTCCTGGGAGATGGGACATATTTTATACTAAAAAGCATTGTTCCCTTCTCCTGGAGTGTAAGACAAGAGAGAAAGGGACCTGGGAACATTCACTCATTCATTCATTCATTCATTTTAGTATATTTGTATGCCACCTTTCTCCTGAAATGGGGCCCAGGACGGAAGGACAACAGTATGTGGCAAGGAAAAGATCTCCCCTCGTCTAAAAGTATAGAATCATAGAGCTGGAAGAGACCACATGGGCCATCTAGTCCAACCCCGTGCCACACAGGAACACACATCAAAACATTCCCAACAGATGGCTACTCCTCATCAAAGCATTCCCAATAGATGGCCATCCTGCCTCTGCTTAAAAACCTCCAAAGAAGGAGACTCCACTCCGAGGCAGCATATTCCACTGCTAGACAGCTCTGACCATCAGGAAGTTCTTCCTGAGGTTCAGGTGGAATTTCCTTTCCTGCAGCTTGAATCCATTGCTCCCTGTCCCAGTCTCGGGAGCAGCAGAAAACAAGCCCACTCCGTCCTCAACAAGCATTCCTTCAAATATTTAAACATGGCTATCATGTCCCCTCTTAACCTTCTCTTCTGCAGACTAAACATAACCAGCTCCCTAAGCTACTCCTCATAGGGCATGGCTTCCAGACCTTTCACCATTTTGGTCGCCCTCTTCTGGACATGCTCCAGCTTATTGATATTCTTCTTGAACTGAGGTGCCCAGAACTGTACACAGTATTCCAAATGAGGTCTAGAGTGGTAACACTACCTCCCTTGATCTAGACACCATACTCCTATTCATGCAACCAAGAATCATGTCGGCTTCCTTCTCTGTCACATCACACTGCTGACATGTTCACCTTGTGATCTACCAAGACTCCCAGATCCCTTTCACATGTACTGTTATCCAGCCACATGAGCCCCATCCTACATTTGTGCATTCCATTTTTCTGCCTAAGTACAGGACCTTACATTTTTCTCTGTTGAAATTCATTTTGTTAGCTTTGGCCCAGCTCTCTAATCTGTCACGGTCATTTTGAATTTTGATCCTATCCTCTGGTGTATTAGCAACCCCACCCAATTTGGTGTCATCTGCAAATTTGATCAGCATGCCCTCTATTCCTTCACCCAAGTCACTGATGAAGATGTTGAACAGCACTGGGCCCAGGACAGAACCCTCTGGCACCCCGCTAGTCACTTCTCTCTAGGACAGTGGTTCTCAACCTGAGGGTCGGGACCCCTTTGGGGGTCGAACGACCATTTCACAGGTGTCGCCGCTCCTCAATCCTGCCCCCCCATTTAAAAGAAGGTGGCCTCACAGCCAATGGGAGCAGTGCTTCTGAGACCCCTGCACTGGGAGGAGGGGAGAGGAGGCATGCTGGGTGTTTCCCCTCTTTCCCTGCCTGGTGGGAAAGCACTGGAGGAGCCTGAGGTGGAGCCGGAGGTGCGGAGAGCAGGAGGAGAGAGCTGGAGCCTGAATGTTAAGGCGGAGGTGAGGACACCAAGAGGAGAGAGCTGGAGCCGGAGCGTTAAGGTGAGGAGAGGAGACCCCGTACTGGCGGGAGGGGAGAGGAGGCATGCAGCTGGGCGCAGCCAGGCGCTGCTTGAATGCTCGCACCGCACCACACACACACACACACACACACACACACGGAGGGCTTCCCCTTCAGTGTTGCTTTCCCCTTCATGCCGGCTTGCAGAATCAGAGTTGCTTGCCGGGGCGAGTGAGCAGCCGGGCGCTGCTTGGACGCTCGCGCCCGCACCACACACACACACACACACACACAGGGCTTCCCATTCAGGGTTTATGGCACTGCAGCGGGACGTCTGGGAGGTAAGACCCCCGTCCCCTCACCCTCTTCGCTTCACGCTCATTCATGTCGGCGAACAGAGTTGCTAGCCGGGGCGAGCGAGCAGCTGGGCTCCACTTGCTTCCCAAAGTGGCAGGGCTGCAGCAGCAGCGATCGCCCAGTCGCCCATTCATTCTGGGCACGCCGCTCCATGGGAGTTGTCAGTGTGGCTGTCACCTTTGGTCCAGCAGGCAAAGGGGGAAAATTTCCTGCGGAGGATCTGCCATCTGACGGGGGAGATCGGTCCCTCCAAGACTGAGAACTCGGTCGGGAAAGGAGCAGGGGGCGTCAGCCAAGGGCTTCAGTTTGTGTAGCAAGAGCCCCCGAGGCTCCTTGGTTGGGGTTTTGTTTTGTTTGGTTTGGTTTTTTGACCCGAAAGCGCTGCTCTGATCCATCCTGGGGACTCTGGCCATTTCCACATTCCAGTGTTATAGCGCTATGATTCCACTTTCACCATCCTATGGAATCCTGGGGTTTGCAGTTCAAACTGCAAACCCCAGGATTCCATAGTATGGTGAAAGTGGAATCATAGGGCTATAACAGTCTAGTGCAGAAATAGCCAGGATGACTTTCTCCTCTTGCTTTTATTGTGCGTGGACCCTTGGCGCTTGCCACACGCACGTGTTGTGTTCTTCGCCCTGTCTTGCATTCCTTTCTTTTTGTATGTTCAGCGTTCGCACTGCCTTTGAGGGAGGGAGGGAGGGAGGGAGGGAAACAAAACACGTCTGCTTATGCCGCCGCCATCTTTCCTCTCTTCCTGTCCTTTCCTCCCTGCGTCTCGTGTAAAATGTGGGCTGTTTTGGCATTGCCTTTGGGAGTGACTGGCTTTTTGAACTGTGGAAACCCAACATTCAGAACTAGAACTACTGCCTTAATTCTGGCATTGATGGATGCTTTCTGTGCTTAAAAAAAGGGGGAGGGTTACCAGTTTTTAGGCATTAGAAGTCTATCCAGAGCAGTGATTTAGGGCAGTGTTTCCAATCTATTTGATGTTGGAAATAGCTAACTAACTAACAAATAAATAAATAAATAATAAATAACGAAAATGATTTTATGGTTGGGGGTCACCACAACATGAGGAACTGTATTAAGTGGTCACGGCATTAGGAAGGTTGAGAACCACTGCTCTAGGATGAAAAGCAGCCATTGATGAGTACCTTTTGGGTTTAGTTGGTCAACCAATTATAAATCCACCTAACAGTACCCTGTCCAGCCCGCATTTTACTAGCTTCTTTGCAAGAATGTCATGGGGAAATTTGTCAAAGGCTTTACTGAAATCAAGATATGCTATGTCCACAGCATTCCCTTCATCTATCAAGCTTATAACTCTATCATAAGAAGAGATAAGCACGACTTATTTTTGAGAAATCCATGTTGATTTTTAGTGATTACAGCATTGCCTTCTAAATAATTACAAACTGACTGTTTAATTATCTGCTCCAGGATCTTTCCTGGTATTGAGGTCAGGCTGACTGGGTGATAATTATTTGGGTCCTCTTTTTTCCCTTTTTGAAGATGGGGACAACATTTATCCTCCTCCAGTCTGCTTGGACTTCTCCTGTTCTTCAAGATTTCTCAAAGACTATTGCGAGTGGTTCTGAAATGACTTCTACCAGTTCTTTTAATATCCTTGGATGTAATTTATCTGGCCCTGGAAACTTGATTCATATAGTTTAGCCAGATGTTCCTGTACTACTTCTCTACTTATTCTGTGCTGCATTTCTTCCCTGTTCCTCACCTGCTCCCCACCCCTCAGGTTGAGTACTTCTATCCTTTTGGGAGAAAACTGAGGCAAAGAAGGTGTTGAGTAGTTTTGCCTTCTCTCTTCCTTCCATTAGTAATTAGCCATCTTCTCCACACAGCAACCTTATCATTTCCTTCTCTTTCTTTTTGCTGCAGACATATCTAAAAAAGTCCTTTTTATTGTTTTTAATGTCTCTGGCAAGCCTGAATTCATTCTGCACTTTAGCTTTTCTGATCTTTTCCCTACATCTCCTGGCTATTTGCTTGTATTCCTCTTTGGTGGTTTCACTATTCTTCCATTTCCTGTACATGTTTCTTTTAACACTTAGCTCAGCTGAGATTTCTTTAGTTAACTATTCCGGTTTCTTTAGACACCTGCCATTTTTCCTCCTTATTGGCATGGTTTTAAATGGTGCCTTCAGCACCTCACTTTTAAGAAACTCCCATCCATCATGAACATCTTTCTCTTTCAATATTCTTAACCATGGAATTTCGGGAAGTAACTCTCTAAGCTTACAGAAATCAGCTTTTTTAAAGTCTAGAATACATGTCTGGCTACACTTGGCTTCTCCTTCCTGCTGAATGACAAATTCCAATAGAGCACAGTCACTCCCCGCTAAAGATTCCACCACCTCCACCTCATCAACAAAGTCATTCCTGTTGGTCAGGATCAGATCTAAAACAGTTGATCCCCTTGTCGCCTCTTCCATCTTCTGGACCATAACACTGTCTTTAAGGTAAGCGAGGACCTTGTGGCCTTGGAACTTGTGTTGTTGGTGGAGTTTGACTGCCAACATATATCATGATAGTTGAAATCTCCCATTAACACTGCATATCTCCTTCGTAAATACGTGGTCATCTGCTCCAGGAAGACATCATCCACATCCTCAGGCTGGCCTAGAGGCCTGTAGCAAACTCCCACAATCACATCCCTGTTGTTTCTCGCTCCCTTAATTCTTACCCAGATGCTCTTGACCTGGCTTCCTGGATTTAAGTCATGGATCTCTTCACAAGTGAAAACATCCTCGACATAAAAGGCTACTCCTCCTCCTTTCTTGTTTGGTCTATTTCTGTGAAATAGGTTATTCCTAGGTTATTCCTACATTCCAACATTCCTACATTCCAATCATGAGACTCATACCACCGGGTTTCAGTGATGCCTATTAAATCATATTTATTTTGCTGTATTAAGAGTTTGAGTTCATCTTGCTTATTTCCCATGCTCTGTGCATTAGTGTAGAGACCCTTAAGACCATGTGCCTTTCCTGCAAGTCCTGTACTAAAGTTGCTTTTCCTCCCACTGCTGGTCTCTAGTACTACTTGGTCTACTCTATCTATAACATTTGGGCTATTTTTCCCAGCACTCACTGAATCCTTGCCCTGAATAAGACTGTCTCCCTCCCCTGATGAACTCAGTTTGAAGATCTCCTGATCTGCTTTGCGAGACTGTTAGCAAAAACGTTCCTGCCAACAGTTGTGAGGTGCAGTCCATCCATTGCCAAAAGACCATCTTTGCGGAAATGGAAACCATGATCCAAAAACCCAAATCACTCTTGGCAGTACCATCTGTGGAGCCAGTTGTTCACCTCCACTATTCTTCTCTGCCTTCGTGAGCCATGACCTTCCACAAGGAAAGGAGACAAAATGAAAACCTGTCCACCAAGTTGGTTCAGCTCCCGACCCATAATCTCATAATCCTTTGTGATGTGCTGAAAGCTGCCCCTCGCAGTGTCATTGGTTCTGACGTGAACCAAAAGGAGGGGGTTACGGTCAGTGGGCTTGACTGGTCTCATTAGCCTCTCCATTACATCGTTGATTTTGGCCCCAGGGAGACAGCACACCTTGTGATTAATCCTGTCCACGTCGCAAATCATTGGTTCAGTTCCTCTCAGCAAGGAATCCCCAACCACCAGAACTTGTCTCCTCTGAGGCTTATCTGGGGTTACTCAATGAGCAGATTCTTCCACGGCTGCCTGGACATTCTGTTTAGGCTGAGACTGTTGATCTTGCTGTTGTTGGATTTTGTCCTGCTGGCATTCAAGTTCCTGTTGCTGATGTTCGATTTTCTCTTGGTGATGTTCCCTTACCTCCTCCTGCTGTTCCATTACCTCTTCCTGCTATTCTACTTCATCATTAATAAGGTCAAGAACTTGGAAGCGATTCTGTAGCTTGAGAGTCTTTGTTTGGTTCCTGGCCTTTCTACTCTACTCCTGTGTGTCACATTCCTCCAAGCATCTGTCTCCTGATTTTGTGAACCGACTTCCTCATCCAGTAACTCTCCTGTGTATTCCATCTTCAAGAAGGTCCTCTCTGCCCTATCCAAGAACTCCTCACCCTCCCTAATAATCCAAAGCTTGGAAACCCAAGCCTCCAGCTGGCGAACCTTCACAACCAAGAGGGCCACAAGCCTGCATTTGCTGCAGGTGTACCCAACGATATCTTGCAGCAAGAAATGAAACATGCCACGTAGCTTAATCAAAATACCTTTTAATTCAGTGAAACTTATTCCCAAAGGTGTACAGGGCTGAAATGTTAACAAACAGCATTAGATACATCTAAACATTTGCCATACTTTCTCTGCAAATGAAGTACTCCTTCAAATCTTCCACAAGGGTCAAAAGGAATAGGCTCTAAATCCTCCCCTATTGGCTGCATGAGTCTCCAATTTGTTTTACTGCTAGTTTTTAAAATACTGCATAAAATAGGAGTTGTTTTTAATGCTTGTTCAGATCATTAATAATGAACTTACTATCATAAATGCCTATAAATCTAGAAACTGAGTCCTTACTGGATGAACTCTACATATCCCTTCCTGTGTTCAGAAAGCTTTCAGTCCATTAAGGCACTTCATTGTAATTGGCTCTAAGAATGGCTTTTCACATTAAAGGATAAATCAGAAACAGCTCAACAGTCAATGGGGTTCCAGGTTCATCTATTCTAACAGAAAAAAGACAAAAGGTAAGCCATTTGAAGGAAAAGAAGAAATGGGCAAAGGAATGAAATAGCACACACACAAGATGTTACAGCTCTATTTTCTCAGGTGGTTTTGCCAGTTCCCTTCCTTTGACATATAGCCTATTGGTATTCCTGGTATTCATTTGTGATCTCCAGCCCAAAGACTAATCAGGGCTGAACCTGCTTAGCTGCCAAGATCAGACAGAATCAGGTGCCTTTTGGGTATTTAGGCATGCTTTTCTCTGTTTGCACAACTTTCGCATGAGTGTGATTAAATTGTTATATGTGCAGAATATCAAATTCAGAACTGAAACTGTGTACTATACTCTTCTTGAGCCAAAGACCACTGACAGTCAACATAAAATCCTCTCATTTCCTCTACTTTTATTTTTTTGAAGATTTGGTCTTTGTAAATTTCAAACTTTGCAGTGTGTTATATGGGCCCAGCTCTTTCTAATCCTATGATCTGCATTCCTCAAGGCCACAGAAAGAAAGAAAAAACAACATTAAGCACATATATTCATTTCTTCACACTTCTGCTTAACCCCAAATAGTTTATTTTCATCCCTCACAACCCATACGCCTTACAGCCACTTCAAAGTTCTACTGCGTGACTGCCTGCCCACAGGTATAAGACTGTTTCATCAGAGTGCAGTTCTCTGCCCACATCCCACGAGTAATTTTAAAAAACATAGGTGGGTTATTCAGTTTGTTTTGATGCAAGGGGTATGTAAGGCATCTTTTTCTTCTCCACAGTTTGCATTTTGAACTAAGTAGAGCACTAAGCTTCTACAAAACATGGTCTGTTTTCACCCAGTATTCATCAATCACAAAGTTACTTAGAAAGAAAAAAAAAGCAATGCTCTATGGTACTTAATCTGCCAAACCACTATGTAATAGCATAGTCCCAATACTGACTTAACACTTGCTTAGACATCTACATAATCCAGCTTAATACCCAATACATAATGGTACTATTTATCAAAATGACACTGGTCAAAATAAAAAAGTATAAATAGAACTACACAGTATTTTATGGGGAAGGGCTAAGGAAAGCCACAATAAGGATAAAAGGAACATTCTCAAAATTTCTTGAAAGAAATAGATCTTCAATATGTCCTAGACACTGGGTCAAAAAATGTCAAAGCAAAAATGAAAAGATTAGCACATTTTCTTGTTTTAGTGAGTTTTGCATAAACATACTGTGCACTGAAGTATTTATTGCAAAGATTGAATTTTCAACAAAGAACAGGGCATAAATGAAATTTTCACCAAAAATACAAAAAAAAAATCATTGAAAAATACAGAGTAACTGATCCAATCTAACATGGGCACGCCTTTCAATGCCACAAGATTGTGAGAGTCTGGAAAATTAAATATAATTGTCAACTGTTTGAGCCAAATAATTAATATTGAAGGGACGAGAGAAACTAATATGTGATTTCAAGCAGAAATGGAATCAGAAGAGAATGTTGTTTTAGAGGGAGACATAGTCAATGGTGAAGTGGAAATCTAGATTAATATCCCCTTTGACATTTATTCATATGATATGCAGGGCCTGTGACCTCCTAACATCTGGCTGACCTAAAGAAAAGCTTTTCATTTTACTTACCAGTACTAAAAACATTATAGGATGTTAGACATTTCTGCTATATGCACAAGAAAGAGAGAAATGTAGTTCTGCTAATGGTAGCAGTTGAAACTAAGATGGAGTAATCCCACACTCAGTCATTGTGCTGAGGACATAGAATCCCTCCAGAACCAGATTTTCACACAGCACAAGGCCAGTGGGGGATCAGGGAGAGGAAAACTGTCCCACTGAGTAGATACAAATACTGTAAGGAACTGCCTTCTTCCCACTTCTACTAACAAAACTGCTTTCATCAAAAGAAAAACAATCTGGTCACTATCTCTTAAAATCAAAGTTTCTTTTAAGGAAGGGGCATGGGAGAAGGTAGCTGGCTTAAAAACATGATGAATTGTACAGGTCTCCCTCACTTATCTGACAGGTTAGGGACCAAAGCATTGTCAGAAAACAGAACTGGTTGAAAAGCAGAATGCAAGTATTGTAGTTTTGGGAGCATGAAGGACTTACAGAGGCTCACCTGGGACCGACCGTGCATATGTGCTGTTTGCAAAGTTTCTCAGCCAACTCAGCTTGCTCTGTAAGTGATTCCAAGTGAGCCTCTGTAGGCAAGAAGAACTGGTAAAGTATCGGAACTCCCACCAAATTAATGAACTTATTGTTAATTTGCAAATGTCAAAAGATTAAATAATCACACAATGGGGTGTCAAAAGGCAGGGGCTTCCTGTACTTGCTAGTCACTGTAGTTCAAGTTTCCTGTTTCCTACAAGTTAAAGTATATAATTTAAATATGTAATACCCTGAGACCTGAGTCATGTAGTCCAAACAAGATATAATGTCACATCAGAACATAAAAAATGGTATTTTGTCTGCAACATAACTCTTTCAATAACCTAATGAAGTGTGCTACCTGCGATTGGCCTGTGTGTCTGACTGAGTACTCAAGGAACTCTCCAGTGTCTTAGGCAGTCGCAAGGACCAACTGAAAGAAATGTCCATTGTAATACAAACAACATCTCACACAGCAAAAATATTTGTGGCTTGTACGCTCCTCCAATTTTTCCTTGCACACTGAAAACCAGATAATTCATGTTTCTTGTGATGCTGCCAGTACGGAAAATTTTTCCCATCTCAAGAATTAAACATAATTATCTATCTGAAACCAAAAGTGTTCGTTTTAGGAATAATTTTACTGTGTGGTCTGCTGTTTGTGTAGATGGGTCCTTAAAATAAAAAGGCCTCAAAAAGTAAGTATTCACATACCAGGAAACTATACACAACCCTTCAACATCCCCCACACTTAAACAAGTGTAGGTTCTGCACAATTACAATGTTTATGAGTACCATAAAAAGACATACCATAACGAGTCCATAATATACTATGACACATTGCTATCCAGTATGTAAGAAAAATTTCAAAGAGCCATTTGTTAACGCTTAGGACATGACTCTGCAGCACCCCACATGGAAAGGATGTTTTAAAAATTGATACTTCATACTTGGATCCACAAAGGACTTCCTGTCAGCACAAATCTATCTGCTCTTGCCATTCCTGTATGTGCAGCAGAAAAAGTGAGCCACTAGAATATTGTCATAATTTAACAGATCTGAAAAAGAAAACTTATCCCCATAGTGTTTTTCAAAATCTAAAAGAATATCTAAACAACCAATATGCCACAAATAATAAAGAAAACAAAGCAAAGCATACTTTAACTGACAGAGCTGAACTGTTTGGACCCATTTATGTCAATCCAAAGATGCATGGCAGCACAACTATAGAAATGGAACTCCTACAATCAGCAAATCGTGTGTGTGTGTGTGTGTGTGTGTCTCACAGCTTCCTCACACTGTTCTGCCCATGTGCTTCCCAGACCACATACAGAACTTTGGACTTTAGTGTAAACACCACTGCAATTGGAGATGACAGCTTCCATGTCAGTAGAGTGATTTATCTACTTTGGGGTTTGTTCTACAGTTTAAAGGAGCTGTCCAAGGTGCTGAACCTTATCCTAAAAACAGATTTTGCACCTTCAATAGTTCCTTTACAGTTCAGAATAAAACCCACAATGGATTCACTGTCCCACTGGCATAGGACATAATCAGCTGCTACTGCACCTGTATACACAAGCATATGAATCCTGACTGAATCAAGGTGCTAAGAAAGGTTGAGTTAGGCACCTAAAATGAATGTACTTCATGTTTGCAGTAGGAAACAACAGTATCACATTGAAGCACAGTATAACAATCCTAAACCTCATGGTTTTGACAAGGGTATTTTATGTTTATATACACCCCATACAATTAAAGTTCAAATTTTAAATGCACATGGACATACTTACCTAATATGCATTATTAAAACGTACAGCATCATAGTAAAATGGAAATGAAACAGCTTAGTGTTCTGAAACTCAGTCCCATGATAGATTGTTGGCACCAAATAATGACCCAACTATGTAATAAACAGATCCTCAATGCTTTAAATAGATGTAGTCTGAAAGGAACAAAGGTTCAATTCAAAAACTCTAGCACATAGCTGTGTATTGCAAAATTGTCCCTGAAACTGTATGCTCAGAGAGAGGGTGTGGAGAGGAGGGGAAAAGGCTTCAACAGGCATTTTTTTAAAAATCCAGGAAATACCAAAACAAAACAAACAAATACTTAACAACTACATATCATATAATCCAGTCTTAAGCCATTTCATTCTACAAACAAACATACAAAGAAACAAACCAAAAAAACTGGGGGAAGGGGAATATCCATCTACTTGAGCTGGAGAGGAAGGGGTGGAATCTTGTACCTTGTAAACCTAGGAAAAAGCAAATTGCTGCACCCTTTCTTAGCTTATGTGTTCTCCCACCTAAATATACTAACATAACAATGGAACATCAGAGCACTCTCTTTCTCCTGAAATGAAGCTCCCCAAATCCCCTTTGCCAAAAAGTTCTTCAGAAATAATTGTTTACAGACGACCTAGAAAAACAAAACCAAGTCAGAGCAGACTAACAAACAACATCCCCAGAGCAATGTTGTCTTCACTGATAACGCAAATAAAACATTCTAGCCTAATAAACAAATCCATGTTAATTTCATGCTCAATTAGCAGTCATGTTGAAAAAGGGAGAGAAAATCCATATTTGCCCAATTTAGAAGGATTCTTACATTAAATTATAAGACAAGGGTTAAAATATCCATATGCTACAGCACAACACCACACCCAAAAAGAAATCAATACAAAGTGTCTCAAGTATTATGATTTCAGATACGCTATATCCTGGAAATGTATACTGCCAGGAAGAACATCAAGTAGTATGCATTAATATAACTAAAACAGTAGCATATATGAAGTAAGTGGAGCTGGTCTGCCCTGCCATGTAGTACTTCAGATGCAAGTCTACAAAAGCATGTCAATACCTTTTTCCACTGCTAAGATCTTCCTCATAATGCTACTAAAGATATCCACACCACATAAGCAGGGTTACTAACTGTCCTAAACTGGTGAACTGGGAAATGAGAACTGTGCGCACTCCCTTGTCTATGCAATTCATGACTGTGACAAACAAACCAAAGATGAGCTATCTTTTATATCTGCCCAGACACAAACCCAAAAGAAAGAAGTATGGGATGGCTGGTAAACAGGCTGGAGAACTACGATATCCCCTTTCAGTATAGCAGCTATTGTTAATGGTCAGCAGCAAGCCTAAGCCCAAGCCCAAATGTGTTATAGAAGAGAAGGAAAAAGCCCAACAGATGAGGGGAAGTTCTTCAAATCCTGACAAGAAAGAACACTTTCAGCACATGAGCAACACTGAAGGATAATTAGAAGAGGCCAACTACATTACAATTAACCCTTTTTCAAAACATAAAACTTTTGCCATATAGATAGCAATGGCCTATCCAACCCGTTATACCAATTACTCAATGGTAAGTCAGTACTTAGATAAATCCCATTCAATCAGTCCAGTTGAGGATAGGAATTAGATTTTGGTCACTATTGTACAATACTTGCAAGAGTATTGCAGGGAATACTCAGAAATGATTTGCTCTTGCTTTCCTCTGAATACAGCCTACAACACCTGGAGTTCACTAGCAGTCACCCATCCAAGTACTAGCCAGACCTGACCCTGCTTTGTTTCTTGAGATCTGGAAACTTCATGGTGCCTGTGCCAAAGAAAGTCCATAGATAACCTATATTTCCATATACATTTTTTTTTCAAATCCATGATGCTTTCATGGATTAATTAAATATTTGGCAGACTGACCTTCCTACACAGAACAAACTTTCCGATTGAGATGAACAAAAGTGTAGTATTTGGACCACAATTCTGCCTATGCTGGCTGCAGCTGAATGGAGCTGTATGCATAAAACATCAGAGAGGCAATGTTCCTCACCCCTGCTTTATTTATACACATCTGCCATAACCAGTGCCTGGGCTGGTGCATATTTTTCATAGGGAATTATTTTATGTATGTATTTATGTATTTAATTTATAACCTGCCCTTCTATGAGGATGGGATCCAAGACACCTATAACAATCCTAGAACAATCCCATTTCATTTTCAACAATCATATCTGTGACCACACCTTTAATACCAACTTTTTAAAAAATGCATGAACTTTCATGTACATAAACTCACTTCTTTGGATGCAGTAGTGCACCCAAAGTACTGGACAAAAGTTCATGCAAAAATAAAAAAGTTTTAAAAGGTGCTGCCATGTTTCTTTTTTCTCTCTCCCCTTCCTTTCTCCTTTTTATGTTGTGAAAGAATAACATTGCTCCTTCTTTGAAAATAGTCATAACTATGTCTTGCTGCATATAAAATAAAAACATGGCATCCTGAGCTGGCTCATGACACTCATAATAGGAAACAAGGGAAGGACTGAAATAAGAAAATCTATACAACCACAATAAAATCTTGAAATAAAGATAGATAGTCCCTTGCCAATTAAATTGTCTGATATTATCTAGTACACAGTTAAAAGTTGGAAGCACAGGGTCAGAAGAAGTCAGTTACAATTATCCTCTACTTAATTGGATTCTCTGGTCTTTAGAAGGTTATAGAACTTTCTGCTGGACTGTGACTGTGCTTGCATTTACTTCGTCACTTTACTTCTTCACTACAACTCAGCCTAATACTATTCAGTCAGTATAGTTTGTATTACATCTTGTTACAGAAAATGTTAGTCAGCTGTATCTGATAGACTGGTCTGTGAGAAACAAGAAGATCCATTAATTGCTACATGGAAAAGAAAAATATGCACACATCACGATGCTATGTCCCTGACCTTGGGACGTATCATAGCTATCAGTTCTGTTGTAACTACTAGAGCAATATGGTCATATTTTAAAATAATGGTAATTTTAACTTATTGATAGTTGTGGCAAAGCTCTTTCAGTCCAAGAGCTCTGTAGCAGTTGTTTGACAGAGATTAAACTCTTAAATAACAGAGTTGTTAAAACATTAAAACGCGATTCTGTAGTCCACAGTTTCCCGTACAGATCTTTTGCTGGGATGGTGGAGAGATTTAATGAACCACTATAACTGTGGAGAACCAGAAAGAAGAAATTCAGGAGAAATAAACACACAAAGAAGAGGTCATTGTCCCCAAATTCCCATTAAGTCTATTCAGGCCTGTCTCAGTAGGCTTTCAGCAACAATATGGTCTGGAGTGAGACAGGCAGGTATAGACTTCTCTAACAATCCAAGTGAGAAAAAATCCAACTGTGGTAAAAAGTAAATAGTTAATGAAAATGTGACAAGCCGTCTGAGAATGGTTTGATCTAATGGCTTCCAATACCTTCCAAGAACCTTGAAAGGAAAAGGAAACATTTGTTTTTCTTGAACAAATCTCTTTAGGCCTGCATGTTCTTTTATTATCTCCCCTACAGAGAAAAACCCTTGAAACAATGAATAACTATACTTTGCCTTCTGTTGCAATACAATGAAAAATAAATCAGAATCAGTGCACTGCCTTTATGCCCCAGCCACTAGTTGCCTCCAGCAATGCAGTTTTTTTTTCCTATGCTTGTTCTTTTTTATGTATGTCTGTTGTTCAGTAAAAATATAGATACAGTATTAAAAGTGGGAGGTCTCCCAATTTGGTTTTATAAGTTTCATGCGGCTAAAATGAGGCTTAGGCTTAATCCAAAACATTTATATTGAAATGTCTGCCTACTATCTCCAGTGTACTATTATTAAACCATATTTCAAGGCTACTGAGGCCTGGTTGTTACAATGTCAGAGCAGTATAAGTAGCCATGAAGGCAGCACAGAAATGGGGCACTGAATATGTTAGAATACCTTTTGACCACAGATGATGATGGATGGTAAATCAACCATCAATGATTTGCCATCACCAACATTAACTGGCTATCGTGACTCCATCGTCAGGCCAAAGGCAAGGTGCTGGTATTCAAAAAGCAATGGGACTTGCCAGCAGTTGGATTTGGATTACAAGAGTGCAAATCTATTGCCACCCTAACTACCCTAACCTTTTCTCAGTGTACCTGTCTAATAAATCCCTTTACTGAGCAGAACTTTAATAACTTCTGGAACTAACACAAGATTCTTAGCCTGAGATTAATACACATGATATCTAGATTCCTTTGTTGTTAAATAATACATCTGCCCTGAACTGTTAAGGCAAAGTAAAAGTTGGCTTAATTACATTTAAGAGCACGTGATCCATCTGTAAATATATCATATTTATTTTTTAGTCAGACGAGATCTCAATAGTAAGCTAGTAAAACCACCCATACTGAAGTAAACATTCCCCAGTCAAATGTGAGTAGACTAACATCCAAAATTTTAAGGGAAAGTGAAAAATTATCCTATTTATTATTTAATTCATATTCTACCTTTCTCTTAATATGGGACCCAAGGTAGCTTGCAATGTAAATTAAAACAAAATATTGCTAAACCAATATGTAATACAAAACTTTAAAATTTATATCAGACAGTTCTGTTACAACATTTGAAACAGTTAACACATATCTGAAGTGTAGTGAAGACAAAAATGCAGCATATCCCATTAGCAGATTCTTCAGCCACTTCCAATTAGTAGCAGAATGGCTAGCTTAGTCTTCAACTTGAATTGTACCCAGAAATGGGCCAGCAGCCAATGAAGTTACCGCAATGAAGCTACTTTACTGTTCTGTAGTCACAGCATTTTGGATCCCATGAAGTTTCCGCACAGTTTCCAAATGCATCCTACATAAAGTGTGTTACCGTAATCCAAATGAGATGTTACCAAGACATATTTTAACATGGCCAGAACAGACATTTCCAGCAATGGGCATATCTGGAATATTAGTTCTGTGCAAATGCAGTCTTGGCCACCACTGAACCCTGGCATCCAAGGCTTACGGTTGAGTCTAGAAGGACCCCCAAGCTATGAATCTCATCAGTAATCTAATATAGTGGGGCTCAGAGAAGGTTCTTTTAATCAGTAAAGGCCCCATCACAGCCTCTTTTTGACAGGATGAAATCCTGCCTTGCTGCACTGAGGCATTCTCCATGCTTTTTACTCACCTGGTTAGACCCTTTATGGCTGCTTTTATGAATATGGAAGGCCCATGGATTCCACCCAATCAAGCTACAACTGTTTATAAGAGTACGGAAGGGGGGGAAAGACAACAAACCACATTTCACCATTTATCACAATCCTACTCCATTCTAAATGTCAATTCCAACTTGCATTACAGCAAATGGAAATACATGGGGGAAGCAAGTTTTGATATACTTTTATGTACCTTTACATACACAATAAAAAGTTCTCTTTTATGCAATTAAATAAACTTTATGAGAAAGAAAATCAACTGTGATGGTCTCTAAGATGTCTAAAAGAATTTAGTGTATAAATTTCAAGGAAGAGGAAATAACTTTCTGAGCCACATCAGGAGAACCTCACCAATGCACTGCTACTCTTGCCTTAAAATACTCTCAACCCATCATTGTGTAATTCATAATGAAAAGTGAAAAAAGAAGAGGTATCTGCGATGTACATTACAAAAATGCCAAAATTCATATTAGGGTAATACCTCTATCCAAATCTTTTGTATTGTTTGGATTGACCTGATAAACGTCAGAGGGCTCTCTCTATTTCAGTTGAGCTAATTCTCTAAAATATGGACAGGTTCATAACACAGTGAAGCATTCCAAATGAATACTCAACACATTTGGTAATTGCAAAGCAAATGCCATCTATTGTAAGAGTAGATTTGCTGAAGGAAAATGATGAAGGGCATTAGTCTTGAGTGTTAGAACAAATCTTCACCATGCTAAAGCTATTATCTGTTAATCTACTGTCCTCCCTCCACATCCACGGTTTGAAACTTACAAATTTGATTATTCGTTAGTGTGCATTCTCTCCTCCCAATTCTCCTCCTCCCATTCCTATGCATTTTGCCCCAGTGTGGAGAACTCCTGCCGAGGCAAAACAGAACAAAATGGGTGAGAGGGAAGGCTCCCAAGAGCCTTCCTTTCCTCCTCCAGAGTCTCCTCCCTCCCCGTTCCATGCATTTTCATGCTGAGACAAAACAGAAAGGAAGGAGAAGAGAAGACTCCCAAGAGTCTTCCTCCCCTCCTCCTCTAGAGTTCACTCCCCTCCTTCCCATGCAATATGCCACAGTGCAGAAAACTCCCACTGAGGCAAAATGGAAGGGAATATGGTCAGGGGGAAAGACTCCCTTGAGCCTTTCTTTCCTCCTCCAGAGTCCCCCCCTTCCCATCCATTTTGCCCAAGTACAGAGAACTCCTGCTGAGGCAAAATAGAAGGGGGTGGGGGGAAGGCTTCCAAGAACTTTCCTTTCCTCCTTCAGAGTTTCTCCCTCCCCTTCCCATGCACTTTACCCCAGTGTGGAGAACTCCCACTGAGGCAAAATGGAAGGGAATGGGGTGGGGGAAGGCTCCCAAGAACCTTCCTTTCCTTCCCTTTCCTGGAGTTTCCTCCCTCCCCCCATGCATGTTGCCCCAGTTCAGAGAACTCCTGCTGAGGCAAAACAGACGGAAATGAGGTGGGAAGGCTCCCAAGAGCCTTCTTTTCCTCCTCCAGAGTTTCTCCCCTACCTTTAGCATCCATTTTCTCCACAATGAGGCAAAATGCATGGGAAGAGGAAGAGAGGAACTCTGGAGGAAGAAAGAAAGGCTCTTGGGAACCTTTGCCTCAACCTCATTCCCTTCTGCTTTACATGGAAAGGGAAGGGGGAGCCCCAGCAGCAAAAGGGAAGGGGAGCAGATGGGCAAGGTATTCACAATTTTTCCACTTTTGCGAGGGTTCTATGCCCCAAACTCTCACAAATGTGGAGGGAAGAGTGTATTAGCATGATGTTAGTACTGATCTTTCAATGAAACTTCATTCTAAAAACTAGAATGCACAATTTATCTGGTCAAATGTCCACTAAAATAGCAGAAATGTATATGAAGAAAACTCTGCTGCCAGTCAGCAACAACATCATAAATTGTGAAGGCTACAGAATACTTATTAATATTACCAGTACTCGTGTTGTCCTTGTCCTATGTATCAGAAATAATATAAATATAAAACTTGATCTTTTGTGCTCTGCTCTCAATTAATCTCATAACAGTAAAACAGAATTCCCTCTAGGGACTATAGGAGAAATACTTTTAATATTTTAATGGAAAAGCCATTAATTCCTTGCCCTATAGCATCCAATAACAGCCTGTACGTCCTTGAATAAAGGTGATAAATTAAAAATCTTTGCCACTTAAACATATATTATCTCTGCCAAGGAGGTGGAGCTTCCCACCACAATGTCTCCAACTTTAGTGCCAGATATCCATTTTTCATGCAAGACAGATAAACAGACTCACTACTAGGCACCTAGAAGAACAAATGAAAGCCTGGGAGTTTAAAGCCTGCTGCTATATAAAGAAGTGGCAGCTTCAGTATTCACAAATACAAGACTGCAGAACGCTTCAAGAAAAGGTACAATCAAACAGGTCTTGAACCCAGGTATTAAAAAAAACAAGCTGTGTGTACAGTTGCTTCTTGCTGACAGAACATTTTTTCCAGAAATCTTCAAAACTTAACTTTTTAAAGTGATCTTAGGCTCAATTTTCTGCTTTAAATTATCATTTCTAATCCCCCTTTTATTCAGGACAAAATACTTCTTTTACGAGAAGGGTCAAGGTGAAATGTTTGTTATATATAGCTGCAACTTGCATTTCCCTCTCTCCCTAGCCCTCTGGACAGAAAAACTGATTGCATATGAATTGAATACAAGTAACACTAATGCATTAATGACTGACATGTGGCAACAACACAGAGACACACAGATGCAGTTTGACATTAATGGAGAGATTCGCCTGTGGTCATACACACGAAGGGGAAAAAACAGACCCACCTGCCTCTTGCCTTTAACCTGGGTATGAAATCAAATGTCAGACAAGATTAATTAGATGCCTCGAGTTTTATTCTTTTCTGTTGATAGAAAAAGCACATTTCCATAATGTGAGGAAACATTTATGTGCGTAGCAAATCAGGTTGACATTGAAGGAAGGTTTACTTTATTGTGAATGCTGGCTGTGTGGTGCTTGTCAGTGCAATTACTTTCTACTCAAGTGGCTTGCTTTTTAACATTTTATTATCTTAAGAACAAAACCCCTGGAAGCAATAATTGTTTATTATGTTAATTCTTTAGATATTTTTATTATGCATGTCTTTAAAATGATTAAACTCTGTGGTGCCCCAGAAATGAATAGAATTTATTAATATGCAACCAATTAAGGGTAAAAAAAAGAGCAGCAAAATCACTGTACTGGTAATTAGTCACTAAGTAGTCAATTTTGTACACTTATCAGCTGCACCACAAGTTTTCTTTTCACTTGCTCAATAGCCAACAGCTCTAGAATCATTCTAATTGAATTGTTCTTTTTTTTAATAGAAAAAAAATGCATGCTTGCTTTGGAAAAAAGCAATTCAAAAATCCACAAGGATAGCAGATTTTTTTAAAAATATGATTGGTATGGATAATTCACAGGAAGACATATGTTAACAACAGAACCTTTTTAAAGCACCTGTGTTTTATCAGTGAATGTGAAAGCTATAAACAGAATGTTTGGCTTTACTCTACCTTCCCACAACTTACCGAAGCCAGGCACACAGAGCTTTTACAACTACGCAAAAGTTATTTACCATGCTAAGTGTCTTCTCTCAGAAACCGTAAGTGTTTAAAGCGATAACCATGCACTGAAATAACTTTAAATTTGACAGATGCTCCCACTTCTTGGAATAAACTGCAGAGGCATGATCCCTGCTTTCTTATGATGTCTAAATGTACAACAGCCATGAAAGTTGACCAAACTGAAGCAAGTTTGCAACGTCTCTGGTTTTACAGTGCTTTCATGTGCATGGAAAACGTTCCTGCATCCATTTTCTGAAACATTATTGTCAGTTCCACTGCATAATATTGTGCAAAGGTTTAACATCCAACACAGATGGAAAGTGAGAAATACTTTTACAGCACTCGCTCAGCTAGAAGGCACAAAGCATCCAGAAATGTATCAACCTGCCCTTGCAGGTTTTTCTTTAGATATAATTGCTATGAGAATAGTTAGGAACAACAGTAATAGAGCACAGTAGCAGCAGGCTAATTTTGGCAACTCATCTGTTACACGGTTCAGTATATTCACTATTTTTATATTTTGTTAAGGAAAATTGTGGAATGGTCACAATGTCTGTTCTTTAAAATAATAATATGCAAAATGTTTTCATATATTGTATGTGAAAAACACTTCCTTAGTATTTTGGGGGAGGTTTAAATTTCAACCCTTATTTGTTTATCCCTTATTTTAAATTCAAAACACTTAACAGTGAAGTACAAGGATACTTCTTAATAAAAACCAAACTAGGATACAGAAATCCATTCCAAGCAATCTCATTTCATTATCAGCTTCTCTATCTACCCTCTTTCCAACTTGGTAATTTTGGGCAGCATGAAACAATAGTATGGCTTAGTAAATATCCTAGGACAGACCTTCACAGAAGGTATATCACTATAAACTGACATTTGTGAAAGACCCTCCCAATAAGAAACAGGACAGTCTTCTGCCTCTCCAGACTGTAGTCAATAGTATTCCATCAACAGAGATGTCAATGTTATCTGACTCCTTTCCATCAGTGAAATAGATAATAGGATAGCTACCCTTTCAACCAGTCCTGTGCCTTCATATGCGTATATGGGTATGCCCTTATATGTGTTTGTGTACAAACACAAACAGCAAGACACACATGTAAATACACAATAAACTGTTGAATCTCGTCACTTTCAAAATGAAGCAGTCTTCCATGGAGCCCATAAAATTTAGACTAATCCATCCATAGGAGTACATTTTCTAGTTGTGAAAATATTTTTAAGAACTCAAATTTAAAATCAGAATCAAAACAATACTGAATGAATATGTGAATGCATATAGTGACATAAGCATTCCACTACTGCCAACTTAGTTCTCTCTTGTCAGGAAAACAATAAGACGAATCTGATGCAAGGCAATGATCTGATGCAAAAGAGTGATAAAATACAATGAATATTTTATTGGGAAGCTGTACAGGACTTGTAAGGAACTTATTTTTCATCGCAGGACACACGAACCTAACATGTTATTTGAAACTTTTTTTTATATGGAATACTTTACCATTGATTTCCTGTGCTCCAATATCTATAAAACAATTTCTGCATGCAACTTGATTCACTATGTTGGCGGATAGGAGAAAGAATCAATGCAATTCCAACACGCTTCCTCTAGGTCTCCCCCGAACGTACACTTGCAATACTCCAAGTACAAGTAAAGCATATGTGATGGCCTAATTCTATTGGTCCACTGTACTGTAAACATTAGAAAGCTAAAATATCTGGTTGGATTTTATATGTGCATTTTACCAATTACATCTCCACAGCTTCAATTTTGATTAGTAGGCATCATCTCTTTTAATTTTTATCAGTTACAGTGGCGACAAAACCTCATGAACACCTTAAAATTGTTATATATTTTCAACCATATCATAATCTAACCCTGTAAATTCTAGATTAAGAGCAGTGAATAATCTGATTTTTTTTAAAAAGACCCACAGACATGGTGCATTTTCAACATTTACTTATCCACAACTGATTCAACAATCACATCCACATGTGAAAAAACATATGAAACTTTTAAGTTCAGTGCCTGGTGGCACCAATTTGAGCTGCAATGATTTCAAGTAAGTAGTTTCTGTAACTCTTGGGAGGCCTCTGGTTTTGAGGAATTTGGGCCATTCCTGTTAGAGAACTACTTCAGCTCTAACATCTGAAGGCTACCTTGCAAGAACAGATCGCAGAAAGGTCCTGGCAAAACATTTCAATGAGGTTTTAGTCTAGACATTTGATTAGGGACCCTTTCTGTACCACACCTCATTGGTGCATTCTTCCATTAGAATCCCAGCATTACCATTTACACCATGGTTAACAGGTTAGAAATGCTCTCTTCTGCAGCCTTCTGCCTTAAATGAAGGAGTGTTCCTTCTGCACTATAGCCTCCTTGGCTATTCCTTTTCCCCACCTTCACCCAGTCCCACACCCCCACTTGGTTGTTTTGTTTTTGTTTTTTGGAAGCCATACTAGCCCAGCAATGTTGTAACAGCATGACTACACTATTGCACTTTTGCACTATAATGCTTAAAAATGTATTTAAGTGATAAAAAGTTTTAACTCAAAGGAGAAATTTAAAATGAACAGGGAGAGGTGACAGATTTCAAAGTTACCACTGCCATGGGAGTAGCTGAGGGAGGGACAAGATGGGAACACTCACACCCAACCCACTCCTGGATTTGGGAGACCAGGAAGCACTATCAAGCACTATTATGGTACTGCACTGAGCCAGCTGATGGGACTGAAGTGCTAAAGGAGGCTCTTTTTCTGGAAATAGAATAAGGCGATTTTGCAATGCTTGGGAAAGAGATAGCAGATAGTGACAACATTGTACAGCAGTATGACTCAGGAAACAACCCGCCACTCTTGTGGGATGGTGATGTCATGCAGAAATGGCATGGGTCATTTTAAAACAATTAATTTCTTCTTTGACAGCCATTCTTTAGCAGATTTATCCAACTGTATGTTTAGGATCACTGTCATGTGGGTGGATTCACTTTCGTGCAACTTCAGCTCTCAAACGGATGGTCTGACATTCTCCTCCAGAATGTTCTGATATACTGCAAAAAGTTACTACCATGCCAATGATGGCTAGGTAACCAGGTCCTAAGAAGGCAAAGCGGGTCTGACCCATCACATTCTTACAACCAAGTTTGGTGGGTGTGGTGAGATTCTTCTGTTCCAACTCATTGTTTTTCACCAAACATAACAGTCTTCACTGTGGCCAGAAAATTCTATATTTGATTTGTCTGCCCACAAAAAAAAAATGTTCCAGAAGTTTTGGGAATAACCTCTGTGATATTTACCAAACTCAACACAGGCAGCAATGTTCTTTTTAGAGAACAATGGCTTCTTCCTGGTTATCTTCTCAAGAAAACCATTCTTGTTCAGTCTTTTCCTGATAGGTGAATCATGTACTCTGGGGTTTTTGTAAGTTCCTGAACACTGTGCTGGTTTGTTCTTTGAGTGATTTTGATCAGACAGCTATTTGTGTATGGACTGACTGTGTATTTGAACTACATCAATTTGTAGACTATTTGTCTAACATTGGACTGATGGAACCTCAGCTCCTCAAAAATGGTTCTGTAATCCTTCCTACACTGGTGAGCTGCAGTATATGTTATTCTGAGATCCACACATCTTTTTGACTGTGGCATGACATGTTTCCACATAATCATAAGAAAAAGACCAAACTCACAAAGCCTCTGATCATTTTTTAGGGTGGGGCCTCCCAAACTCATTCCTGTGGATCTACCTAATCATTTAAACACCTGGTTCTAATGACTCCCTTTTATTGAGCTGATGCATCCACCTTCTATCATAATTAAGAAGGTTCCAATAAAAACAAAATAAATCTCATGTATTAAAATACACATTAGTTATAGGATTAAATACCTAAACAAAACCATTTTTTTTAATTCCACAGTAAAAATAAATAAGCAGTGAAATATTAAAACACAAGCAAATCCATTTTTTTTCCTTGTTGATGGCCTGAAATAAGGAGGTATTTGCTTGCAAGCAGGAGAACAGGAAGGAGGCTAGCCTAACCTTCCCTGGAATGAAGTTCTATAACCTGAGTGTGTCTACTGAAAAGGCCCTCTCTCATGTCTGAATAAACATATTTGTCAGGGTAATATGGATCTGAGAAAAGATCTCAAATGCTCGGCAGGCTTATAGAGGATAGTATGGTCTTTCAGATACCCAGGATGCAAGTTGCATAGGAGTTTATAGGTCATAAACAACACTTGGGATTTGTGCCCAGAAATGGACCAATAGCCAGAGGCTGCTTTAACAGATAAGTTATATGCTTCCTGTAATCCGCTCTTGCCAATATTCTAGCCACAGCATTTTGCACCGGCTGCAGTTTTCAAAGAGTCTTCAAAGGCAACCCTACTTACATTGTACTAACCCACTGGTTCTCAAACTTGGAGCCTGATCCTAAGGGGATGTGTGATAGTTGCTGAAGGGAGATGGGGAATGCAAGAAAAGTCAGTCTGCAGAAAGAATTGGCAAAAAGGCAGCCCACAAGCAGAAAAAAGGCCTGTGGCCTGAGATTTCAAATGTGGCCACCATTCCCCTTCTCCACTCACAGGAGTTGCCAATCTCATGTGTATCTGATGCCTCCCCGCTCCCACTGCGGCCAATATTTTCAAGGAAGGCATTCTTGTAATCTGCCTCTGAGCTGGCAGGCAGGGTCCTTCTTTGCTTTCTGCACAGCCCACATGATGTTGTAGAAGGCAAGCTGGCCCCCAAGCAGAGATTCAAAAAAGCAGCAATGGTATCTTCTCTTAGAGTCAGGGATCTGTATGGAAAGAAGTCGGAAGTGGGAAGCAAACAGCTCCAGACTGGCAACATTGGATTGGGAGCTTTCCAAGGTAGGTATTAACGAGAAACACTGTAGTCCACTCATGAATATGTATGTGCGCATCCTTGGAAGTAAGACCTCTTGTTCATAGGCCTTTTAGTTTGCTGTGGCAAAACTGAGAAGAGCCCTGTGGCACTTCAAAAGCTCACAAACTTACTGTCACACAAACTTTCTTGGCTTGTAACCACTTCCAAGATGCATGGAGTGTTGCAAAGAATTTCTGGGATATATTCCTTATAGATGGTTGGGAGTGGTACTAGAGACAGTAAGAACAGAAGCTTAATTCCAGATAAATGCATTTAGGATTGTAACTACAACTTTGGAAAATATTTCCTACTCTTGTTAACATGTTTAAAGAAACAGACTTTCAAGCAATTTCCTAACAGTTGGAAAGTTATCTTACTATCTAATCATGTTACAAAAATATTTTAAAAATATTTTTATGAAAACTTTGAATCATTGGGCTGGATAAAAAAAATCCATCTGAAAATGTATCATAGTCAAAATCATTAAACATGATTGATAAAGAACATCTTATTGATCTACAGACTGATGTTTCTTCAAAAATAACATTTAAATAACATCCCTGCCAAAGTTTTAGATTAACATCAGACAAGAAATATCCAACATTGCAACTATCTGCCTTTGTGAAACTGGATTGTCAGCTCTGGTGGTGGTGAAGGGTGAGTATCATGTGATACTTGCTGTCACCAAAGAAGCAAGAGTTGCTCTTCCTAGTATTACTCCTTATTTTAGCAAACTCTGCACTCAGAAACAAGCACATCCACCCTATTAAGTATAAACATTACTTGAGAAAAGTTGTATCAGTGAACATTAAACAAATGATTGTATTGAGTTAGTTACTAAATTTATTTAAAAATTTTAGATAAAACTGTTCTAATTTGAATGATGCTATTTCCTTACAAAATGTTAAAATATGAATATGCATAAATGTGCAAGTGAAAACATGCACACTAAATGAACAAAATTTTTAAGATCATTCTATCTTGAGCAGGGAGGCAACATCTGCACGTAGATTAAAAGGGGTCACAGGGGTAAAAAGTTTTGAGAATCACTGAAATAATCCAAAAAAGATTCAACTAAGGCATGTGTCATAGGAACTAGAGCACTTATACGTACCAACTTTAAATATAAAAATGCACTCCTGACCGTTACTGAAATCTAGAAATCCAGGTTTAGGGCCAAATCTAGGAGTATATACAAACTATGAACCTTCCACTTCAGGGGGGAGCATAATCCCATCATTACCAGTTGAATCACTGTTCTCCAATTTGCCTTTTGACTGATGAGGTGCACCTTTGTCTTGTCTCCTAAGCTTCATCCTTATCCAGGTCATTTTTATATCAAATACTGGTTTAGAACTAAAACAGCTCAGATTAAGATGAGAAAGGAGAAAGGAGTAGTGACACCAAACCCCAAAACTCTGGCCAATATCTTCCAGTGGTTCCATCTACGTATTATATGGCATGTGGAAATAAGACAGAATTCTGAGGGATGCCATAGACCAATGACCAGGGTATCAAACAGGAATCCCACAACAACGTCTTCTGTCACAAAGCCATTGGAACACAATGCCTGCAACTCCCATCTAAGGCAGGTGATCCAGAGGAATACATGCCAATAGTATCAAAATTCAGTGCTATCAAAACCAATATAAGCTTTCCCCACTTATCTGACAGGTTAGGAACCAGAGCACTTTTAGGAAATGGAACTGGCTGAAAAGGGAGCATCAAGGACAGGGACAAACCATGCACATGCTGCTTGCAAATTCTCTCAACCAGCTTGGCACCTCCCCCGCATCTCAGCTTGCTTGTGAGCCTCCACAAGCAAAAAGAACTGGTGAAAAAGCAGAACCTCTGTCAAATTAATGGAATTTATCCTTCATTTGGAAGTGCTGAAAGAGCGAGTTGTCAGATAAATGGGGCATCAAAAGTCAGGGGCTTCCTGTAGTGATGCATTACCCCAACCCACTCCCAGCATAAGTTATCCATTAAGGTGACAAAAACCATCATCCTGCCACAACCTAGCCTGAAGCCAAACTAAAATGACTCTAGATAATCCATCTTTTCCAGGAACCCCTCTAGCGGACAGGCCACCACACACTCCAGAGCCTAAAAACAGAATATTAGAGACTATGTGGTAATGCTCCAATACTTTTACAATTTAAGCTTTCTCGTGAGCCCTTTATCTTAATATTTTAATGGTCTGATACTGTTTCAGCTCATTTGTTTTTGTTGCTAAATCTATGATTTTATTGATTAGATTGCTTTGTTCTTACTTTGTCAGTTGGTCAATATATAAAAATCTTAAATCAAAACCAAACTGAAACAGGCCATCACGATATTTTCCGGGAAATTTTCGAGAATATCTGCATCACTACATCTGTCTAGTTGTATAAAGAAAGGTACTACCTCACTAGCGCACAAGCACTGCTACAAACAGTGCTGGAAGCAATTAATAAATTATAGACATCAGTGTTCAGCTGTTAAGTTGCAATGCCAGGATGCTGTTTTTACAAATGTATATCCAATCTTTTATGACGAAATCTTCAAAAGTCTCCTAACAACATTTAACAAATACAGTAGGCTGGACACAATTATTTTAAACAAAAGTAAGAATATTTAAAATAGTCTCTAAAACATGAAGCTAAATAAAGCAATCAGCACTGAACAGTTTTTAAAAATCTATTTAAAGCAGAGGTAGTAAAAAAGTAAAAAAGCGCCCCTCCAGGACCCCAAAAATGCTTTTTTTTTTTTTTGCAGTGTTTGTCCCCGAATGATCTCTAAGGGTATGGGGGCCATTTTACTATGTTTTGGGGTCAAGAGCTATGTCAGGCACAAGGGAGGACTTTTTTCCTTCACAGGAAGTGAATGAGAGGTTGACTTTACTGGGAAGCAGCAGGGGGGAAAGCCCTCCAAGGTGTCCCACCTGTGTCTTCCTGGAAAGGATATTGGTATTTACCAATCCTGACAGTTTTAATAGCGAACCAGAGAAAGTGCCTTCTGTGGCTGATTTCAGGGTCTGAGCAAGTTAACCCTTTTGCCATGAAGGGGATATTTTAATGCTACAGAATCTACCCCCCCAAAAAACCCAAGAACTGCAATTCAAACATTCTATAACATTGTCTCCTGTACAGTCATTAACAATATGTACTTAACATGGACAAGTTCTTTTTTTCTATAGACAGAAAGTATCTAAAACTAAAACAAAAATAAAACAATATACTAATTTTTGCTACAGGACTACCTTTTGGCCCCAGCAAATACAATATATTAGGACAAAAATTTTCCTATACCAGTTTTTGATGAACATGCCACAATACAGAAGGGACACCATCTGGGGGTCCCTAGGCTGGCTACATTCAGAGGAAACAGAAATTTATTCTACCAGAATTCACTGGGGCCAGGGAATATCTCACAGTGCAGTGCAAGAAATATATCTCTTATTTTATCAGATTTTACTTTAGTTTTATTCTATCTTGTGTCTTCTGAGTTGGAGTGACTGGATGGAACATGTTTCATTTTGCAAAAACACTTTGGCCATGAAGCATTTTTATAATCTACCATGAACTGGAATCCTCAGTGGGGTCAGGAAATACCCACAGTTCACACAACACAAGTGTTTTTATCATAGTATGACAGGGTTAGCTGAATGCAAGCAGTCCTTCAAAGTAACTGAAGCAAGTATACTTGAATTAGTTCTCGGCTATAAAGTTTTACAATCCAACATGTATCAGAGCTCTGGCAAGGAGCCAGAAAAATACAACACCCAAAAAGATTTTGAATCCTAGGGATAATGTCACTTAGAGCAGATCCGTTAAATCAATTAGATTTATGTTAAACATTAACTCCCCACTCAACAGGTCTAACTCTAGCTGGGACTACTAACACAGCTGAGGCTAATCTCTGCAAGTAAGAAACTGGTATTTCATAAACAAAGCCTTGAAACAAACTCTTCCTAGACATGCCACTTTGTACAGCTATGGACTCCCTAGAGTACCGGTAGTTCAAGGTAAGGAACTCATCTTGGGTACATCATGCACTCTTAGCCTCAGAAAACCCCGACTTAGGCTCACTTTAGGATTACTGTTAAGTTGGAAATGACTTGAACACGCACAACAAAAATTTGCCCATCATATGTTTCTGAGCCCCTATCAACAACCTGAAAACTCACCAACCAGAACATTCTAAGTCCTAGAGAAACAAGCCTCACTATAAAACAAATTGACATGTAACATAAAAATGTACTAAGTGGAAAGAAATTCCACTTAGTACATTTTGTAGCATTTATTAAAACATTTATTAAAAGTGCTCACAGAACTATTCCTTTCCCCCTCTACAATTTCATGAATCCTATCTTCTCCTCAAGTAAAGCAACTGCATCCACTTTTCTGCATGAAAATAAGTGCCAAAGATATTGATAAACCTGTCTCGTTACTAAGAAATGTTTGCAAAGGACACAGAAGGTTAGTCAACACAACTAAATTATGTCCTTATCACAACTCTGTCAATAAATTATGTGGCAAATTATCACAACTTGAAATCCTTTCACTAGGACCAGCTCCAGACTAAGCATTCTGATTATGCATATCCATGAAATTAATAAAAACTTTCTTTCTGTACAAGAACATAGTGCATGACTTCAAATCAACTGCTAATTCCAAATAGAATCCACTACATCTATTACTGACTACTAGAAGACAACAATGGATATTGTTTATAGTTAGGATTAGCAATATTCATAGCTGCAATCTTAACACTTTTAATTAGATTAAAATTTTAAAAATTAAAAATTAAAATTAAATTAAGTTAAATTAAATTAAGTTAATTAATTAACTTAGATTAAATTTTAAAACATGTTAAAAAATTAATCAGATTAAAAGTTTAAAATTCCTGTGACATTAGAGCTCACATCTTTTCATTTTATATATGATTACATACTATGTGTTTAAAATGCATATCTACTGTAGTCCAATGTACTAACTGTACAGGTATACCTCAGCTAATGAACTATGTGTGTTCCTAGGCTTTATTCTTTTCTTAGAAACCAGAGGAAGAAATACTATGGAAAGAACAGTGATAGGTTCCTAGACCAAAAAAAGAAGAGCAGTTCAACATGTTTCAGCAAACGTTTTATTCAAAATTAGCATTATGCACATGTGAAATAAAACAACCAGTTCTGTTAAGATCATGATATGTCCGAAGTAGTATAGGGTCAGTTTATTCATTTTGGCTTCTAGTAAGAATTCAGGCTTGATTTGATTTTGGACCCATTTATCTTTTGTGTGAGTGTGTGTGTGTTGCACAGTAACTATTAATTCTCTTCCAACACTATAGTTCAAATGAGTTGATCCCCTCCCCAACCACCAGGTTTCTTCACTGTCCAACTTCCACATCGATACATAAAAATCACAAGTACTGTGGCATGGATAGTATCAGTATCGACTTTGGTATGCCAAAATGTATCTTTACATCTGATATTATCGGGTTTCTTTATAGCTGCACTTCCAAGTCTTAGTCTTCCTTTGATGGCTTGACTACAGTCTACATTCTGATTAACGATTGAGTCAAGGTACATTCTAGTGTCTTCATCATCTACTTCACAGATATATAAATCTTCTGCGATCATTATTTTTATTTTAGAAAATAACAAATTCTGTTAAAAGTTTTTGTTGTTAAATCTTCTGTATGATTTTACTTCCGTGGAAGATTAATGTAATGTACTATCCCTGATGTCCTCTTTCACACAACCCCATTAAAATATCAGAATCTGCAAAAAGGTATATTTCTCCAAGGAACAAGTATACTTCTTCAAAGGCATTTTGCTGTCTGAAGCAGAATAGCAAATATTCTCCACCTCCACTCAAGGGGTGCAATACCCAAAGCTGAAGTTGTTTTGACATATGAGTTAGAAAACCCCACCAGCAACGTCTCTGCCTCCTTATAATTAAAAAATATAACAAGATAAATAACAATTAGCTACCCTTTCATGGTGCCCGAAATTTTCTCCTTGAGGCAACCACTTCATTTTAATAAAGATATAGATACCTGTATTGTGACAGTAGCTTGTGATATGGATTTCCCATTGAAGGTCATCTGTACAACAGATCATTCCATCCACGCCTTTTCTAGATAAAAACTGGGCCACTGCACAGAACATCCACAGCACAGATTATGTGAACTGTGTAGTAGATGTAAAAGAGCATGCATCTATGAAGTTAGAGAATGAGGACTGGCATAGAATTCAACTTTGATCTAGACTTCCACAGAATTAGTCAAAATTTGTACAGTAGACTCAGGCCATTCTTGGGTTCTACAGCTCCACTATGAAAGTTTGAAGAGTGGCCTACAAAATACCTGAACCAGTCCCATGCCCTAAAAAAATGAAAATTTTTATAGTTCTGAACCACACATTCAGCATCTGCCCACAACAAGTGAATTTCAGTGTTATCTGAGCAGAGTTCTTCTACAAAAGTCATTTCAAAATTGGGCTCCAATGGGCTTACAGAATGTGGGTTCTTCCACACTGGATTAGCAAAGCATGAGCTTTTGCAATATAGCGCCTACATTTTTGGCAAGTATATCTAGTTATTATCACTTCCACGTCCACTTCACTATCAACAGGCTCTTTTATTTTATTTTTGGAAGCTGTGTGTTGCTGGAGCAGTTTGCTGGATCCTTACCAGGTTTCTTGAGCTGGGGACATGGTTTACTGAGGCTAGAGTATGTTCCTAATTTTTTAAAGTCATTTTTCTTAGAGTCATAGTATAGTGCATCAGTGAAAAAGTAAAACAGCATTTCAATACAAAAGTGTTATTTCACTATTTTAACTGAAGCACTTATGCACTATGATACTATGACTCTAAAAAAAATTTTTTTAAAGGAGAACAGCATGAAATAATGGCAATTTCTTTCCCTAGCATCCTCATATACACATGCCTCTTGATCTAATATGTTTTGTTTTGATTTTATTTAAAAAGTGCAATTGGAGGGTAGGAGTAAAAGGTAGCAGCTGTTGCCAGGAATTGCCAGCAAACTTTCCAAGATAACAATAACATCATCTGGATATTTAACAAAAAAAAAAACACACACACACAAGAACTACAGCTATAAATACTGGAACTTCAGGCAATGTCTGCCCCACCTGTTTTCTCTCTGTGACTTCAAAAGGAAAAGGATGAAAAATGATGAGGTGAACAGTTCTATGAAGAGCGTTCATGTAAAGGAAAGAATTTAGCTGGCTATCTCTGGGCTATGGCAACTCTGCAGGAAGGAAAACAGCTAAAACTCCATTTCTGCTTTGAAGGCAGTAGCCTCAATTTACTCCATATACACACAAAGATCACAGCTGATGAGTAAAAAGGCACCACCATAACTCTTCATTATATAGAAGTACTTTTAAGACTAAAATTTTCAGGTATATGCTTTGTTTTCTACTGTCTTCCCCAATTCCATGTAGTTTAGGACTACTTCCCATCACAAAAGGTCTACAGCAAGTTCATATGATATACAGAATGCACTTACCTTATAAAGGAAAGAACACTGTGCCTCTAATATTTAAAAACCAGCCCTTTCCAGAAACATTCTTTTAGCATCTTCCTTTTAGATCTTCCTTTTGTTGCTACATCACACCACAAACCAACTTATTTCTCTATCATTATGTGTCCAGCTGCCAAACAGTTTCTCAAAGTTCTGTGATCTAATACCCCACGAAGACAAAGGCCCTTTCCGCAGCTTACATTTTCACAGATCTGGGGTGCGGGGATCGTGCGAGCAGCCTCCAGCAAGAGGCTCTCGCATCCCCGCTGCTTCAGCTCCGCTGAAAGCCGAAAATGAAAAAGTATGCGAGCGGCGCCTACCCTACCATGGAGCATCGCACAATTGTGTGCGCATCATGCAGATCACTCCTCACAATTGCACGACGCTCCAGGCACCCTTTCGCATGGCAAATGCCGTGCGAAAAGGGCCTTAATAAGGTTTACACTCTTAATACAATTAGCAATGTAGCTCACAAATTAACCAAGCCATTAGCACTCTAAAGAAACAATTTCAGAGAAACTCTAGCCAACATGTGAATTAAGAAGGAATATCCTGCTCTTCTTTCATTATTTATTTATTTATTTATTATTCCATTATTATTATTATTATTCATACAGAAGATTAGAAGCTATGACATACTGCACCATGTAATAAATAAGAATACTATTTGCTACAATGAGCAGCACATCATATTGTTATTCGTGTGTTACTTGGCTTTCCATCTAGTGCTGGAAAACTCAGTGCTGTGAATTTCACTGCCTGGAAACTCCTAAAGCCATCAAACATCAACCAATGGCCAACATATATATTATACACATACAGTTTTCAAATGGAATGATAATAAGAGATGCATTATTTTTAGGAAGATGTTTTACCGACACAGCAAGTTACATCTCACCCTTCTCATCATTCCATACCACTCTAACAGCTAACAGCAAGCTCTGACTACAGGTCTCAGAAACCTCGGCCAGCTGACTCAAGGTTCTGGGAGTTCCAGTCCCAAAAGATCTTTTTTCCTAAGCTGTCCTGGTCTACCTGCTGCAAGAAGAGCCTTAGATAATGTTTACTGATACTGTACCCTGAAGCTGGCCCACATTTTCATAATTATAACTTTTTTATATATCCTTTCCTGACTTTGAATTGCATTCATTTCCTTCTTCAACGTAATGTGCATCTTTAAAATAAAAGGAGGGAAAATAAAAATAAAAAATGTTGAAGGCATTCATACTGTTCTTTATATGTGGGAATGCAAAAGCAACAGTGGCATATCTTTACCATCTAGTAGGTCATTTAACAAAGTAAGCAAGTTCTCAGGTTAATCAAAACTCTTAATCAGTCTGAATATTAAGCAAAAGTGGGGGCAGGAATGGGAGGCAGAGAAACAGATGTTCCTAAACATCCTGGAAGGCCCAACTTACAATCTGTAATAGTTTAAGATGGAATGGAGGAACTGTTATTCAGACTTAGGTTAGGCTATAGAGACAGGAGCACAGCTGCTCTCCCTTTGAAAACAGAAAAGCCAGCAGTTATTTTGGCTCTGCCTCTAGCACTAACTGAACACATGCATCCTTTATAAAGCAGAAAGCTGAAGGGGGAAAAACATGAATAATTCTTGTATTACCAAAACTGGAGATCAATTTTAGGTGGGATGCTATAGATAAATACAAGCTCAATTGGACAGAGTTGCATAGTACTTTGTAGTTAACTGGGGTGTTGTTAACAGCTGAGTTTTAGTTTTAAAAGGAAAAGATAAGACTTCTCTCTTCTCGTAGAATTCAGTACAAACTAAGTTTGAACAAGCACTATTTAACTTAATTGCATCTATGTAACATCTCCTTTCACATTACATTATCCCATTCAGCAAAATCTCCTTTCCTCTTCCACCAACCAGTATTTTTAATTTTTAGTTGCTCAACAATCCAACCTGATTAAGAGTGTTGACTTTTTACTTGAAACTCTTTAGTTGATCTAATAAAGGTATTCCATTACTGTCCTTTTATGCAGAGGAACTCCTATATAATACTTAATTTGGCATTTGGGTAAATCTCCCTCCCACATAAATCTGCATTTAAGCAATTTAATGCTGTTGTGATTTTCCACATAATCCATTTCCCTCCTGCTTCTTTCCTCTACCATATGAATTATAGATTACTAATGGAACCACAAGAAAGGCATGATCATAGAAACCAAGTAATGGGTGAATCAGGCCTAAGAACTGATAAGTATCTACTTGATTTGCATCCAAATGACCGTTAAAGCAAACAAACAAACAAACCTATTTTGTAGTGTAGAGAGCTACCTTCACGTGGTGGGTTGGGTGCTGGACTAAGACTCTGCAGACCAGAGGCTGGATCCCCCTCAGCCATGGAAACCCACTGGGTGACTTTGGACAACTCGCACTTTCTCAGAGTCTCAGAGGAAGGCAATGGCCAAAGCCTCTTTGATCAAATCTTGCCAAGAAAATCCCATGGGAGGTTCACCTTAGGGTTGCCATAAGTCAGAAATGACCTGAAGGCACACAACAACAATTATATACAAATTCTATGGTAGTTTCTTCTAGTCCTTCGTATTCCTGGGAAAATGTCACATCTAGATCAAAAGGCCTTGCTGGAACCAAGTGGGCCAACTGCATTCTCTTTTCTAATAAAGCTAATTACAGAGGATTCTGTTGTTCTACCACAGTAGCTACAAGAATGACACCCCATTTTCTTTACATGCCTAAGTCACTATTTTGGTACTGCTTCTATTCTTGCTGACTATGTACAGAAGTCAAGCCAAACTCTCCATTATAATGGCATGTTTATATTTGCAATTTCATAGCCTTTTTCAGAGGCAAACACTGTAACTGATATAAATGTTCAGCTTACTATCCACCCAAGTTTCTGTGTTAACTTCACTGTTTATGCAAATCTGGATGTTCTACACATCTAATATCAAAGCCAAAATGTAAATATTACCAAAATGTAAATATTATCATGACAACTAAAAGGAGCTATTTGCAGATTTACCCTTATTCCATTTTAGAATGTAGAAAAAATTTCCAACATGTTATTCTGTAACCTACAATCGGTTTCATGTGAATCTCCAGCTCATTTTAATATAAACGTACCATTCCCACCATGTATCTTGAACAGCAAAGCAAAATGAATACAGGTAATTTTACTTCAAATATAGGAAAAATACCCAGATAATATAATGGGTAACAGCCTTGTATTTTAAAAATAAGTGAACTTGGATAACAGCAGCTATTCTTATCAACCCATGATGGCAGCCTGCTGTTGCTGTCAAATTCATACTGTGACCATATTCACTTTAGGCCAGTCCAAACATCTGATCTGGAAAATACCTGACTATTTACAGAGCTGCAACCGGAATGGAGACAGAGTGGGTACAATGACCAATGTGAAAAACTGGTTCACCCTATCCAAGGTCTCCTCACTTAAAAAAAAACTTATGACATAAAATTTTTCCTTTAAAAAATACTGGTTGGATTTTTAAAAACAAAACAAAAACAGAAACATCTTTATGGTCTGTGAAGAATAGTGCTCTGAAAACTAACATTTGATCAAATCACCTCTCCACATCTAGCTTCGCTTTGGAAGTTTTAACAGAATTTGCTTAAGTTTTTTAATGTTTATCTCCCCCCCCAAAAAAAAGTGGTGACATTCAGCACAGGATGGTGTTTAGTTTCCCTCTTCTGCAAGATTAAATTTCATCTAAACCAGAAAGCATCTAGCCTTAGTCACTCGCACAATGAGTAAAGGAAAAGGTTTTCATGATCACTCAAGAGAGATCAATCTCTCAGCTTTCTTCACATTTGTGGTCTCTCTAAAATAGTTCTACCACTATAATCACAACTAAATCAGAGAAGAATTTACTAATTTAAAATACTCTTCCTCATTCTGTTCAGAATTTCAGTGTTCAATCAGTTATCACAGCATAAATTCAATAAAAGACAACAGATAAAATCCTGATTAATTATAACTCATACAAGTTGAAATGTCTTGCAGGGGGGGAATTAGTGCAAACTGTATCTTCTGAGCCCTTGTATTTAAGTAAATGGAGTCCTAAAGCGTGAAGAATCTCATAACTATCCTCCTTGTCCTTGGTGATATGTCTTGAGCATTCAGACACCTTTTTTTTTATCAAGGATGCAATTAAAGAGTTTGCTTCACATTCCTAATATCATAACCTCTATGTTCCATGTATTGGCAGGACATCCCTGGAGAAACAGGTGGAATAAAGATCCTGCAAACTCTCTTTACAAGCAACGTCTAGAAATCAGAAAATTATACAGCCTAGCAGTTGCAATCGGCAAAACATTTAAACACTGAAATAAAATACAAATATAGAACATAATGCCCACTACAAAAAGTTGCCCTTCCATATATCTTGCACATCTCATTTTTAAATGCCCCTGTCCAAATCAATAGGAGGGTAACCAAAAATGGTGAAAGGTCTGAAACTACACCCTATGAGAAACACCTTAGGGAGCTAGGTATGTTTAGCCTGTTTTAAAGAAAGTTAAGAGGTGACACGATAGCCATGTTTAACTATTTGAAGAGATGTCATGTTGGAGCAAGCTTACTGTCTGCAGCTCCAGAGACTAGGACATGGAACAATGGACTCAAACCCCAACAAAAGAGATTTCACCTTACCACCAGGAAGAACTTCCTGACAGTTACAGCCATTTGACAGTGGAACACACTGCCTCAGAGTGTGGTGGACCTTCTTTGGAGGTTTTTAAACAGAGACTGGATTGCCATTTGCTAGAGGTGCTCTGAGTGTGTGTTCTTGCATGGCAGACGGCTGGACTCAACAGTCGTTGTTGCCTCTTCCAATTCTATGATTCTATAATAAGAGCCTCAATCCCTGTTCCCCACAGAATAGTAACTTCATTCACTTCCATCCTTCTCTCTTATTCTAAGCCAAAGCTTTAAGAGCACAGCCCTTCTTTTGGGATTCCGTGCTCAATGGGGTAAATCAATTAGTCCACAGGAATTGTATCAGTGCCTTCCAATGGGCCTAGAACAGGATGAAGAGCCAGGGAAGTAACACATGTAACTTTAGTCTTCAAAGACAGTTCTATGCATAATGCACTGCAGTAACCAAACCAGGTGGTTACCAGAGCACTGAAGACTGTTCCAAGATTGTATGTATCTAAAAGCCTCTACAGCTAGCAAATCAGCCAAAATTGGCAGAAGATACTCAGCCCAAAAAGTGCTCCAGCAACAAAGCTGGATCTTAGTGTCTGTACCAATTGTTTTCTGGAGAAAAGAACCCCATCAACTTACAGTGAGTCCATCTAGTCAAAATTTAATTTCAGAGTACTGTATTACTTTATTCAACCCACGGCAATGTTCAGAGCAAGTGCAGCCTTCCAGATGTTATTCGACTTTAACACTCATCTTGCCCAATGCCTAGAGCTGATGGGAACTGCAGTTCAACATCATCCAAAGGGCCAAACTTTGCCCACCCTGTTTCACATCTTTAGATTTAGGAAACAGACTCTGCACTTAAAAATAATTGTTCTTATCCATCAACATACACATTCTGGCACAAGCATCAAGGCTACAATCCTATACACATTCACCCAGGAGTAAGAACCATTTAAAGCCTGAGAGCTTGATCTGCATCTACATGCAACTTACATTGGTAACAAAGCTCCCATTAACACCAACTGACAAATGTTTAAAGCCCATCCATGCCCACAATAGTCTCAAAATAGGGGTTGTTCTTGTGTGCCTTCAAGTCATTTCCGACATGGCGAACCTAAGGCAAACCTAGCATAGGGTTTTCTGAGGCTGAGAATGTATAATGCACCCAAGGTCACTCAGTGGGTCTCCATGGCCAAGTCGGGAAGTGAACCCTGGTCTCCAGAGTCGTAGTCCAGTGTTCAAACCACTATACCACACTGCCTCTCTAGATGAGGGGGATATACCTCCAAATTACTATTTGACAACTGATCAAAGGATTCTAGTTGTATGACACTTAGGTCTCACTAAGGTTAGCCCTATGTGTCACATCTCTGCCCAAACAGGAAAGTGCACAAAGCTGAACCACGGGCTAGTGCCAGAGATAAGCAAGGAGTAGAGGACATATTATCAGAAGTACTGAAAAAGGAAAAGAGTTTGAGTTTGGGCTTTAAAATTTACCTTAGCTTTGCCACTGCATTTTATCTCTCTGTATTCTAGCATTCACTGAAAGATTTCTGACTGTCTCTTAAGAACTGCAAGCTCAGATTTTACAGTTCATTTCAGAAACATACAAAGGTTAGCTCTGATTAATATGCATTCTTTCCCTCTACGCACATATGCATCCATGTGCCTAAGATCTTGCCTAAAAACAGCTCAACCAATTAAATCCACCCCAGCACTGCCTTTGCATTTATTGTCACTACACTGACAACAAAGCCAGAGGTAGGAGTAAGGATACAAAAACCTCTAGAAAAGCTTACCAGAACTGCTGGTGAATATTACAGTTTAATTGCACCATATTTTTTTTTTTTTTTTGGTCTTCTCTCAACAATATCTTCTGAAATTACAGGTGCTATCAAATGCAAAGCAAGTTCTCTCGTCTTCCATCTGTTCCCTCAACACATAGTAACCCAACTGGAGGAAATATAAGCCCTGACCACATAATAACTTACTGACAAGGCAGTGAATTGGAAAATTTTGCAAAATTTGACACTATAGACAGTTAGGAGATACTAGAGGAGGGTTCATAAGATAAACAATTAAGGAAATAACAGTCTCCCGTGGAGCCATACAGAGCCTGACAACAAGAAGGAAATGAGTATTTAACAGCTTTATTAGAAAGTGCACATGCATTGCCACAGCAAATTACATTTACTCCAAATCATATTACAGCTACACAGTACACTTCAAGATGATCATTTTGAATGTCATTCAATACGCATACAAGATTCTAAAACAAGTTACAGACTTCTACCAAACCACAATGATGAGCAAAATCACAATTTACTGATAGACTATAAAAAAGAGATCAATTGTTCAATTAAACCATAGTTTGTAGTAGTTGCAAGTACCCCATGAGGCTGACTGCATTAACTCCAATATTCTAGTCTAGGTAACTAGTGTTGTGGGGCATATGTGCCCTGTCCAGATATATTAATTTCATACAACCTCTAACTGTCAACATCTTCATCCTAAGAAGTCTTGGTATTTGTAGTTTGGTGAGGTACTGGGAAGATACCAAGATATCCTGAGAATATTCAAACTGAGGATTAAAACAGTCTAAGTCTGTAAAGAAGAAAGCACTCAGGTCATCCTTCCCCTATTAGGGAAGCGGACTAGTGTTTTCTAGCAGAAAATTCTAAGTGTATACAAATGCTAACCACAAACCTCAGATTTCCTTAGGCAGGGCTATGACAATTAAAGTGATATGAAACAGCCAGAACTGTGTAGTGCAGATACACTAATGGAAGCAAAGCAAAAGCCTCCCACCACAGGCACCCAGCTGTAGGGCACTTAGTTTCCCAGTTGGAAACAGAGAATAGAGCATTAACTAAGCAGGTGAACAAATAGGGATGGGCAGGTATGTCTTATCAACTGTCTGACTCGGTGGTAATGCTAAACACAGATATTAAGGTAAAAAGAGAACTGATGGAGCACTCTCAATGTTTTCTATATCCATCCCTCTTATCAATCTTCTTACAATCAATTAGTTTGCAAAATTAATATAACTATCAACTCCAAGACACAAAAAAGTAATACTACTGCTATTTTTGGTAGTATATTGACCTCATTTGAAGAATTATGTTTAATTGTGAGCTCATTTTAAGACATGCAGAAACACAAACTAGAACGCTTTTTCAGCCAATTACAATCCAGATAAGCACTCTATAGAATAGTTAAAAGGCAGCTTGTACACTTGGATGACAACTTCCATCCCATTTGTCCCTAGCATCTAGTTGGGAGATGCCAGTTAAGGGCAGGTCAAATTTCCAATAACAATGTTAAATCATCTTCAATAGTCCTGCTATCAGTCATATATTATTTTAAACCCTTAAGACAGTGATATTAATATCTATCAAAACACTCTATGACAATCTATGGATCTGTTCTGAAAATCTGTTCTAAAAATATGACTGGTATCAGCATTTATCAAAAATATTTTTCAGACATGTAGAGAATACTCTATTTCACTTCTGCCAGCAGCACACAAGCTGCTAAAGCCTTCTCATTTCCACTCCTCACAGATGACAATTACTTGTCTCTGTATGCCTTCAAGTCACTTCCAATTTGTGGCGACCCTAAGGTGACCCTATCAAAGGGGTTTCTTGGCATGATTTGTTCAGAAGGGGTTTGTCATTACTTTCCAATGAGACTGACAAAGCGTTACTTGCCCAAGGCCACCCAGTGGGTTTCCACGACTAACTGAGGATTCAAACTTTGGTCTCCCATAGTCATAGTCCAGTACTGAAATCACTACACCATGCTTGCTCTCGCTGACAATTCCTACAACTCCAAAAATCTATTTGTAAAGAAGGATTTAAAAACAGTTAGTTTCATCTGATTACTCTGAACATTTTCTTCCAAAACCTTTAATTCCCAATAATTCAGCCTTTGTAATTAACTGTTAATGCCACTAGATAACCACATCACTGCCTGATCAGCAAAGTGTTACCCCCAGGTGTGATAACATTAGATAACCTTTATATACCACTATACTTTGGCTAACTGCCCTTTGCTTTCAATACATTGCAAATATTCTTTTCTTCCTACATTCCAACATTCTCTGATATAAGTAAAATACATGCCCATTTCTTCAATTTTCAAAGCATAGTGCCAGGGCTGAACAATGTAATTGCTAGCATACTTAAAGGCAGCCACATGGAGGGAAATCAACAACACTCCTACTGAAAACTGCATCTGAGTTCCAGAGACATATTTGGGGTGTACCCAAGAGGAATTCTCGTACTCAGTGGAATTCTTGACTTTTCTTCCCTTGCAGTAGAAAATCTCATACTGTATCACGAACTGATTTTTCCTTCAGTTCCAAAGAGATTTTCATTCAGCATTGCTACCACAAAAATACATGTTCAAATTCTCTCTGAGAAAGCAGAACTAGGTCATAAGGTCTTAAGGTTCTAGCCTTAATATTTCAGCTCAGAGGTGATTTCAAGCCAATTTCAAATTCACTTTTCAGTAGCTCTGCTGCCATAATGAATAACTCTCAATGCAGCAGTTTCCCAGAATTATATTCAAAATTACATTTTCTTAGCACACTGCTCTTGACTTACTTGAACAAACATTCTAAGAAAAACAGGTATAATTTACAGCAGCAAACATGTGCAATCACTTTTGCCTATATCTATCTCTCTGTTAAAGCTACCAGCAAACTACCAGATTAAAATATAAATAGCAAGGAAATAAATTATTACAGAGGCTTGCATGGTCCCTGTACTTTGTGGTTTATTTTCTTTCAGATAAGAAAGTACAGAACTTGCATGCCATCAAGCTTTCAAATCACCCCAAATGCCTTAAATACTTTTTTCCATGTCGCAAGTTCAAAAATGTACCAAGTTCAGGAAACCCAGCATTACAACCTTGGCTTAGGAATGTGGATTTGGAGATGCAGCTACACCTAGTGATCAGCAGTAGATCACAGCAAACAAAATTCTATAAACTGAAATCCTGCATACTTTGACACAAACTTTCAAATAATAACGCAGAACTGAAACCAACCCAGGTGAAATCAAACCAAAAACAGTAGAAATGCATAGCTAGTAATGAATATCAGTAAGGAAAAAATAAAGCAGATACCTATACCAAGAAAGTAGCAATGAATCAAAAGGAATACAGTGAAAAGTTATATAACACAATGCCTACCAGAAACAGTTTATTTTTAAATCCATCTGTTCACACAAAACAAATAATTAGAAGTCATTTATTTTGCATCATGTAGTGCTTGTGTATGCTTACTGCTTTAAACATCATGATTAGCTGAGACAATACCATTGTTAACAACACTAAGTCAAAACAAATAAGACATCAGGATCCAGGGAGCCAATTCAGGCATGCACTAAACTCAGTAGGAGTTTTCACTCCCATCCCCTTACCACCACAATACTTTTGGTGCACTAAACAGCAAATCTTCATAACTGCTTTTCAATACCCTCTTCAGTATTCAAAGAGACCTGTCATATGGCATTGGGGCTGTTCTCAAAAAAACTCAAGTCCCAACCAGCTGCAAGTGTAACAGAAATAACTGTATTTGTACAGTTCTTTAAATTCTAGCCCAAGATTTCTTCATTTCATATGTATCTTTACCACGAATTGTAAAAGTTACAAAACAGAATACAGAAATAAACGTATAATATGAAGTGAAGACACCGTGCTGCTGTATGGGATAACTCCAAACCACAGTGAATAATGTCAAGATCACCACTGAAAGTAGTGGCTTTTTAAAGGGAACTGCAAGAATGTTTAGGTTAGTCCAGTTGGTCTAGTCAATATATCTTAGTTTGGTTCCTAAAAGGAAGGTTAGCTGCTGCACACCCATCATTACTGACCAGAATATTTTCTCAGCTAAACAATAAAGTGAAATGCAGCATTTGTTGTTCTGCAGTCACCACAGTTACATAATTCTGGGGAACTGGAGTGGTCAAATACATGCCCTGTGCTCTGTGAGGATATTGCAAATTCAGCCACTGCAACTGTTAATCCATTAAGTTACGTCAGCATGAAACACTTTACAAAAAAAAATAAAAAATTATATACACTGTTTGGTTATTTCAAGGCACTGTAATTTTTCTTCCAGAGTTTGATAACTAAACTGTGAGACCAAAGATACACTATAGAAGTTCTTCAGTATAATTACATCCTTGTAATACACTGTAGGGTATACTTTTCTCTTCATAATAACAGTGCCATTTTAATCAGTGACTGAACAGAAAACTTTAATTTTTTAATAAGTAACACAAGACAAGTCTGATATGGTTTCAGCATTAAAATCATCATATAAGGAAAGAGACAGATAAGATGCAAGTATTAGGAAAGCAGAAGAATGCTGTGCATGAAATTAACACCTCCAGAACCCCAGCTTTTATCAGCTTTGACCGCCTTCATCATCCATCTGGGACAGGAGTGGATGGATTCTAACTTAACTTCTCTCTCCTGACCAATATGTGGTTAGCTCCAACGAATCTTCTACTGGTAGGGTATTCAAGCACAATTTTATGTGAAACTAGCATATTTACCCAGTATTGCCAGGATTTTATTTTCTCATAGGTAACACTTGTTAGAAATATTTTAGGAATTACCTTTCCTTACCTTAGGAATTAGATGTGGTAGAAATACACAGATTTGAGATCCTGTACCTTTAATTCCCCAAACTGTCTTCTCCAGTACCTGTAACTTTTCCCCATATTCCCCAATCCAATCTGTGAAAAGTTATTAACATAAAGAGGTTGGCTTCCTGAGGAAATACACTGTCTTTCTCATTCTTGCTGCTAGGCCTCGTCTCCATAGCAACTGACTTGAGGCCCAAGAGCTCTCCAGCTGAGGATTCTAAAGGCCCCTTCCTAAACTGCCAACCCCAGGATTCCACAGAATCTTCACAGGCAGCCAATCATATAAGGTCTTTGCCTGCCTGACACAGACAAGCTCACAAACTCACAAACTTCGACTTTTAGATATTAGGTAACACAGGACACTCAGGGATCACTGGATTTTTCAAAGGAACAGCCCACTTCATCAGATACACAAAACAAACTGAGAGGAGGTGTGCAAAAGGCTTTTCCACTTCCACAACAACAACTTATAATTTGCATATGTGAACAGCTCATCACAGAATGAATACAGCAATCATATCAATGTTTTTTGGTCAGTCAATGTTTGAAGTCAGATATGAGGTCTTCATCCAGCAACTACACATCAAATGTACATTACTAGCAAAGTATTGAAAAAGGAAGTGACACATGAATGCACAGACACGCAAACAGCAATGCTCCACACATCAAATGATTCTATCAGCATTGTATTCCACCATGCCCTGCAGTACCCAATGTCCATCTGTATTGTTATTCTATAAGCCCAGAAGCTTATGCCCATAGGCACAACCTGTACAAACTACATGCTCCAAGTCTGTGTTACACAAAGTAGGTTGTTTGTGCCTGTGTGTCCTGTTGTTATAGAGCTTCAATTCAAGCCTGACTTATGGCAACCCTATTGTAGGGTTTTCTTGTCAAGATCTTTGCCGCTGCCTTCCTCGAAGGCCAAGAGAATGTGACTTGCCCAAGATTCCATGGTTGAATAGGAATGTGAACCTGGTCTCCTGGAGTCCTAGCCTGACACTCAAACTGCTACACCATGGTTCATGCCTGTTTGTATTGGGCTCTGTCAAAACACCCAATACAGAGGCATGTGGTTCAGCGGGAGCAAGATTAATGTATTAAGGGGATTGTCCAGATGCCATAGTTCCAGTTACTTCTCCTATCATAAACTGAACACTGGGCTTGTGAATCAGCCTTTAGATATATTCTTTTCTCATATGCTATTCTTGTACCCAATGACAAACTCACTGATTGGGTTTAAACACATGTTATTGTGTTGACAGGACTGCAGCTTAGCCTTGAAATTGTTTTGTCCGTAGCACTATATTAATTTCCCATTTAATGGTACGCCTGCTTATAGTTAGGATATAAATTTTTATTGGAAATCATTTTCCTACTGTACCACATCATTTTACTCTGGTATGTAACTCTTCCAAAAAAAACCCTGCCATATAGTCCCCAAACTTCAATGTACTCATTACGTCAGCACTACTCACCACTACAATATCCTCCTATTAGCACTGTCTGCTAATACTACAATTTTAGAGCCACTGTGACCTAAACGGGCAACATATGCTCATTCATGTTTTAATAAAGCTTGACGTTTAAAAAAGTATTTGACTAGTGCTTTTACAAATATTGCAATGAAAATAAGTAGATTGATGAAAGCAAAGGAATAAATATCAAAACACAGTAGTCACCCCTTATCTGAAGAGGATATGTTCCAAGACCCCCCTTGGATGTCTGAAACTATGGACAGTACCAAACCCTATATATACACTATGCTCTTTCCTATATGTACAAAGTGGGCAGATAGTGTATACAGTGTGGACACGATGGACAAAGGGATGATTCACGTCCTGGGTGGGCCAGAGCAAGAGACACAAGATTTCATCACGCTATTCAGAACAGCACACAATTTAATTGTTTATTTCTGGAATTTTCTATTTAATATTTTTGGACCCCAGCTGATCATGAGTCCAAACTGAAAGTGAAACTGTGGATTGGTGGCATCACCGAACTGTCAAACACAATGGAACCCATTTCTTTTCTTTCATATTCTTGCACATAATGCTTTATCTAGTTACAAGAAGCACATAAACCTATCACTGACAGCAGATATAACAATACAAACTTCAAGTGCTGTGCCAGCAAACACAGTAAAGATTTGTGAGGACTCCAGCCACCGTGTTGAAATATTAGGCTAAAATCCTAACTGGTACAAATAGGATGTTTCAGGATTGCAGCATTACCTGGCATACAACTTGCTTGCCACCTTGTATGACATAAAAATAACTATGCAGCCTAATAACAGGCCTTTCCAGCTTCAGCAAAAAGTTCACGTTATAACAAAATGCACCACTTTCTGAAAAGTGTTTTATATCTAACAGTATCCAAAAAAACAAAACAAAAAAACAAAAAACAAAAAACAAAACAAAAAAACACCAAAAACCCTGAAGCTTTTACGGAAACGCACTGTTTTCAGTTCCATTACCCCTCTTGCGGTCTTCCACTGTTGTTGATATTTGACAGAACACAAATATCTAAACCTTTCGCTTTATACAAAACCCAGCATTTAGGATACATAGCCGCTGGTATCTCTTCAATTCTGTAGCCTATTCCTATCTGAACACAATCATTTTGAGAAGTTTGTTTTGTCTGACCTAGATAATCTGCCAAAGAAATGAACCACAAACATCACAAACCAGAAGTAGCATCTTAACTTTCACTCTATGTTAAATTTTATTATCATACTCACTGTAACTGTTAGAGGTGTCAATATGACATGCAAAGTCAGGGCCTACTACCAACGCTAAAATTCCAAAGGTGCTAGAGTCTGAAAGTAATATTTTAGTTTGTTTAAAATAAGGATGGGGGAGGTTGGACCAGATAATCCTCATGGTCTCTTCCGGATATAAGATTCTATGATATTCTCAAAGTTATCTTTAAGCATCAGCTTTTACAAAATGACCTGATTTTGGACAACAGTCACAACTATTTTTATATAATCTTCTGAACTTCTACAAACTACAGGTATTTATAAAAATGTTAATAATTTTATTAATTGTTCAACTCTCTTCCAATGTTTTTATGAACTTGCAGCACCAAAGGAAACTTTACATTAGTTTTTAAAGCTTACTTTCTGCTCATGCTCACCCTCCTGCCCCCCAAAGATCTCAAGAAAGATTATCCCACGAAGAAGGGCTGAATGTAATAATGAAAATAATCATTGTCTTCTAATGAGCCACTGGTTCTTAACTTTTTCTGGGTCAAGTACCCTTCGAGAGTCTGCTGAAAGCTGCAGACACCCCTCCAAGGAAAAAAATGTACTTAAACACAAGTTTCAAAGAGGATCACAGCTTAAGAACTACCATAATAAAATTCAACCTACTTTGTTAAAAACAATATGAAGGTATAAAAATCCATAATCTTCAAACAGATTCATTAGTTTTATTGTGATACTAGATATTTGCTTTGACAGGGCATGGTCACCCACACAACTGAAATTATAAACTGAATGAAGCTCTTCTGTGCATGAACAACAGCAGGTTTTCTCAACAGTTACCTTACCCTGAAGTGCAACAACTACCTCTGGATGTTTTAATGGTGAAGTATAACCCTGGAAAGCACAATTTCACTGCAAGTCAGAGCACAATAAAAAGTGTACACTGGTTATCTTTCCATGGTCTGCAGTTGCCCACAGCCTGCGCTTGAATTAGTAGTGCTTACTGAAAGCCTGCCATTTTGCCCAGATATTGGCTCACACAGCTGCCAAAACAAATCTTGTTTAGTACAGAACCAGGCACTCCTTGAATAGAATAGCCAGCACAGAGGCTATGTGTGGATAAGTACAAACAATTATCTTTTCCTCCAGGAGCAAAAAAATCACAATCAAGAAGTACACAAGTGACACTGTGAAAGTATTGTTCTTAAGAAGGGCTGGCAATAATTTTTAATCACTGGCTTTCTCACCCGCTTTTGTACATGCAACCCAACAGGAACTGCTATTCCTCGGGGGAGGCGCTTGGATGATGGGAATTAATTTTACACAACTAAGCAATGACGTATAGCTTTTTCTAAATAAGGTAAGAACAAAATGGAGTATGGACTTCAGTAACAAGAATGTTGTGAATGAAGTTTCAAAACTCATAGGGCTCAATGAAACCAGAGAAGGGAGCAGGAGAGAGTCCTTCTCTCAGTGCTATATTTCATAATAAAGCAAACTTCTGAAGCATTTCTCTCCTAATGAACCTCCTGACTTATCTACACATGTAGAAGAGAACTCTGAGAAAACACAGGCGGCTTTTATACACACAGTGTTCCTGGAACATTCCATTAAACCAAAATGTATTTATAGAAGAAAATCAGTGAGTGTGGATTTCTTCAGGCCCAAAATTTGCTTACACAAGACTGCTGCTGTTGCTGCACACAACTTAATGCAACAAAACACCACGTATCCTGCAGCCGAGGCGGCCAGGGAATCCTACTTCCTCCCGGATCAAAGCATGCACAACATGGAGCCCAGATGTCTTCAATTTCTGTCATTGGTTTCTACAGTTCAAACTTCATGTGGGGAAAAAAAAAAACTAAACGAACTGAAGTTACTCATTCCTTCCAACTATGTCAACTGTTTCGCAACCCAGTTTACAGATCAAAATAAGGAGGTTTTGTGTCACCACCTCTCTCTCTCTCAACACACACACTCAGGCACACACATAGTGTGCAATTTTGTTAGGAGAGGTGATCCTGTGAAGGAGAATAGTAGCAAGATGCTATAGGCAGTGGCGCCAGGCAGGGTGCTGTTGGTTGTTGTTGTTTTTAAAAGAGTTGTGCCTCAATGACAAACTGCTGTCACTAGTTGGCAGATGTTAAAGCCTGGCACAAGAAAAGCCAAGGAAACCAGAGACCCCACACTGCTTCCCTGCTGTTGTTGCATAGCTGTCTTGATCCTCTCTTTTTCCAGGCTTATCAACCACAGGGCTGCCAAATGTCTCTCTCTTACACATACGTGTGCGGACAGATTCTGCAAGACATCTGGCCATTTCTGCACTAGACCGTTCTAGTGTTATTATTCCACTTTCAACCTCCTAGGGAATCCTGGGCTTTGCAGTTTAGGGAGGGGTCCCAAGGCCCCTCCCTAAACTGCAAAGCCCAGGATTCCCTAGGAGGTTGAAAGTGGAATCATCGCGCTATAACAGCCAAGTGCGGAAATGGCCATCGCTTCCTACCGTTATCTCTTGGCCAGGCTACCCCAAGGGCTTGCCCAGCCCACCAGTTTCAGAGAGAACTTCAGCCCCGTCCAGGGCCGCCCCCAGACAGCCGGGCCAGAGGCAGCGAGGGGGCCACGCGAGGGTCTCTTCTTCGCGACAGGGAAGGCAGCTTCCCGGCCCCTCACCTCCCCCCTCCCTCCCTCCCTCCCTCCCTCCCTCCCGGGCCACCCTCACTCCCAGGCGCGTGCCAGAGCGCCGCTGAGCAAAGCAAAATTCCCCCGCCGCGCCAGCCTCGCCTAGACAGAGCGTCCCTGGCTGGAAAAAGGAAAAGAGAGGGGAGGGCATTTCCGCACTAGGCTGTTCTAGCGCGATGATTCCACTTTCCACCTCCTCTGGAATCCTGGGGTTTGCAGTTTCGGGAGGGGCCGGACGGACGGAGGTGGAAAGATTCCAGAGGAGGTGGAAAGTGGAATCATCGCGCTAGAACAGCCTAGCGCGGAAACGGCCAGAGATTCAGAAGTGTGAAACCTCCCGGCTACCGCCCTCGAGCTGCTGGCCAGCAGTCAACTTGGGCAAAGTTTTTTTTTTTTGCTTTATTTTTTTTTTAGGGTTCAGATTGAAGCCAACCGTTCTCTGTTTAGAAAGCAAGGGGGAAAAAACCCACAAATATATACAGGTCCCGATTTCCGACATTTCCCCGAATTGCAGCCGGCTTCTCCCCAGCGCCCCTCTCCCCTTTCTTGGCACTTTTGCACCGGGCAGCCAAACTCACGGGATCCCTCCCGCCGCTCCTTGAACTTTCCTTCTTCTCTTCCAGGCGCCTCTCGCCGTTCGCTTCTTCCCCGGACGCGCAGCACAAGCGGCCGCCGCCGCTCCAAAGGTCAAACCCGCCGCGGGGGAGAGAAAAAACACCACCGATCCTCCCAATTCCCCAAGGCAGCGCCTCTCCGTTAGACTCAGGCTGCTTCCGCACGACACCGTTATAGCGCTATTATTCCACTTTCAACCTCCTATGGAATCCTGGGGTTTGCAGTTTCGGGAGGGGCCGGCCGGCCCCTCCCGAAACTGCAAACCCCAGGATTCCATAGGAGGTTGAAAGTGGAATAATAGCGCTATAACGGTGTCGTGCGGAACCACAGTCCGAGTTCACCTTTCAGGCGTCGGTTCAGAAAGCCAGTCATTAAAAATAAAATAAAATTAAAATCACACGAGAGGCTGCCGGGTCTGTCTTACCTGTGAAGGTCTCTGCTCTGGCTGCCAGCAAAAGTCCAGCCAAAGTCAGGAGCCAAGTTCCAACTTTCCCCATATTTTCTTCCTTCTGGAGAACAACCCCGCTCCGGCCCTCCCGGATAGCGAGAGGGCGGGAGAGGCGGGCGTGGGGCGCCTCAGCCCCCCCCTCCGTGGGGCGGCCGCCTTTCGGGGAGGGGGCTCCCAAACCAGCTCCCGCTACTCCTCCTCCTCCTCCTCCTCGCGACGCGCGCGCGGCGGTCCGGGCTCCTCTCGCCCTCTCGCCGAGCCCGCGCTCCCTGTTGCGCTCCTGCTCTCCCACCAGCCCCGCCGCCTCCTCCGCCGCCGCCGCCGCCGCCGCCTCCGGGCAGAGCGCGCCGTCTTTGCGAGCCACTCGCTTCTCGCTCGCTCGAGAGTCCCCACAACTGACTCGCGGTCCCCACGTCAGGCAGGCAGGCGGGCGGGCGAGCAGCCCAGAGCAAGCGGCTGCCAAGTCACGCCCAGCCGCCGACGACGACGCCTTTCCCCCGCTAGAGGGCGAGTGGCGCTCACAGCGGCGCCCCCTCCCCGCCCGCAGCTCCTCCTGGCCGGCCTGGCTGGTGGGAAGGCGGCGGTGGCGCTTTTTTTTTTTTGCTTTCCCTGCTGCTCCTGAGGGAAGCCAAAGGCCGGCGGGACGGGGAGGCGCGCGCGCTTCTGAAGAGCCGGCCAAAATTTAAAAATAAAAGAGTGGGGCCATTTCCGCACTAGGCTGTTATAGCGCGACGATTCCACTTTCAACCTCCTCTGGAATCCTGGGGTTTGCCGTTTCGGGAGGGGCCGGCCGGCCCCTCCCGAAACGGCAAACCCCAGGTCCAGAGGAGGTTGAAATTGGAATCGTCGCGCTATAACAGCCTAGTGTGGAAGTGGCCTGGAAGTGTCAGTTCCGTCCGAACCGAGAAGTAGCCACAGCACAAAGCCGAGCGAGGAAGAGCAAAAAGGAACCCAATTAGGAGGGGGAAGAAAAAGCTCATGAAATAATCCCAGCTGGAAAGAATTATGCCCTGCTATATAAAGTATATGGTTGTAGGAGAGGCGGTGAAGTAAAGATACAGAGAGATCAGCAGGACAGAAGTAAGGCTAGGAGTGAAGTTTGGAGTTGAGACAGGCTGGACTCACAGTGATGAACGGGTTTAGGCAATTTCCGCACTAGGCTCTTACACCGCGATTATTCTACTTTCGACCTCTTAAGGAATGGTGGGCCTTTGACGCCCCTCCCGAAACTGCAAACCCCAGGATTCCAGAGGATGTTGAAAGTGGAATCATCGCGCTATAACAGGCTAGTGCGGAAATGGCCTTGGATTCCTTGACTCAACATAAGCAATTGTTCCTGCTTGAAGCAGAGACCACATAGGCCACAGGAAATAATGGTGAAAAGATGGCGCACACGTGGCACTGTGAATGTGGGACACGCATCTGTAGCATTGACAGAATGAAAACTAGAGAAGGGTCCTGAACCTTTAATGGTTATTTAGAAGGGAGGATTTCAGCAGGTGTTGCTTATTTGCTGGTCGCATGACAACACTTGGTAAAATTCCAAACCTCCCCCCCATGCATCTTTTAAAGGTACAGAAGCCCTATCCAGTTTTCATTCTGGTAATCCTAGATCACCATGAGGTGGAAACTTAGATGCTCAAAGAAACGATGGAAGAGTGTCAAAATGGTGAGGGAAAGTACAGGAAGACCAGGTGATAGGACATTTGTAGATGACTAGTTCATATCTTTTAGAGGGAGAGAACATTAAATCTAGAACCTCCACTCTGACTAGTAATACCAGATAATTCAGCAATGAGTGATTGCACTCACATTGTATACTTTAGATCAGAGCTTTCCAAACTCTTCATGTTGGTGACACACTTTTTTGACATGCATCATTTTGTGACACAGGAGTTCAGTTTTACTAGCAAACCAGAGGTACCCAGAGGTGTATCTGCTCCCCACCTGATCCTTGCTCACTGCTGTCATTCTTGCCAGAGAAAGACCCCAGCAAGAGCGGCAGCAGTGGACAAGGCTCAGGTTGGGAGGGGTCTTTCTTGGCCTTGAGGGTAGACACATGTGAACACTTCAGGCAACACACTAATGTGTTGCAGCACACCATTTGGAAAGCCCTGCTTTAGATGTAATGGTGGTCTGCTCATATCTCCATGGATGTTCCTCGTTCTTCTTCCAGGTCTGATGGGTCCAGGAAGGTCCATCTATTATTATTATGCCATACTACTTTTGTTTTTAGAAACTCAAGTTATTGTTTTTAGAGTTGTTCTTACCTTATCAGCACAACTTGTTGAGGCTTTCAGTCAATATAGAATAAGTTTCCTCCTCCCTTCAGAATTTATGGGGAGCACTGTGGCTTTTAATTTCACAACGTCAGTGACCAAAATAACACCATTATAATCCACACCCTCTAATATAACTGCTCAGACCCACAAGACAGAGATTCAAAACTTCAACATTTTCAATAGGTATTTCTAAAACTACAATACTGACCTAAGGAAGTGAAGAAACAAATTGACAAGATTAATACTCAGGAACCTTTTAGTACAAGACAGATGAAAAACATGAAATGGAGAATACCCTTAGAGAGTCACCTACAGTCCCCAGCAGGGACCAGTAAACACACAATCAAATTATTCCACCAGTTCTGGGGAATAAGACTGCCCTCTCACAACCTCTGGGAGGCAAGCCTTTATTAACCTGCAGACAGTGTCCGGATCTTAAACAACTACTTACTTACAATAGAATGCATAACAGGATGGTAATACTGGGACAAGAGCTTGCCACAAACGCAGATGCCAACCCCCCATCTACTCTGGGACCAATATTACAGGGGCCAATAGCATCACTCATCAATATCAAGAGGTATATTTACTTGCTCTTCCTCCAGCAATGCCGCTCTATGCTCTACGTTGGACAAACAGGACACTTCCAATGCAAAAGGATTAATGAACACAAATCTGATATAAGAAATGGGAACATCCAAAAGCAAGTCATAGAATATTTCAACCATTGTGGTTTCATACTAAGTGATTTACAGATTGCAGTCCTTGAACAAGGAAATTACAAAGGATGACAAAAAAGAGAAACTGCTGAATCAGATTATATTCACAAATTCCAATCCATTAGCAGAGATATGAACAAAGACAATGGCTTTGTGGCCCACTACATACATTAATACAAGAGTCCTCACTACTGTACGTATAACAAAGGAATCTTCTCAGAGAATGTTTTGAACCCAGGGAAACTGAATCTTGGTAAGCAGATTTATTGCTTGCACACATCAACACTAACTGACCAGTGTAAAGATCTGAAATACCTGTTATGACCAGCAGCCCTTTGAAAATTTAGGGCAAGGGACATGATTTATATCTTTCTGAATGAATCCTGTTATACTCCATCCCACTCCCACAACTGTGTAAATATGCTTTATATCTGAGCATTTATTATCATTCTATACTGCATCTGAAGAAGTGGGCTTATAGCCACAAAAGCTCACAAGAAAGTAAAAACCCATTTGTTTTAAAGGTGCTGCCACAATTCTTTTTTTCTCCTGCCTTCTTATTTACCACCAATAAAGCTTATGCTATAGCAGTAATGTGTGTCAGTGTTCAGCACCAAAAGGACCCTTGGGAGGCAGCATCCAAGACACCATCTGTCCCCACCATACTGTCCAGTGAAGAGGGAGAATAAGGAGGCAGAAATGGCCACTGTTCTCTAAAGGGAATGCCAGTTGTCTTCTCTTACTCACAGGTGGAGCCACCCAGTGATATAGGATAGGTGAGCAACCAGGAATAGCACAAACATCACTTGCCAGTAAGGATGAAGGGTTGAATAATTATGTAGAGGCTGTGGCCACCTTAACTTAATGGCCCCCTCTCTAGGTGGCAAGCCAGGAAGGATTGCATTCACTAGGCTGAAGGCCAAAATCTGTGCAGACCATGATGGAGGAGTCACTTGGGAAAGCAAGCAAAAAGATGAAATTTTGTTTGTTCTGTTTCCACTTTGGTACTGCACCACCCAGACAAAACAGAACTTTATTCCTGATCAAAATAAACACCAGTGAGGAAGCTGAATAATGTTGAAATGGTGAAGTAATCTCTGAGGCCGAATCAATTTTGACTTTTTTGTTTTGATGGCAACAAGTGGTGAAGACCATGACCCACAAAGTCATGTAAATAGCAAACAGAAAGAGAGTTCCTCTGGACTCTGTGAAAGCCATCCATGGCTCCTCCATGAAACCATGGACCACATTTTAAGACCCCCTGGTTTAGAGTATGTCTCTCCTCATAAGCCAATAGCTAATGACTACCTGCTTTTCCTTCAGAACAAAAATGGTTGTGTTAAGCACACTTCATTGATAAGTAGTGATCCTTATGTCAAGGAGAGGGAGGAGCTATTTTCCCTCTTCTCTTTTAGAGTGTAGGACCAACACAACTCAAAAGCAGTTTAATTTGCAGTAGGTTAAGGATCTGTTTCTAGAGGAGACAGATTCAGTCCTTTCTCCTGCCCATTCCCCTCTGCTAATTTTAGACTACTCCCTCCACCTTTTTGTCATTCTTGTTAGTAGCCCGCCGCCCCCCCGCCCCAGAGGAATGTATTAATGCTTTTCCTCTTCCCCACAGCTGCTTTGTTTGCAGAGAAGTCTGCTCAGGATTCGTGTTCCTGGCAGGAAACTGCTCAGCTAGAGGAGAAAGGGTGTGTTCATGAAACTCAAATCTCACATGGGATACAAAAGAGTCTCATTAACTTTCTCATGCCAGAGCCTCAGCTGCACCATCTACAAGAAAAGCTGGAGAACTTTTTCTCTTCCCTAAATCCTCTATCAGGAATAAAAAATGATGCAGTTGTACTTTGAACATAAATAAAATTGAACAAGCTTAAAAGCAATGCACAGGTTCCATGTGTGGTCATAAATCCACCCATATTTTTTGTACATTTCACTTGCACAAGGAAATAATTCCTTCTCCTCTTCTTTGACAGCTGAAGGTACCTATACTTCCCCATTGTGTTTTGACCCCTGTGCAGTCCTAAAGCATTAAAAAAAAAAAGGAAAAGAGAAAACATAAAATACCAACAGCCAGAATAAAGGGACACAATTACAATCTGACTCTGGCAACAAGAGGAATTGTTCCTAGGCCACTGATTGCGTTTATGTTACCCTGTATGTATACAGAAATCATCAGACCAACTAAGTGCAAACAGATGTAAACCATTTTAAAGCTTATTTTCGTGTACTAACCACTGAAATGCTGTTGGATCAGCCAACATTTCTCTCACGCTGTCACACCTTAATATATCGAAAATGCAAGGAGGTTAATATTTTTGTAGAAATAAATAAAGTTCCATGCCAAAAGGAAAACAGTGGTTACTATAGGGTTGCAGAGACTTACTTTGGGTGCAGGACTGAGATATTTTCCATATGGGGAATCAATGATAGCAATACTTCTTCCCTGGCTTCAGCTTGTATCTGTTTGTACCTTTACAATCATCAAATTATAATGCTGTACCTGGGAGTATGTTCTTCTGAATTCAGTGAAGAGAGATATATAGGGTTTCAGCATTGCTGTCTAAGATATTAGAGTTGAGGGACAACATTCTGAACCTGTTTAAAGCTTCACATGACAGCATTGCAGGCAGAGGAATAATGGACATAATGCTGTGATGTTCTAGTGAACCTGAGGTAAAAGGATCAATTATAGACCTCTGGCTCAGTGGTGAGCCAGTGATATAGTGATTTGGGTGTTGTACTAGGACTTTGGGACCGTGTAGAAACCCACTGGGAAGGCAACGGCAAACCTCCACTGAATAAATCTTGCCAAGAAGATGACTTGATGAGTTTGCCTCAGGGTCATCATAAGTCAAAAATGACTTGAAGACACCCAAAAAGAAGATTTAGTTGTTACTGGGAACTTAGAAGAATTGGGAGAGGTAATTGATGAATAAGGGTTATTTTGAAAGCCGTTAGAATTTGAATTGAAGGGGCCTCAAGCAACTTACGTTAATTTGAACTGTAGTAAGCTGAGGTGCTTTCATACCATGGGTCTTCAGGCAATGAGGACAATACAACTGAATGTCCTTGAAACCTTTCAGTGGAAGAAACATATGAACAGATAACAATTACAGGTATGGTACATAATTAGCAAGAGAACAGTGCTATTCTCAGTATTGCATGATGTTACTATCAATTTGTCATTAGAAAGGACAAACAGTACAGTACATTAACAGTTATGGAAATCAGAAGTAAGAACATACAGTCCAATTCAGTCAGCTTATTGCAAAGATGGGTGCTTTTTGTGCCTCCAGCTGTATGATGTCTGCAGTCACCAATGAGATCCAGTCCAGAGCATGGTATGTCTCTTTGGCCTTTCATTTCAGGTGCAAATATGTCCAAAGGTTCCTGAGAATTCTTTCCTGGCATGGCGGGCAGAGAACAAACAAAGAGTATTTGTCGTTGCACACTTTTATAAAGTGGTGCCACCAGAATTTCATCGGTTTGTGCCAATATAGACATGTATTTTCCCTGCACGTTTTTTCCCCTCAAGGTTTACACATTTTAAGGAGGAAAGACCAGGGTTTTTTTCCCATACTCTGGCCAGAAATTTAAGCTTGACCTGATGCTATATTTATATAGCAAGCTTGCTGTTTCTGAATGCCTTGGTGGCCTTTCTTTCTGTTTATGCTTTTGTTAGTGGCATAGCTTCATTTACCTTGAGGCTGAATGTCACTGGCTTTAGGACAACATCTGCATGCCATCCACTTTCTTTTCTACTTTCCCATCTCTAACAGCTTTCTGTCACTAGCGTGTGGAAAGGGTTGGAATGACATCCATCCATTTTCCTTCAGTGGACATAATTTGGTTTGCCCTAGCCATTCCAATTCCATTTTCCCCTCCCATTTTGGGCACTGACTCACTTCCTCTACCCTGCATATAACCACTAATTGCTTCAGAGTTAAACATAACTAAATGTCTGTATCTGCTTAACCATTAAACCAAAAAATCCTTAAAACCCTGAGCCAAAATGCCCTGCTCTAATTTTGTATCCTCAGGGGCAAGCCATGAAATTAGCATGGGCTGGGGACTTTTTGGCATGTGATTTCAGGGTGGGGACTTAACAAGATTCCCTTGCAGTTCCAATTGGGTGGGGGCCACTATCCTTATATTCTGAAAACAGTCCCTGTCCTAAGTGTTATTCATTTTTGCAACCCCCCAAAATAGATTGTGGAGACATCCTCCTGAAATAAGAAAGAAGGAAGGTCATTTTTCCCCCTTCTGTCTTGCCATCAGACTTCCCAAAATTCAGAACAAACTTGCAACAGAAAACTTGCAACAGTTTAAAAATTATGCTCAGCCTTAGTTTAAAAATCTCTTTTGTTTCTTCTGTCACACAAAAACAGTGTGCTACTGCTTATCTTTAGCAACTGTTCCTGTTATAGTACATTACAACTCAAACTCCTGTTTCTCCACCTGTAGTTTGTTTCTTTTTCCCTTTACTCCTTCATTTTCTCTTGTGACATCATATATTATTTCCTGATGCAAAATTTATGCAATGATGCCACACGAGATTTGTTGAAACAGTGTTTCAAAATGGCTACAAACACAGCTTACAATATTCTGCTGTCATAGCCTGTTTACTTCCATGTATCCCCTCACCGCACAGGTTAGTTCTAATCATTAGAAATAGGGACTTCAAATTGAAAGGATTTTCAAAAAGCAACATGAACAAATAAATAGTTTTCCTGGCAACTTAAACGCAACCATATTTACTGTGACATAAGCTTTCATATGGCAGAGCAGAGTTGGTGACAATGCTGGCTGGGGAATCTAGGAAGCAGAGCCAAAAATGTAGTTTTTTCCATCCTAAGCCAGGGCACACTACGTTTACCATGTGAAGTACACCTTAGATACAGCTAGTGAGTAAAGAGGGCAGAGGAGGAACTTTAAAAAGTGGCATTACGTGGCAAGTAATGCAAGAGATTTCTCAGCCAGACTCAAACAGCAACAACAACAAAGATCCAATCAAAAGAGTATAAACAGGTGAGATTGCTGTAAAGACCAGGGAAAGAAATGTGGTGATGGCATATAAAGAATACTTTGAGGCAGGCGGCTTTAACTAGCATTCCTCTCCTAAAGCAACCTATGCCAAGGGGTCTCTGTACTTGGAAAGATCTTTACACAATCATTGCTGCATTAGAAATATCAAAGAAAGGATTGCCTTCAGGCTTCCCCATTGGTATTCTGGAATAATTTTGTTATGTCTTTGCTTCACTGCAGGGAGACAGGCTTTAGCAATAGAGAGGCAGTTTTTCACCTTTTCTTGCACTGTGTATACGGCTTAGATGAAACCTTGTGCCTGGGTCAAAACCTCACTTGTTTAAGGTAATGGAAATACTAGTATATTGCTACATAGCCTTCTGGGATATTTGGAGGACTTTGCTTTCTTTGTGAGTAAATATTTTTAAAAAAGAAAGAAAAAGTAGACGTTTTGTACATTCTTTCTACACGCTACTATTTTTGTGTGTATGTGTAGAAGCCTCCAATTGTTTAGGAGCAAATGAAAAGAGGGGAATGAGTAACAGTTCATGTATACCAGAAAGCTGAAATTTGTACTACAAGCATCTTGGAGTTTGCATTGTAATCCAAAAAAGCTTATGCTAAAACAAATCTGTCAGTCTTAAAGTTTCTACAAGCCTCCTTCCTCACTTCTTTTTATGTTATAACAGACTAACATGGCTACTTCTTTGAAAATCGCTAGTAAGGAAATAAAGGTTATCTTTGACATAACTATAGTTTTATATTTCTTGTACAAGAACAAAACATATTTCCAGCCCAATAAAAACAGTGTTATCCCACATTGTCAATATTATGATTTCGTTCTTCCTATAAAATATGGATCTGAGCTGGCAGGGGACGTAGGACTTACCTTACACTACAAATAAATAAAAAAATCATAGGTTTATGCAGGTATTGGAAGAACAGCAAGTATGCTGGATTGTTTCCTAGCTTTTCATTGATCTGCAGCTTTAGGTTCAGTCTCACTGGAAATGGCAGAAAGAAGAAACTCACTCTCACAATACACTTTGCATTATCTTGTGACTTTTTATAGAAAGAATATTGGAGCTACCATGCTTAAAATTTGAGACAGAGGAACATGACTAGTTCTAGGAGAAGATTCAGTGGCAGAAAATGCACAGTTTGCATGTATAATGTCCTAGAGTCAATACCTGGTATTTCCAAACAGACAGTACAGCCACTACCTGGAAAGCTATTACCACCTGGCAAGAGAAAGTACATAAAAATGCATTGTTAGATCTCCAGATAATTTTCACTAGATCAGCAAGGGTTTCTAATTCCTAATTGTTTTAACAAGAGAGACAACAGAAAGGCTTTCTCCTGTCCCATCTTTGGCTGCTGAAATTAAAAAAATGAAGTGGAGAAAGCAGAGTAAACAGATCAGATGTGGCCATTCCCACGCTACACTGTTATAGTGCTATTATTCCACTTTCAACATCCTATGGATTCCTGGGCTTTGCAGTTTAGGGAAGGGCCTTTAGAATTCTCAGCCAGAGAGGTCTTTGGCCTCAGTAACCTACAAACCACAGAATTCCACAGGATGTTGAAAGTGGAATAAGAGCACTATAACAGTGTAGTACAGAAATGGCCTATGAAAGGCTCCACGTGAGATAACCTATTCTGATCCTGAAAGCAAACACCCAGGCAGAGCATATATTCAGAGATACCTTATTTTATAAATCAATGCCTGACATCCAGGTAGTGAGTTACAATAGCTAAATCCAGCTTACACCATTGCGACTCACTTTTTTTTTTTTTTTGTCATTGTGGAGGTCAGAATTCTTCACCAACCACACAATGATAGAAACCCCCTACTCAGACCACCATTTCTCTACTTACCTAGAGGTCCCCAAGGATCATATCCTTACTGTGTGTCCAGCTATAGGAAAATAGCTGGACATTTCTCTGCCATTCCCTTTACTTTCCACCCACTAGGAAATGGCTGAGTTGGGTGAGGTGCTGCAGCAGAGAAAAGGTGAGTGGGTTGGGTTGGACAGGTGATATATTGTCATTATGCATGTGCAATATAACTCCAAGTCTTGGAATTATTGGCTTACATTTAAACTCACTGGTTCACTAACCAAAGATAGGTGTAAAAGAGTGGTTTAGAACAGCAGTCACTACATTACTATTTATTTGTTTATTTGATGAACAGTGAGGTTTTGGTGGAAGCCAATAGTTCTGATAAACCTTAAGGAAGCAGTAGAATAAGTGCAGCCCACTGGATGGATGTTGCTGAACTGCAACTTCCTTTGTGTAGCCACCATAGCTAATGGTAAGAAATGGTAGGATTTGCAGTTCAGCAACACGTGGAGGGCTGCACTTTATCTTCCCCTGACCTAAAGCAAACTGCACACGATACATTGAATTAATGGGATTTGCATAAGTATTAACTTGCCATTCAACTATGGGTTACTGTAGAATTCACGCCTACGTCTGTCCATTGTGGTTTAAACAATACGATCAGGATTCTACTGGAGGACTGGTCTATTGAAGCAACAATGACAGTGGGAGGAACAGTCTGCCAGTTTTGTGCCATATGTTTCCTTAGTACGGTACTTAGTTTCCAGTCCACAAAGCCAAGGCAGTATGGAAATGCTGGCTTAGACAATTACCTGTCCTGTTGCTCAGGCCATTGTACAAGCCACTCTTTCCATTCTGCTTTGGCTCCATGGACTGTACCGTGAAAATCAAGCATTCAGGAAATGGATGACATTGTGCTTGCAGTCTTCCCTAACACCCTCATCATTGCTGCTATTTTCCCCCTTTCATGGCTGCCGTCACCTCCACCTCTGTAGTTATATTGCTGGGATGGAGGTTCTTGGCCATTGAGGTACATGGGTCAATGATCTGTTTGGTATAATGCAGCTTCCATTGTTCCTTTATTGAAAAAACTGTATCAGACTGTTACTGTTATTAAGTACCACTTGTTTTCCCAGACAAATAGGATTCTGACAGTTGTGTAAATGCTGGCAGTCAAACTGTTATATTTCCATTCTCTAGCCAGTAGCTTCAGCGGTGCAGGAGTTACTGCTTAATGTATAAGGCTTCCCATTCAAGATCCATGGAGCTGACAAAATATCAGTAATTATTATGAGGGTATAGGTGGTAATTAGAGAGCCAGGGTAGTGTAATTGTTTGAGTGTTCGACTACAACTCTAGAGACCAGGGTTCAATTCCCCATTTGGCCAAGGAAACGCACACACTCTCAGCCCCAGAAAATCCCATGATAGGTTCATCTTAGGGTCACCATAAGTCAGAACTGACTTGAAAGCACACAATAGCAGCAGATGGTAATTTCTCTTCCACTTTATACGAACCAAAGCTTGGGGGGCGGGGACTTTTTTTTTTATAATCTTTATTGAATATATACACTTATCAGAACCTATAAGACATGTATCTCCCAACGTACAGCAATATCGTATATAAAATAAGAAATAAGTAAAATTACATAAATAAGTAATGTTACATGAGTAAGCAAGTAAGTAGGATTACATAAAGATTACGTAGAGAGATATCATTATCATCTTGAATGAGATATCATTATATCAAAATCATTATATTGAAATCAAATTGAAACCAGATACATCCATGATTCCCATCTATGCTATTATATGTTGAAGATTTAACCAATGTGATATTAGAACATATTGTATAGTGCCATATTGTGATCTTAAGCTATAAATTTTTGCTATCATAAAATAAGACTAAACTAAAAATAGATATTAATTGTCTAGTTCTGTGTTTTATGAAAATTCTGTTAACAGCTGACAGAACAAAAAAACCAGAGAATAAACGATATCTTGTCAATCTTCCGCCTCGTCTTTTGTGGGTCAACTAGTCTGTCATACTGACCATATTTGTATTAAGAAACTTCTATATCAACTCTGTAGCTCTAAGCCTAGTAACTCCCGAGTCTTTTAACTGAACTATAGTTAGATTAACATTCAGCTGTGATTGCAGAGCCCATCCAAAAAAGAGGAGGAAAAAAATACATCAGAATTCTGTCAGCTACTGAAACTTGCTATCTAACTTAGTTTCATAAATCGTCTACTAAAGGGAACAAATACAGACTGATGTCCATTTATTGCTAATGGATCTATGACTCTGTAAACTCTATGAACAGAAAAGGTCTGTGTGAAACGTTAATAGGGTATTATAGAACTTTAATAAAATATCATAATAGTCAAGGTTAGTCAAAAATTAGTTATCCCCATGATCAAGTATAGATAAGTTTTGCATTACCAACGACCATTCATTTTTAATTTTTTCTTCATCTCTTCCCTTAATTATATGTGAAAATATATCCATTGTTTTCATTTCAAGGACCTTGTAGGATCATTCCTCAAGTGTTAGAGGTATCACATTTTTTCCAATTTCTTGCAAAGATTATCCTAGCTGCTGTAGTCAGATATAACAGAATCCTCCAGAATTTAGAAAGATTTGGGTGTAGATCTTGAGTCATGTTCAGCAAGTAAAATTTGGGAGACATAGGGAATTTGTAGTTGAAGATATCTGAAATTTTATTATGTATAGTGATCCATACTTTTATTGTTTTCTTACATGTCCACCATTCATGATAAAAAGTACCCAGCTCATTCTTACATTTCCAACAGTTTCCAGAGGTGGATTTGTATATTTTATTTAATTTGGCCGGTGTTAGGTACTATCTGTGTAACGTTTGTATATAGTTTTCTCTCAAATTTTGGGTGGTGAATTTGTATGTCTGTTTCCAGCTCTGTTCCCAATGCTGTAATTGGATTGGTTCCCCTATGTTCCTTGCCCATTTAAGCATGGAGTCTTTTATCTTTTCTTCTTCTTTGTCCCACAAGAGTAAAAGTTTATATAACTTAGACATAAGCTTAGTCTCATTATTGAAAATTATTTTTTCAAACTCGTTCTTTGTCATCTTCTTTTGCAAAGATTTCTAATTTAGTATCCATTTTGAAATGTTCCAATAATGTTGATAAGGAAACCAATTGCATATTATGTTTTCTTTTGCCAATTCTTCTTGAGTTTTTAATCTAACAGGACTCTGAATGGTGAAATAAATTATATCTTTATATTGGAGCCAGGTATCAGAAGGAGTTTTCCAGCATCCAAACAAAGCTTCCTGGGGTGAGATCCAAAGCAGCAATTTGGTGTAGTGGGGGGGACTTTTTTTTTGACCTACTATTTCCAGAATCCAGAAGACTTCTGCCTTCCTTGGGCTGTAGTCCAAAAAAAAACCCACAAAACTTTTCAAAACTCTGGTCTGAATGTGTGTACTACTAATGATAAAATATAATAAGCTCATTCAAATGTTCACATGTTGCTAAGGATCAATAATTCTTATTAAACTGTGAATTATGATCAATTATTTGTTTTGATGTTACTTACCTCTCTTTGGGTCATTGTAAAATTATTGTAGTCTTGGACTCAATAAACAAGGACAGACTTTTGCAAACCAATGCAAACTGGAGGTACTTGATCTTGATTAAGCCTTTGCACAATACAGAACTGAGAATCAGGATAGCCTTGACAATCAAGTAACCAAAACAAGTTTAATAGCTGGTTGACAGAGAGAGAGGGACTATTGGCTACTTTTTCCCAGTGTGAGTAACATATTGGAAGACCTTTTAAAAATATACATTTATCTATTCATGTCATAAAGTTGTGTTATAGAGACAAAAGACATCGTCTAATTCTCTTTTACCTTGGTAATAAAATTTAGACACTTTTAAAAAGATTTGGGGAATATTGCCAATGTTAATAGCTCAATGTAAATTATAATAACTATAGTTATATCTTGTGGCAGGAGGCCAAACTGAGCTTTAGATGGTTTTCAAATAGAAAGCAATTTCAAATATTTTGGGATCTAATTAGATAAATGCCAGTTCTGAAAGGAGCACAAATTATCAATAAAATCTATTTTTTCCCTGTCAGTGCATGCTGTTCTGAATTTTTATAGGGCAAGGTTATTTCTCAAATACTTTATAGTGTAATATTGCAAGGTTTATATCATATTAACAGTATTAACCTTTTATATAATACACATTAAACTGGGGATCTTCTTTGCACTTTCCCCTATTCCTCATCAGCCAACCTCAGGTCAGACTTTCTTCTAGTTCTCTCACTGCCTCTTCCCTCTTCTCCTCACCTTCCTCATTTCTTTCTCTCCTCACAGCTTTCTCTGGGCTTCTCTTACAGCCCCATTCCCTCAGTGTATTTCCCTGATGACCACTGGCTCCTCAGTTATCCTTTTTTTTTAATCATGAGCATTTCCCTGTTTTGGGGCTGAGCTGATGAGATGGGAAGGACTTGCATAGGCTGTGAAGCAGAAAACAAGCCAGCATTTTAATGTGATAACCATATATTCAGTGCTGCGTTAGCAACATTCCAGATGAATAGGAAAAAGTTAAGAGGAGGGTCAAAGCAATGGCTAATCAACCACACTGATCCCACTGGATTATGTATGCATATCCTCCAACATTTCAGAGATGAAAACTGGAACACGCGTGGACAAACAACATCAGAGAGTGGTCAAGATGCCAAAAGTTATTAAAGTGGGAGAACACATAAGCTAAGAAAGGGTGCAGCAATTTGCTTTTTCCTAGGTTTACAAGGAAGTACAAGATTCCACCCCTTCCTCTCCTCCGCCCCCCCCCGCTGAGTTAATTGGGTGAAAACTGTTTTTGCACCTTGAATTCAGTTTGCAGCAATTGAAGTCAGCCGATGACAAAGCAGGGAAGTGGGAAGAGGAGAGAGAAACTAGGATATTTTAAAAGCAGCTGAAAAAGTGGGATAACAAAGGATTAAGCAGGACTGTATCTGACCAATCGGGACTGGTAAAGTGTATGTGTATGTTATAATTATGTGAGCAGTGGATCTTGAACCATTGAGACTTCTAAAACATCCCTAGTTTGGAAAGCAAAGTGAACAACATGCTCTGTAAATTGCATAACACTACTGTACTTACACATTAATAAGCCTAAGTGCATATAAGACATCCAGTGTGATGTAGTGGTTTGACTATTCAACAAGGACTCAGAGTTCAAATCTCCACTCAGTCATAGAAACCCATGTCGTGACAGTGGGCAAGTCGCACTCTCTCAGTCTAGCAAGAAGGCAGTGGCATACTTCTTTTGAATAAATTTTACCAGAAAAAAAAAAGCCCTTTATGATAGGGTCACCATAAGTCAAAGGTGACTTGAAGGCGCATAAAAAGAACGAGAACAAAGTGAATGTCATGCTTCTTCCTTTTCTCTCTTCAGGTTTTTTGTATGGTTACTGCAACAGAATCTGGTTGAATGCCACAAGACTTGTTATCTACCTACATTCCCTTCCTACTTTATTTTCCTACTAAACTCAGATCTGTTGGAAACAGAATGCATGTTTATTTTATCTCTCAGAACTGATGATCTCCCTGAGATGTTGCATTCATATTGTCAGCAATCCATTTCGAACTAATTCAACAGTTGGCATGCCATGCATGCAATGACACCAGGCCCTTGAGGAATTTGAAGTGATTCTTTGTCTTTTTAGCTGCTGTATTTGAACAGCAAAGGAACATTTTGTGTCTGCTTCTACACTTCAGTACCATCCAGTCAAAGGGGAAAGCAAATATCCTAAGTTTTCAGTTTCTGCTATGTTTTGCACAGCGGTTGATTATTTCCTACTTCTATTATGGTAAGTAAAATGGTCATCGCGAGTGGGTGTTTTCTGGAATGGAATAAGCTATCAACTCATATTTGTCAGTCTGCCTATCTTCTCTTATGGGTGTACTGCTTTTTATAGTTAGGAGGTGGAGGTGGTAAAGATTCATCCAACAGTTCTCTTGATTGAAGGTCTGGCTGATCTTTACTTGAAGAGGATAAGGGGGAGGCATGAAAGTTAAATGTGCTTCATGCAGTCATTTTCCCCTCGATTGCTTTTTGTACCAACAACAGATGCCCGCTGAAGGGACACAAGTATTTCCCTACAGCAAGTCACTCCACTGAAAATAATGGGAGCTTATTTAAATGGTACGTATAGCCCTGATCAGGCAAAAAGCATATTTACACATGAGAGGATAAGAAATGAAATGTGTGCTCAGTCGAAAATGACTGTATTTGCATGTGGTAAAGTATTTTGCAAGATGAGGATAAAGGCCCATAAGAGCTGACACTGATTTGTCAAAGGCATTCAGATCATGTGAGAGATGATTTACCACTAGCAACTGTAACAAATAGCACATTTCTTTTGCTACTTCAACTGGAAATTAAAATATTAATTTAAAATTGACCACCCACTGCACCAAAAAGGGGACAGGAAGGATTAAGTGGAACAGGTTTCTCGCGTCTAAACCACAAGAAAAGGCCTGAAGTGGGGCCAACCTGAGACATTTTGCCACCTGAGGCAATGGACAAAATGGTACCCATTCTTCATTCCATGTGGAAGTTCCACATTCCATGTGGAACTCCATTTGGAATGGGCTGGAAGTTGAGGCTTTCCTCAGTACTAGTGAAGGGACTGTCCTCTAAAAACACATTTAAAAAAAAAAATCAAATTTTCTCCCAAATCTGTAGGAATTTATGGAAGTTGGTTACTTTTGGTAAAAAAAAAATGAACTTCAACAAAATTCTTGTCTAGTTTCAGAGGATTTGGGACGTGTGATAAGCACTTGTGAAGACAGAAAAAAAAATCCTGCAGGTATCCACAAACCCTAGCTACACACTAACTCCATATATCCCCTTCTTTACTAGTGGTCCTTGAAGATACCTTACCCAAAATTTGGCTACCTTTGTGCTACGTTTGGAAACTCCAACTGATCCAAAATATGACAGCCAGAGTGGTGACAGGTACATCCAGAAGTGAGCATATCAGGTCAATATTAAAATCACTCCACTGGTTGCCAGTTAGTTTCTAAGCAAAGCACAAATTGTTGGTTATTACCTTTAGAGTTCTACATGATTTGGGTTCAAGTCACCTCCAGGATTGCATCCTCCTGTACAATCTGCCCCATATACTCAGGTTCTTGGGGGGCCATTTACTTAAACCAGTCAGGATTAGATTGACAACGGTCTCCCAGAAGGACCTTTTGTCTGCCACCCCTAGACTGTGGAATGACCTGCCAGAAGAGATTCAACAGGTAAATGTGCTGTCTGGATTTTAAAAGGTACTAAAAATCTATCTCTTCTGGCAGGTCTACTCAGTCTATTTTAAACTATGAATTTTAAATTGGTCTCTTTAAAATAGTTTAATTTTTTTAGTTTTATTTTAATCTATGTTGTGCCTTGCGTCGAGCCTTAGGAAGATGAAGGTAAGAAATAAAAATAATAATTATTAGTGGTAGTATTAATATTAGATTTATGATTTACTTTTTTGGACAACAACTTTCAGAATCCTCCAACCAGTGACTGCTCTGTCTGAGTGATTATAGGAGTTGTTATCCAAGATCCATAAATCTACTTATGGCACTAAAAAAGAGCACTAATGAAAATGAAGGAATATTTGTAAGAATAAAAGTCATAAAGTCTTACATATGCATGACTAATTAGCATATTGCGTTGGATTAAAGCTTAATCATGTTTTGAATACACCCACTGAAATCAATGAGACTTAAGTTTGTCATCATGACTAATTTGTCCTGTTGATTTCAATTAAGTTACTCAAAGTACTCAAAGTCTATTTTGATCCAGTTCTATGACCATGAACACGGCAGCACCTTGATGACATCTGTTAGGTTCAGTATTTTATGGATTTGATGTATTTCAATGTATGTTTTAAGCTGTTTTAAGGATGCTCCATAACATAAGGCTCCTTTCATCTGTCATGCGAAGAATTCTTCCCTCCCTCCCATACCCCTATAGTTAAATACCAATGATATTGCTAATAAGACATGCAATATGGAAGACAGCATTTTTTAATTTGTCTGATAGTCCCTAGAAAGGTGGTATTCAGATTAAACCTTATGATGGATATAGGTTCTCATTTCCAGTTATTAGATGCAATCTGTTCTAATCTGCTTCTTTTAATTGCCATAGAAAAGTGCAGTAGTCTGACTATTCCAGCGGGTGGCTAGAAAAGGGCAGATATAATGTCATTGTGGAGATGCAGGAATCCAGTTCCATATTGTTGGGAGCCCATTCTCTACACAAGTGTAAATTTTACATAAGCATGAACAGCAGTATATGTGCCACGAAAATGGAGTGAGCCTTTGGAGACAGCATTAAAATTCTTCCCCTGGTTTATGGCCATATGACTCTCAGTGGTAACAATAGAAAATCTTTTTTTGTTTTCTCTTATATCATGTGTTGAGTGGAATTGAGTATTATTGTGTAAAATTATTGTGCTGTGTATTGAAAGAATGTCTAGCTATTGTCTGAGGCCATGAACTAGGAGTGTAATTTCCAGAAAAATGATACAAACTAAATGAAATCCAAGAGTCAAGAAAAGCTCACAATGGATGCATTCTACTAGAGAGATTTTTTTTTTTTACAAAAACACCCCAAAAGTATGAGCAAACTTTAAAATGACAGTTATTGTGGCCCAATAAAAAGTATGTATAGTTCAGAAAAAAATATGCCAGCTCAAATACGTGATTCACCCATCTTTGGAAAATTTGAGAAACAGGAATCATGTCCCCTGAACAGAGTCCTTAGCAATATCCTGTTACATTTGCTTGCAGAACTGCATCTGCCATCGCTTTCCATCACTAGTTGCCAAGCAAAGCAGATTATTCCCTCTAAAAAATCCAGTTCTCTTCTGAGCAGGTTGTTCAGAGATCCACATCCATTCAACTTCATTATTTATTTTATTTTATTGACAACTCTGTCAAAATTCAATCCTTCAAAGGACTGACCTTTCGGAGGCTTTGTCTTCACTCTGAAACCCATTGTCTTCCCTGGGAACGGACTAGCCTACAGGCACATTTTCCCCTATAAGAACCCCTGGTTTTGAGCGCTTCTTTGGATCACTACTGGCTTCCATCCCGCCTTGCTGCTGCTCCGTTTGCCGAGCCTTCCCCTCAGCTTCCATGTGCTGAGAATCTCCGCTCCAACTGACTTTTCTTCTGACTACCCGGGCTACAGGATCAGGTGTAGTATTTCCTCTGAAAATTCCCTCTTAAAATCCTCTATCAAATCTCCTACCTTTTTCTTCTTAGGTCTGTGTGAGTGATTGCATACATATGTATTGACTGGATTTCAAAATAAAGAAAACAGTTGTAATTTACTTCTGTTTGATTATTGACTCGGCCTGACCCCGTAAACATTGGGTCCAAGATCTTGCTAGGTTGCCCTGCCTCTTGCATTGCTATAGCGTGTGCTCTTGCTAATTCCCATTCCCCATTATTTGGAGCACATTGAGGTATCCCTCACAGGACCCCAGAAATCAGGGTAACAGTAGTCTCACTTTCAAACCATTACACCATGCTAGCTCCCTTCTTACATCAAACTGATATAAAGCGGCTTGCAAATAACATTTAAATAGTTTAAAACATGTCAATAAGACATGTTAAACATCATCACAAGCTAAAATCAAGTTTAAAAGATTAAAATTTTTAAACATCAGTAACATCAGTATTTGGCATGAATTAATGAGGCGCAAAGGCACTGATAAACAGCTATGTTTTCACTTGGTGCCAAAGTGAAATCAGTGCTGGTGCCAGTTAAGCCTCCAAGGGGAGAACTTTCCACGGTAGGGTTGCTACAGCTGAGAAGGTCCTCTCCCATGTTCCAGCACAGTGCACAGTGGGGCACAGAGGTCCTCAGTCCTCAGGCAGCACATATAGGACAGGTGCTCCTTCAAGTAATGAGGTTCCACCAGTGGCACATCTAGTGTAAACAGTGCTTAGGGCAAGCGTGGACATTGTGCCCCTACCTACTTACCCCTACACCCACCCCACCTCTACATACACAGCTTTTTTGCACCCCCTGGCATTGGCACTTGGGGCACATATCCTACTTGCCCCACTCTAGATATGCCCCTGGGTCCCCGTATGTTTTGGGTTTTAAATGTAATCACAAGCACCTGCATTCAGATGAAAAAAGTATTGGCATCCAATACAATTATTTTAAGATTGGCATTATATGTTGTGTATGTGGTATTCCGGTCAGCAATTGAGCTGCTGCATTTTGCACTAACTGCAGTTTCCAAAATATGTGTAAAGCACATTACAATTATCTGATCAGGAGGCTACCAGTGTATGGATGACTGTTGTGTAAATGTTTGTTACTAAATACTGTTGGAAGCACTTGCTGATTCTGCTTTGTTACTGGTTACACAGGGATATCTGGACAAGATGGAAGATGCTGTCCAGTTCCTATTTGGAAGCCTTTTTACACTGCACGGATATAGCACTTTGATTCCACTTTAACTATCATGTCTGCATCATATGGAATCCTGGAGTTTGTAGTTTGGTAAAGCACTGGAATGCTCTGGTTGAGAAATCTAAATGCCATCTACCTAAACAGCAAATCCTAGGATTTCATTGGTTGGAGCCACAGTAGTTAAGGTAGTGTATATATACTACTATACATACTTGCTTCAGTTAACAAAGCCTCAGTTAGTGAAGCTGCTTTTTACAATGTCTTTTTATGTCTCCTCATTGTCTGTCTGGCTGAAAGATTTCAGTAGCATTACTATGAGGAGGATGGCGAGTGGGGCTGGAGACAGGTTGCAGTAGCATGTTGCATTAAACAATGGGGGGGAAGCTTGAGCTGGGAAATGAATAAGATTCCTTTATAGCCAATCTTACAGCAATTATGTGTGGCTGCCTACAACAGGCAACGTAAATAGCAGGTGCCTCCAGAATCTCTTACTGAGCATGCATGATCAGCAAAACAGAGAAAAAGGTATAAAGCAGATATATGATATCTGTAAGTGTGGCCATCAAAACAGGAATCATAAGAGAAACAGAGGCTAGTAAAGGGGGAAAAAAACCCCTGGATGCATTTTGGAAGAAGAAGCCTTTAGATATTCTCTAGAAGGTTCAAAGCGTGTTTGTTTACTCATGCAAAACTTACTTGGTTGTCAGAGGCAGATCTAGGGTGGGGCAACAGAGTGCTTGCCCTGGGCACCATTCCCATGAGGGCGCAAAAGCTGCTGTCCCCCATGCCCACTGGCCACCTCCCACATCTTTCCACGTTCGTTCACCACCCCCATGCCCTTCCATGCCCATCTGCCACCCCCTGCGCCCTTTCGTGCCCCCTCGCCCCCTCGCGCCCTTCTGCACTGTCTGCCACCTCACGCACCCACCTGTGCCCACTACCCCCATGCCCTTCTGCACCTGTCTGTCACCGTCTGTGCCCATCCACACCTGTCTGCCACACCCGCACCTGCCTGCACCCACTAGCCACCTCCTGCTCACCACCACCCCTCGTCCTTCCTTGCCTGTTTGGGGGGCATGACAACTGCAGCAGCACCTAGGAATGCAACTTCCACACTTGCTCCAAGCACTGTTGAGCCTAGGTACGGCACTGTTGGTTGTTTCATTTCATATGTGCCTATTATCGGTATTGAATAAAAAAGTGTGCTGAAACATGTTGAACTGTTCTTCTCTTTTGTGGTGTAGAAACCTACTACCATTCTTTCCATGTGATTCCTGCCTCTGGTACCAAATTTTCTGTTAAAGAAGTAATGCAGGAAAGGAGATTCCACCTGAACCTCAGGAAGAACTTCCTGACAGTCAGGGCTGTCCGGCAGTGGAATCTGTTGCCTCGGAGTGTAGTGGAGTCTCCTTCCTTGGAGGTTTTTAAGCAGAGGCTTGATGGCCAACTGTCGGGATTGATTTGAGGGTGTTCCTGCATGGCAGGGGGTTGGACTGGATGGCCTGTGTGGTCTCTTCCAACTCTGGATTTCTATGATTCTATGCCCAGGAACACATTGCCTTTGTTAACTGAGGTATACCTATAAATGTGTGATGTGAAATTCTTCATGAGGTTTGATGGCCCATTTCAATTTTTGCCAAAAGGCACGCTTTAGCTTGGACAGTAACCTATTATCCATGGTGGTTGTGGCGGTGAAGACTCTGATACCAACTGGCTGAACTGGTATGATTCTCATGAATCTTACAAGACAATGGTGTCAGGATAGCTAGGATTAAAATCAGCAATTATATCATTGGACCTGAGAATTATTAAGAAATTACTGTATGATTTACTTTTCCTGTGCTGTTTTTTGCTTCTTTTTGTCTGCACTGCTTTCATCAATGTGATAATACAATGTTGCTGTATTTTTAATTGTTGGTTTTTTTAAATCTTTTCTCAACTTGCTACTGAACAATGAGAAAAAAATAAAGGATTAACAAACTGAACCTCATTCTAGAAAAAGCAGATATTCCACTAATTGGTGTGCTAATGGCCTTGAAAAGTGATGTTCTGATTTGCAGTCCCTCTTAAAAGCAAATTCACAGCTTGGAGAAGTGTTTTTCTAGCACTGGATGTTGAAGTAGCACCTGTAGTATGAAGTGAGTGATTTCTGATGAATGAATTTGGCAAAAGAAGAAATTCTGGCTAAGCTGAGTTTTTAAAACTTAGAAAAGATAAACAAATACTCATTTTATTTGCATTATTAAAGTATGTGTTTTCCTAGTATATACTGTACTAATTTATAAAAATCCACCTTGCATTGTCTTGAACATTAAGAAGAATCTCAAAGACAAATGTAGGTGAAAAATGTCGCTCAGTTCTATGTCCTTTGGGCTCATTGAGCAATGCAGAGTCTTGGGAATGCTCAGCTTCCTTACTTGTATACACATGCACACACACACACACAGAGTGTGTATATGTGTGTGTGCGTGTGTTTGCATGAGAGAGAGAGAGAAAGAGAGAGAGAGAGAGAGTGAGAGAGATTATTATGGGAAGACTCAGATAAAGGGATCTAACATAGCAAAGACAAGTGAGCTGGTGAAAGATAAAAGGAAAATCGCTTCTGTTTTCTGACTGAAGCCAAAACAAAGGGGAAAACAGCAAGTGATAGAAACTGTGGTGGAGAGAAACAGTTTTGGATGGATGGATGAGCTGAGGATAGAAATGAAGAATAAACATCAAAGGGAAAAAGAGCAGCAGATGTGGGCAACAGGGAGAAGTACAATTTGGCAGCTAGTGTGATTGAGAGTATCTCCCAAATATTCCCTTGCAGCATTGCATACACTTTTGTCCCATCCTTTAAGATTAATACTCAAAAACCTCTTGCTGGAGACAGCAGAGCAGTAGGCGCAGAGTGTGATTTATTGTTTTTGAGCTTTGCAGGTAGCATTTGTTTCTATGAATTCTTTATGCTCCTTGGGTAAGAAAACAATCAGCATATCACTATCAGCAATGTGTGTGTGTGTGTGTGTGTGTGTGTGTGTGTATGAGAGAGAAAATAAGGGCCACAAGCCCTGTAGGACGTATGCAGATTACATCATTTGGTTTTTGTAGGCCTCTGTAGAGGTGTTTTTCCGGAAAATTATTAAAACTGCTGAAACAAAAGGAATGATTTAAAAGTATATATTTTACTGTAGGTAGGGGAAATATGGGCTAGCTGACATAATTTACATGTGCTTTATGTATGTATGTATGTATGTATGTATGTAGGGAACTCAGGGAGGTATACAGTACAAACAGCTTTAAACACTATCAGTTTAAAACCACAGTAAGTTAAACAAGCTAAAGTATATTAAACAAGAAAACAGTTAAGCAACTTTAAAAGCAACAACAGTTTAAAGCCATATACATGTCCATTTTGAAGTAAACTAATTTCCAAAGGCTTTAATTAAAACCTATGGCCATTTCTGCACTACATTGTTATAGTGTTATTATTCCACTTTCAACATTCTACGGAATCCTGGGCTTTGCAGTTTAGGGAGGGGCATTTAGAATTCTCAGCCAAAGAGATTTTTGTTGTCAGTAAACTACAATACCCAGAATTCACCAGGATGTTGAAAGTGGAATAATACTACTATAACTGTGTAGTACTGAAACGGCTTATGTTTTGGCTTGACACCAGAAAGAAATCAACATTGGTGCCAGTCAGTTCTCTAAGGGAAGGTCATCCCCCAATTGGGGTTCTAAAACTGAGAAGGCTCTCTGTCAGGATGTTGCATCCACAGCTGAAACACAGAAGAGAACTCTTTCTGCAAACCTCAGTTCCCTAGCAGGGAACAGAAAAACACTCCTTCATATATCAAGGTCCTAAGGAATTTAGGGCTTTAAATGTGACCAACACCACCTTGAATTCAGACCAGAAGCAAATTGGCACCAAGGACAGTTCCTTTAAGACTGGAGTTGTATGTAATCTATATGGTAATCCTGTTAGCAATTATGCTGCTGCATTTTGTACTAACTTCTGAGTCATTTTCAAGGGCAGCCCCACATGGGGCACATTACAGTAGTCTAACTGGAAGGTACCATTGTATAGTTAAGTTATCTCTCTTCAGGAAAGGCTGTAATTGATATACAAATTGGAGTTGGCAGTAAGCACTCCAAGCTATGGAATCTACTTGGTTTTCCCGTGACAGAGACGGACCCAGCAGTGCTTCGATGCTATGCACCAGCTACTTTAGGGGGAGTGCAACTCCATCCAGGGCAAGTTATTTACCCTTTTCCCAGGCTTGAGAACCACTGGTCCACAGAGCCTGCCTCTCATGGGGATTCAGTTTCAGTTTATTGTCCCTTATTCGACACATTACACTTCTGCAGGATCAGTTTCAGAAATCAGAACTTGGGAAATTTCTATCTAACTATGTAGCATTTAAACTACGGACTCCCATAAAATTCCATTTTTTCTTTGTTGTTTTTCAACATTAGTATGACACGTTACTATGAAACAAGTTGATGAGCTCATTCAAGGATTTGGAGTGAGATATCATCAATATGTTGAAGATGCCCACCTCTGTTTCTCTTTGTCAACTGAATCATATGAGTCAGATATTAAAACACAGTTTTAAATGTTATCAGATAATAAATAATATAATTTCGGCCTTCTAAAGTCAACCCAAACAGAAAGGCTTTATGCAGTTTCTAAAATATATTACCCATGGAAGAAATTCTTCCATCTTAAAGATGCTGCATATGTTCCCCAAATGATGCTAACAATTAAATATCTTAATGAAAGAATATTTTTCTTTTCATATTCATATTGCTAATTCTTTCACATTCATTTAACCCTATGCTTACTTTCTGTGTGATATGATCCTATTAAGAGACTATCGCCATTTCCGCACGAGGCTGTTATAGCGCTATGATTCCACTTTCAACATCCTATGGAATCCTGGGGTTTGCAGTTTTGGGAGAGGCTGGCTGGTCCCTCCCAAAACTGCAAACCCTAGGATTCCATAGGTTGTTGAAAGTGGAATCATAGCGCTATAACAGCCTCGTGCGGAAATGGCCTAAGTTCAACAATTTTATCTATCCCATGTTGGAAATAATCAAGGTATGACTTGACTTTAAGCCTTGAAGTAAATGCCTGCACTTTATACTTGCAGTTCTGAAATGAGGAAGGCTACGAATAGATGATACTTGAAGATCAATGCTTGGTAAGAAGCAGCATCAAAGGTAATATGGGATGGGAGGATGTAAAATGCTTCAGAAACAAACAAGGATGAAAGAGAAAGAAAAAAAAAGGGATCAAGAGAAGTGATGAAAAGGAGCTTGGCAGCAGAAACACATGATGAAAGCAGGTAAAAAGCCTCAGGTGAGATGGAACTTAGTTATGCACATTTTTTCACTAAATGGTCAACAACTCTGAAACCCTGTAGGCTTCACTGCACGCTGCAGTTTCATCATTAGAATGGAAAGCACATCTTATCTCATTTTTAAGCAACTGCAGTACATTAAAACTTATATAATAATCAAAGAACAATTGCATCACTCAGAAGATGCTAGAAGACCTGAGAAAAGGATGCTTTAATAGAGTGAAGAGAAAGTTCTACATTTCAATATGAAATATTCAGAATAAGAGATGTTAAGATATCAATTGGATATCTTTTTTGAATTATGTGCACAAAGTAGATGACTTTTTCTTGGCTTCTTCCTTCTTAGAAAGAATTGCATGAATCTTCCCCTTTATGGCTTTTGGGGAAATGTGTCTTTTCTAATTCCTACACATTTGCTTTTGGTACCTTCTCTTCTTCAGCATATAGATGTGCTGCATTAGGGCCCATTTGTTTGTGAACATGTCCTCGCATCTATTAACAGCAACCTCGGTTCTCTATGTTACACTCTCCATATAGCCAAAATAATACTATCCATGCATAAGAGGGCAGCAACAGCAGTGGTGTATCTAGAATATTTGACTTTTGGTGTGGGTCATTTTTTAACACTCCCACCTCTCCAAAACAAAATTGTTTTCAGTAATAATCATGAAATGAAACAAATAATAATGGTTGCCAGCAAAGAAAAGCCACAATGAAAATTCTCTTTTTTGAACTCTGTACATACAATCATGCCACTAAAATTAACTATATAAGTTGTAAACCTGCATTTGCAGTTTCTTTGCCTTTTTCAAAAGTCATGTCTTTGTTATTTTTGCCAGCATTATGGTGTTATCTGCATATCATGATGTTCCTTCCTCTGATTTTTTTTGTGGTGGTGGGAGGGGACTCTATAGACCCTTTAAGACTAACTGATTTATATTTTAGCATGAGCTTCTGTGAATATCAGTCTACTTCCTCAGTCATTGCACTGTGGATTGATACCTACAAATGTCTGTGTTATAGTATAAATCAGTCTTAAAGGGACAGCTAAAGGGACAGCTCCCCCTTTTTAAATTCTCCTCCATTTTTCCTTCTGGTGCAACACAGACTAGTGGGACTACTTCTTTCAGAACTGATGGAGCCATCACCTCAATCCCAATCACTTCCCATCTTTTCTGCCTTACTCTAGGAGATTCCAAAAGGAAGGGAAGGGAGGGGAGGGGATCAGCTTGCCTTGAGGCATGTTGAAGTCTCTTTTCTCGCACTCCAGTGAAGGAGGGGCAGGGGGGAGTTAGGAGCTGCCACTGCACCCCCTATATTTTGCCCCGGGAGAAATTGCACTTTTGATCTGCCACTGAGTAACAGCAGATTTGGGGCAGTCCAGTGAAAACTCAGAGTGTTCAGCAGAAGATGGTGTTTCCTAGAAAAGGGCACTGTTGGTAGACCGGCTGGAACCCTGAAAAGGAGCATTCAGCCCTGCAGCATTTTCCTCCAGATCCTACTTGTTATTTCTAATCTTCAAATTCAAGTTATAAAACACAAAACAGCAGTTTTCTTGGACTTTCTCTGAACAAGTTACGACCATATCATCATCTTAATTTGTAGGTAATTTTCTCAGGTGTATGAATGCTGTCCATGTACCTGCCAACAAATAAGCCAAAGTATTCTTCTGACACTGAGCATGTCAGTCAAGAGATAGGCTTGTTTGTTATCAGACTGCCTTGGATTGCTTTCCTAATCTGCTGGTGACAGATGGCAATTTTATTGTCTTCAATGGGACTTTTTAAATTGCTATGGCACAAGATGCTAGAAGCCAGCCTCTCTGAAGCCTTAATATAAAGTTGTTGGGTTGGAGTTACTTTGAATGAGCTTTCAGGGACCTCAGTGTCCCTGCCTAAAAAGGAATTATTTATACACGGCAGAGGCTTTTTCACAAAAATTGGAAAAAAATGTAATTTTAGCACCCTTTACACATTGAAATATAGTTTATTACTTTAGGAACATTAAGTGCATAATGTACAACTTTATTTCACATTAAATTATTATATTTAATGTATCACTTTGTTACATTAAAAGCCCAGTTTATTCAGAAAATAATTACAAATTGAATTTCCTTTTTAAAATTATTTTTTGTTTCAAATGGAACTACAAGTTTCTGAACCGTAAGGAACACCTGTAAAGGCCATGTTTGGTTTTACCAATTTATTTGAAGCAGGATAAAACCCCTCACCCCAATATTCCCCCTTGTCCAAAAAGAAACAAAACAAAACAAACAAACAAAAACACAAGAAAACATACACATTAGTGAAACAAAGAAAATTACTTCGCCTCCTCTAATCTTCCATGGTACTGAGCAGACATAATGCATTTGTTTCCATTAAAAGAACTGAGAAGGAAACAAGGCCAGGGATTGTAATGACTTGAAATTCTTTATATAGTCTTACATAAAAGTCCACCTGCTACATACTTTTCAGAAATAATGTGAGGAGAATAATAAAGGAACACTTTGTCTTAAATATTTTATTTGTCATTATAAAAGAGCATATTCTGTAATCTGAAACTCCTCCAGGGCCTCAAACACCTTCTCTAGAACCAACCCTAAAAAAATTAAATTAATGAATAAGATATAATTTTTTAAAATATAGTTCTCTGTTGCAGGTGAATCATGCTTGTTCTGGATATTTTCAAAAATAAAATAAAATAAAATAAAATAAAATTGCCTGCAGTTTATTTGACAAATAACATGGATCATCAGTATGTTTTGATGATATGAGATACCAGTGCCAAAAATAGTGCTGTTGTCTCTATAATATCAGTATTCCAAGAAATAATCATTAACCCGACTGTGACTCTCAGCCAAATATAAGTCTGCCATTTGTGATTTGTACACAGAATCTGGTTTCATATTATCACTTGGTAATAATTTTGGATATTGTTATGCCCTCATATGAAATACATTGAAAATAGTCCTAAAGTACTAAAAGTACTAAATAAATAAACAAAAAGTTTTGAAACCTTGTTCTTTTGGGGATAGATACTGGAAGACCCTTCTGACAAACTCAACCGACACAACATGCAGTACATTTTGTGAAAAGAAGTGGCCATCAAGCAGTTATAGTTTGGTGGAGAAACCTTCAATATCCAGTTTCTCTGGTTTCAATGATCCCAGCATTAAAGATCAGCAAAAGCCTAAACCTCAAAGAGCTTCCTGGAAACTCCAAACCAGGATAAATTATTTATAATTTTCTGCAAGTTTACATTTTTTAAAATGGTTGATGGTGGCTTCCAATACTGATTTAAAAAGAAAAACACCAAAAGAATTCGAATAATCACGGAACATGTGCATACTGACAACTCAGCTTTGGGGGAAAGGCCATGGCCTATAAATAAGCTGATACAATCCACTACACCACCACAAATGTTTAATTAAACCAATTATACTTTTAAAGCCCCGCAGCTAAAATGCATCAGGCCAGGATAAATCCAAGGGGCAACATTTGAAAGATGGGATGCCACCACAGAAAAGGCCCTCTCTCCATCACCTCATGATCTGTCAGGTCATAGGAATACTGAGAGAAGAATAATCTGATAATGGATTATCTGATAATGATCTTAATCGGCAACAAGGTGCAGAAATAGCTTTTTAAACACTTAGTTCCCATTCTATGTAAAATTTTAAAGGGTAAAACCAGCCCTTTCAATTGTCCCCAGGAACAGAGAAGAAGCTAGTAAAACTCTATTGGCAAGATATACATTGACATTATTTGGTGAGGAACAGGGTTTGACTCAAAAATTTATAAATTGACCCAGCAGTTAAACAGCAAATTTATTTTTACAAAAATGCTTATACGAACTCTGTTTCTCTAAATTATTTCATGTTTCTCTAAATTAGTTCAACGCATTTAGATTGCATTTAGTTCTGCTTTTGAATAAAGTTTCTTTGGGCTCTTTTTGGAAAGAGAAGGAAGGAAGGAATTGCCCCCCACCTTTTCCCCTAGCAGTTCTGGTTTGTAAAAACTCTTTGATGGGATGGCTCACTAGGATTTCCTATTTTTAACAAGCTTGCCTAAATCACTGCCCTTTTGGGGGAGAGGTATTTAATACTGCATGTCTTGAATAAAATGTAAGAGCAATATGAACACTCTGGAAACACATGTGTATCTCTGTTCATCTGTTGTCTCCTGTAATTGAGACCCACGAAGAGTGGCAAAAAAGGCAGCAATTTTTATGGTGGCAGCTATTTTGAATTTCAGTAATAAACAGTAATAATACTAATACAGCACTTCAAAACAAGGTTTATGGAGAAAACAAAATGGTGATAATTGCAATCCTTTTTTGCTTATATGAATTTTTCAACTCATATCAAAAACATAGACAACAAACAAGCCAATTTTGAGAGGGATGAAACAGCTGGGAAATGGTCTTTCATTCTGAACAACCAGTCCTGGTCAGAAGTCTAGCCTAGCTGCTATATAATCTCCAAGTAAAATCCTCTGTGCAAAGAGCGCTGCAGTAGTCTGTCCTGGATGTTTATCTGGGCATGATTTAACTGTAGCCAGGCTATCTCTGTCCTTGAAGAGCTGCAGCTGGTTTATAAGTTTCAGCTGGTGTTACGAGGCCATATACCCCACTCCATGAATTGGAAAATATTAATTGGCATGAAATATAAATGATAACCTGTTATGGCTGGGAACCCTGCTGTCAAAGAGGAACTGGCTACACACATGCATTGCAAAAATAGGTCAGATCGGGACCTCAGGGCATGGCTAGGTCATAGGCAGGGAAATTCTGGTGATAATGGATTTGCAGATGTCCCTCAATGACTCAACCTTTAGAAACAATAATGCCTAAAAACTGCTTCCACTGAATGATTTGACCCTTTTCCTTTGTCCACCAAAACTCTCCTTTTGTCCTCTCATCTGTCCCATCATTAAGGAACTATCATGATTCCCATCAGTTCTTTTTCACCTAATACTGAGGCAATTAGCTCGTTCCAGACTTTATTGTCTACTCTGTCAAACCCTCCCAGAGAGCCATTGAGCCTTTCCTGTCACAGTGGAAAAAGAGTATTTAAACCCTGGCTCTGAGCCAAATAGCTTATTGTACTCTGGACATAGGCCGTCACTCTGCTGTTCTGATTCCCGTTCCGATATTACCCTTGGACTCTTAGTGTGGGCCACATCACTTCATCTTTTCTCTCCAGATAGGTAAATATTACCCATTATGCCCTAACTTCTCACTATCAAATTTTAACTCCCTTTCTTTCAGCTAGCCTTGTTTGGATCTTGTGTGCATGTGATTATTAATTCCTCCCATAAAACAAATATTATTTGAATCTCTGGCTGGTGTTTCTGCATTAGTACCAGTATACACAGGTATAAAAGATCCTGTTAGGTTACCCCCATCTCACAGGTCTCCTCTTTGGAGCTAATATTCCCCACTGTTTCACAGAGGCACTGGTATTGCAGGTGAACCACTGAGTCATCCATGTTTTGGGGTAAGCTTGAAGTTAATGCTAGAGCCATGTGGACATGAGATCTAATGAGCATAGAATCGTAGAATCAGACAGTTGGAAGGGGTCCTATGGGCCATCAGGTTCAACTCCCTGCTCAACACAAGATTTTAGACTAGAACATCTCCTTGGGTGTATCCCCATCCAATTCTAAATTTATCCTAGGAGGAATGAAATCCCATTCAAAGCACCTCACACACTATCTCTCATTTTGGATGCCAGACCGACCACCTACAAGCAACATCTCTGTTTTCCTCTAGCTTGCATTTTGTTAGCCTTCTTCTAGTCCTATTCTAAAGGTAACAATAGCCTGATTCAAAATCACTTATAACTCCATATCAGTTGCAGAGCAGAGATGTGGGAGGACTTAAGTCTTTCCTTATTCTTTTTCCATGCCAAAATGGCCTTTCAGTACTTTTCCCTCCATGACGTTCCAAAACCCTATTTTCAAGTTTCTATACTATTGCAGGGATGCCATAAGTCATACAGAAGAGCAAGAGCAAGTTTCTATACTATTGCAGGGATGCCATAAGTCATACAGAAGAGCAATATGTAGGCCCTTTTCGCATGTGTTTTTGCTTGTGCGAGGGCCCTTGAGCACCGCGCAAATGGGAGCATTGCTGCGCATGACGCACCCCACTTGCGTGGCACTCACGAGGCTGAAGCGGGGCCAGGGCATATTTTTTGATTTTCGGCTTGAAGCCGAAAATAGCCCGTGCTCGCACAACGCTCGTGCCGCCCTCGCGCACTTACCTGCCATGCGGTGCGTCAGGGAGCCGGTGTGGCCGCGCTTCCTTCCTCCAAAGCAGCCTACAGCTCCCACAGTGCCCTGCGGAAGGAAGGAAGGGGCGCTCGCACGACGGTCACGTAATCAGGAAGCGACCTGCGGAAGGAAGGAGGGGGAAGCAGCAGCATCTCGAAGGAGGCTTCTCATACGAGACACTCTCCCCCGTCGCGCCAAAAGGTAAGATGCGAAAAGGGCCATAATTTGATAAAATTATCTTAAATATTCCCCATTTCAAGGGTTGTCCTACCATGCCATTACTCAACAGGGAATATATTTTATAGTGTCTGTGTCACTTGATTACTAAATTATCTGTCTTCACGGAAAAATAAATGTAATCCTCATTTGCAAAAGGTGAGAATATTCACATGGAAGGATAGTATTTTTCTGTTATTGAATCTAGAAAAGAAAAAACAAACAATCAAACACATTCTTTTCTGCTTGCCTAGCCCAGATAGAACCATTGCTTAAGTGGTAATAACGGTATTTGGCTCTGTCTCAGGAACCATTTGCATTTAGCTGCATCTGCTCTGTGATACCATGAAGGTTTGTCTGTCCTATTTAAAGCCTGCTTTTTAGCAAACAGTGAACTATAATGAGCTATGTGCCCAGGGCCTCCCAATTTATTTCAGTGGAGTTTTGCCAGTGTAACAGAGGGAAGAACTTGGCTAGGATTTGTTAAGCAAGAAATGAACACGCTATCAATACACTTGAGAGTGTTCTCCTCCTCTGTTTCCCAAACCTTCAGATTTGTTGACTAACAACTCATATCATCCCCTGCCAACATGGCTAGTCCAACCTCAGGTTGGAGATGGCTTACCATATATTTAGAAGTGGTACTATTCTCTTAAGTTGTGAGAGTCTGTTTGGTCTGGCTGTGCTTTTTCTTACTTCTGTATCTTGCATTCCAGCTTGTTTTGCTTTCTACTTAATTTTAAAGTCTGCGGGATATATTTGGAAGGAGGGTAGGCAGAACAACCTGTTAATCACTGGGAATACACAATCTTCTTAATGTCTACTTTGGTCCAATAACTATGCCTTCAAAGATTCTGCAGCTGGCATTCTGGCCCTGTGCTGGCTTTAGCTGCTGATACAGTACAAACAGAACTTACCTGGAATCTGCTAAAGTAGTGCACTGCTCTGAGAAAATGAAACTGAACCACAGAACATTGTCACACTTTCTTCTCAAAAACCCTTGCCACATTGATTTGATTCCACATATATAGCAGCAGAATTAAAAGAAGGCATTACTAGAACTGCCCTCAGAATAGGGGCTAGCATGAGCTTTACCTACCTGTCTGGCCCTTAACCATTTCATTTTCCTGGGCGTATATATAGCACATGCATATATAAGGGCTTCTATAAAACATTGTATTGCTAATGTCAAGAGGTGTGGTTCAGTTCTGGCTTGCCAAAAAATAAATAAATAAATGTTTGATTGAACTGACATTAGACATTTAGCCCTAAGTGCTATGTTGGGCAGTTGAACATCTGGTCAGGCTGTGAGTAGCATGGAGAAAAATTAAGGCTGATAGGTAGAACAAGGTTTGAAAATATGATGGCAAGGGTGTCTTATGCTCCAGTTAGCAAATGACCTAGGAGTCAGGTGGTTGGAATGCAAGAACTGTCAGGCAGTTAATCCAGTCCAGATCAGTCAAAGTTATCCAGCAAGTCAAAGGGAGAAACAGAAGAGTGGTCACCAGTTTATCCAGAAGTTGTTACAGCAAGTTACAATAAACAAAGCCAGCAAGGAGTAAAACAGAATCATCAATCGTATCCAGTCTAAGGTCAAGAAAAGTACTAAGAGTACTGCCAGTCACCAAGATAGAACAGTTGCAAGCAAGGATATACCAAGGGGCTGCTGAGAGATTTATGGGCAGCTGTGTCAAGACACCAGCTGCTTAATAAGTCAGTATCTCTTATACAACACCCACTGGGATTGACGTAGTTTCCTCTTCTCCCTTTGATGATACCAAAAGGATGGCAGTACATCCTCAGCATCTGCCACCTCTAGCTGGAGAGTAGGTTCCCCCAATTGCCTCAGTCACCAGCTCCTCAGATTTTGTCATCAGGAGCCATAAATTCCTGGAAATCTGACTTCTCTGTGTTTGAATTTTCTGATACCAGAGGATGAGTTATGGACACCCTACAGTTATCTCCTGGGGTAGGGTGTCCAAGTTTAGCAGAAGCAATAATGGAACTGGTGCACTAGTTCAAGGGCATGGACATTGGACATATCTTCCAAAGAGCACTCTTTTGGTCCATATCCTGTCCAATCAATGAGGTATTGCAGTCAACTATAGTGCATGCAGGAGTCCATCTACTAAAATACTTCCTATTTCTCCTTTCTTCCCACCATTGCTGGAAGGGATGGAGTTGTGCATGTGGCAGACCAGAACAGAGTGGTAAAACACAGTATGGACATAAATAAGTTTTGGAACTGCAGTCAGTAAGCAACAGGAGTTACTTGCACCTTTATGTGATAGGGATCTATGAAGTGAGCATCTAGCTTCCAATAAAGTCAGTGGTGCAGTATCTCCTTGACAATCATCAAAGGATGGTGGCAGATCTTCAGTGTCTTCTACCTCTTTCTGGGGAGCAGGTCTTCCAAATGCCTTAGCTCCCAGTTCCTCAGACTCAAAGAGGTTGTAGGAACCATAAATTCCTGCAAATTTCCTGGAAATTTGACTCCTTTGTGTCTGAATGTTCTGACTATAGAGGATGAGTTATGACAAAAGGTGGGAAAGATAAGCTAATACACACATGCACACACACATGCACACACAAGCAGGTGTATATACCGTGGTCCAAGAAAGGTTTTATGGAATGGATTTGGAGAGATTTTCAGAGGACAAATTCCTTGATTGGCCTGAAAGGCAGGAAGGAGACAGGCCAATAATTGACAAAAAGAAGACGACTACAGAGGGAGCATTTAAAATCAAACACGATTATATATGGAATGGAACAAGATCTTCCCATCCAAATTGGTAGCGACTATTGTTTACTGATTCTAAATTGAGCAAAATGGTCCAGCCTTTGTGCCAAAAATTAGATAGAGGTTTCTGTGCCAAAAGGTCCTAAAGTAAAAGCATTTGTATTTTTGCAAAGAAAGAACAAAGGCTGATTACTAGTGGAAAAGAGACTAACAAAAAGGAATATATGATGGGGAAAGCATTAAACATAACTTCTGCTATGCAAGCAACAAACGCAAGCAAGAGTAATTAACCACTGAGTCTGCTGGTTACATATGATGAATTATATAGCAATGGTAATTTTCTTTAAACAAATCCTGTAAGGACTGCATGAATCTATTAGTCAAGAGAGCTGATGTCAATTGAGGTGAAATTCACCAAGAATGTGAAACACAGTGATCGGAATGGTTTCTGGAATGCTTATTTTGGTTTTTCAATTGCTTTGCTATTTTTGGATTAATTTTCTCAGAGTAATTGCTTTATCTATTTAATTTGTTTATATTAGTTATCTGATGATAGTGCAGTTATCTGCCTCTCACCCTACTCCACTAGCTTTTGGGCTTTGGAAATAGATTCTTGCCATTGAAGCATAGTTGTTTGTGTCTTTTCCAGCTCAACTTTGTGGCATGGTATGTAATGAGATAGAAAATCAGATTGGCTGTTTGACCAATGGTTCTTTCCACCTGTAATTGAAACTTGACATCCTCTGAAACTGAATAAGCAGTGATGTACAAGATAGTCCAATTAAAGTTGTGTCCAGTTGCCAGAATTGCCTGTTTATTGAGCAGCTAGAAAGCACTCATAACTCACTAGGCCCATCTCTCTGTCTTTTATCTTTGAATGACAGCTTGCTAAATAAGAGCATCAGGGGGTTGCTTTTATCATTTGCCCTGCAAATGAAGTTTTTAGCTCTGCAGCATCTTTTCATAGCTATATGCTTTCAACTCATTGATGACAATGACGGCTTTTACGGCTCAAATTAAGACATTAGCTCTTATTTCTTAGTCCAGAGTTGAATGCAACTGAAAATCTCTGCGCAAAGCACTACTGATGTGCCACAATGTAGTAAAATAATCCTAAACATAGGAAAAATACATTTCTGGAATTTTTTTTTTAAATATTTAACCTTTGCTTAAAAAAAACATAGATTTAAAAAATGTATGAATTTTATTTTTATGTTTTTTATATTACGTATTTTGGTAATCTTGTATTTGAAAGCAAAGCTTTTGAATGATTTTCTTCAACGTATACTTGTTTGGTTAGTATTTCTTAAATGTTATATTAAGTCTATCTCTTAACTGTAAACTGTAGAATTGCCAATGAACAGCGAAATATCTAGCTCAGATACGATGCTTCTGAAGGCTCCAAAGCAGGCAACCACTGTAAAGTCAGGAACTGTTTTTCAGGTTGGCCAAGTGCTCAAACTTTAGTTTGGCTTTTGTGGGGTTTGATGGAGAACTAGTATCAGCAGAAGCCATCCACTGAGGAATGAGCAGTATGTTGCAGGCATCTTTCAGTTAAGTGAGCTCTCAATCCGTCCTGGGAAGCCCTGAGCATGTCTGTGACAAAAAAGAACCACAAAATGTTCCAAAACCATAGAAACATGCCCTCCAAAACTTGACAGGTGAAAACCAGGACACATGTGGCCAGACCACAGAGTGTGGTCAAATCTGAAAAAAAGTTATTGACAGCACACAAGGTGGGAAGCAGTTTGCTTTTTTCTAACTCTACTAGGAAAGGAAAACTTCACCTCCCAGTTCTCTCTCTCACCCATGTTGTAAGCTGAATTCAAATGCCAAAGCAGTTTGCATCATGAATGCAAACTGCTTTGGCACTTGAACTCAGTTTGCAACAACTGAAGTAAGCTGAGGACAAAGTGGGGAAGTGGGGAGGAAGAAAGAGAAACTGGGACATTTAAAAGAAGCTGAAAAAGTAGGATGACAGAGGATGAATTGGAATTAACCCCACCAACTCAGGACAGTTGGAGAGTATGAAGAAATGGACTTTGGTAAGGATCCCCCCCCCAATATTCTTCTCCAAATAGGGAGACAGCTATTCCTGAATCTGATGCTAAGGCCCAAGTTGAGGTAGGTGGCCTTGAAACTGACTGAAAAATAATCTTTTGAATTACCAAAATAGGGTTTGAACCAAATTTTTGCCTTTGATGCACATCCTTAATATCAGGTAACAACAATAAAAGTTCTTCAACCTCACTGGATCACACCCAAAGGCCAGTCTGCTCTAGCATTCTGTGTCCACAGTGGCCAATCAGTTTCCTATAGGAAGCCCATAAGCAGAACATCACTGCAACAGAGTTACTCTAGAGCTCATACTGTCCAGCTACTAAGACTTCTGGTGCAAAATAAAATCTCCATCATGACTAACAGCCATCCCCATGAAAAATACCTTAAAATGCAATGGTTTGTGGGTGGTTATCCCTCTCCTCCACTTTTTGTATTTAATATACAAGACCAAGCCTCTGAACACAGCTGTACATTATCCATCTACATGAAAGAATTAATTTCTCCCCCTTGCCAATAAACAGAATGGCAAGTCTACCCTGCTTACTCAAGAGCAGCCATAATAGTTTCAGCAAGGATATTAATAAACAAGGCATTTCCAGAATTTGAATTTAACCATTTATTAAGCCATTTATACTTGTGAAATTTGGACTACACTGCTTACTGGATTGGAGGCTGACAGTGTCAGTTTCTTCTGGAAGAAATTTCCCAGGACCAAGACACAGAAAGAACACAAGCATTTTTCTGGCCCATGTGAAGCCATGCTTGTTTCCCCTTCACGTGTGTATTGAAGACTTAAATTTTAAGTGCTATTTGTACCAAAGTTCTTTGCATTAAAGCAATGCAAATTTATGAATCCATAATCTTTGACAGAAAATGCCAAAATAGCACCAGAATTCATTCTCTGACATATTCATACTGAGAGATTTCAGGGCAGCATCCAGCTGCAATGACACAGCAACAAGCCTTGCTGCAGTGGAAGGAAGTGATCAAATGAATCAATTCCACAAGTTTTAGGCCAGAGAAGATCCTAGCGAACTATATGTATGGTGTGCCTCAACTCCCAATTGCTAGGAAGCGTGATCAGGACGGTGCTTGTGGGCTTCCCTCAGGCATTTTCTTGGCTGCTATGGACACAGAATGCTAGACTAGACAGGCATTTGGTCTGATCCAGCAGGGTTCTTCTTATGTTCTTGTGCATTCATAGTTGTGTGCTATCATCAGTGTTGGAATTATTTAGCAATGAAAGGTTACATGTGGTCAGATTTTAAAACTGTGCTAGCAGTTTTCCTGCAATGGTGCTATTTCAGCCAATTTTAAAGTGGCATTTGTTACGCATAAAATATAATTACATAAAACATAAAAATAATTTCTTGCCTGTTCTTTTAAAACTTTGGTTTATTTTTATCCAGCTGCAAGGAGTTTAAAAAAAAATTAAACAGGAACATTAAATAAGCATAGGGATTTATTTTTAAGCTTTACGATTTCTTGTTGTAATTTAATGAAGTGCTTATAAGGTTGCTACAGCTGCTAAACTCTAGATAGATGTTTGCTAGGATCAGTAGTTTACTATACTGATTATATTTCCAAGTGACTGCTTTAGAGCTTTGGCTGCTTGATTTCTCTCTGTGGAACCAAGACTTACTTTGCTATTAGAAGTGTTACTTTGACAGCTGAAGAACTAAGGGCCCAGCCACCTGCAGGGTACCTTTCTTAACTGTGCAATGCAAGCCTACATATGTCTCCCCAAGCTCAGTGTGACTTAGCCCCAAGTAAATGTGTGCCTAGGATTCTAGCCTTAAGGTAAAGCCTGATGTGCGGAGACAGACCAGTGGGTTAGAATATGGGTAGGAACAAACAGGAATATAGCAGAAAGAGTATGGTTTGAAGCAATAGATGGTTTCAGAAATTGTCTAGATTTACCTCAGTAAACGCAGCCTAAACCTATGTGAAGGATTCTGTCATTGGCTGTGTTGTAGGAGTCAAAGATCAAGACCCACGGGGTGGAAATTCAAAGTTTATTCAGCCGGCTGGGTCTCGGTGAAATTAGTTCCAAAAGACCGAGCCCCCCTTTGAGCATTGTTTAACAATTTATACAGTCTTTAGTACAGTGTCATCATTGTTCATACATGGCACCAGATTAAGCTACATACTACAATAGACCATTCTGTGACTGCACATTCTTGATGTTGCAAGTGGAATTCTACATTACTTTGTTTCTTTTTCCCTTTTCCTCCTCATTCATTCCCCCATTTTATGCTAAATTCTACACAGCAATTTAAGTATAATCACTTAGCTTGCACCATTAAGCCTTGCATGTGTGAGCTTGGCCCATGAGAACATACCCAGCAATTACTGACACTCAGGGTACTCAAGATCTGATTGACTAACTGGTGAAACCAATTCACTTCCCAGCCTCCCTCGCTCAACGTCACTCCCATCACGAGCAACAATCCCCATATCCACATATTTTCCAGACCCACAACACCACTGTCTGAAGTAATACAATATATAGCCAAGGCCTGCCACTGCCCCTATACCTCCTCCAACCCACAATATTGTTACCCACATTCAGGATCTGGCTGTACATAGAGCAGTGCATCCCTGGTAGCAACTGCAGTAGGGCCTAGTCTCAGTCTTCTTTCCTCTCCAGATGGGGATCTGGCCGTGTGCCGGGTGTTCAGCTTCCCAGAATATGAACACAGCAAGGCCTAGTCCCTGTCTTCCTTACTGCTTTCTGGTGATCTTCATCTTCAAGGGTTGCCCTATGATTGGGGTGGCAGTCCAGTCAGTATAGGCCCTCTTTATCCTAGTGTAATGCACCCAAGGCCTCAACCCTGCTACCTTCACTGCGGTGGGGGTTGTCAGTATAACTTAGTAAGGCCCCCTCCACCCAGGGCTAAGTGGCTCTCCTTTCCAATCCTCCACCCATACCTCATCTCCTGGTTGGAAGGGGTGTGCTTGAGTCATAGAATCATAGAATCATAGAAATCTAGAGTTGGAAAGAGACCACACAGGCCATCCAGTCCAACCCCCTGCCATGCAGGAACACCCTCAAAGCAATCCCGATAGATGGCCATCAAGCCTCTGCTTAAAAACCTCCAAGGAAGGAGACTCCACTACACTCCGAGGCAGCATATTCCACTGCCGAGTCTGTAAGAAGGGAAGACGCTGCTCTAACGTGTACTCCCTCATTTTACTCAGGGCATTCCCTAAGGCGCTAACCTCCTTCTGTAGGGTCATATTCCCCAATTCCTTTGTATCTCCCCTCAACCCACTCAAAATAATAGGGGGTTGTCCATACATCAACTTGAAAGGGGACAGCCCTGTGGTTTGATGCGGCATACACCTTATCCTGAAAAAGCATCCGGCCATCTCAACCTTGTTTCTTGGCACAATTTGGACAACTGCGTCTTTAGGGTCCGATTCATCCTCTCCACCCTTCCAGAACTCTGGGGTCGTGTAGCTTCCAGGTGATTCTCAGAGCAGTGGTTAAGTCTTGGATGATCTTGTGGATGAACGCAGGTCCATTATCTGACCCTATATGATGTGGTAATCTGTGTCGGGGAATGATATCTCGAAGTAGGGCCTGTATGACCTCCCGTGATTTCTCAGTGCGGGTGGGGTAAGCTTTCACCCATCCAGTGTAGGTACAAACAAGGACTAGGAGGTAGCGATAGGCTCCAGCTCGGGGCAATTCAGTAAAATCTACTACCAGTGACTCGAAGGGGCTGCTTCCTTGACACTGTTGTCCTTCCGCTATCTTGGGTCCCTGTCGGGGATTAGTTTTGGTGCACAGCTGACACCTTGAGGACGCCAGGGCAGCAAATCCATGTATCCCATTAAGATAGACTTCTTTTTCTAGCAGCTGGGCTAGAGCCGTCTTTCCTAGATGCGTGGCTTCATGGGCCTTCTCGACCACTGACCATCCCAGATGTCGGGGCAAGTAAATCCTTCTGTCTGTCAGCCTCCATCATCCATCGTTTCCCTTATCTGCCCTGAGATCTTGCCTGGCTGTTTCATCTTCCTCCTTGGAGTAGGTCGGGCTCAGCTCTCTCAGAGAAACCTGGAATAGTGGGGCCATGAAAGGGTTCCCAGTCTGTCCTGCCTGCGTGCTTTACACTGCCGCTGCCTTTGCTGCCTGGTCTGCCTTCCGGTTTCCCTTGACTAGTAGTGCCATGGCTGCAATGGCTCGAAGACATCCCAGCCAACCCTGTGCCACAGGATCTAGCTGTTTTGAGAGGTAAGCCACAGGCCACTGCCAGGAACTTAACTGTTGGGTCAAAATCCCTACTGCCACATTCTTCCTTTCATCCACATAAAGGGTGAAGGGCTTGGTCACATCCGGTAGACCTCCAGCCAATCCTGGTAGATTGTCCTCTACCCATGTCCCAGGAGGCCCATAGGGAGTGTCATCCTCAATCCAAATCATAAGAGTCTGATGAGTCCTCCATTCTTCTTCCAGGGGGTATGTGATCAGCAAGCTCCGCGGTCCTCGAAACTCCACCTCCGTTGATCCATCGTCCTCAAAAGTAATCTTTGCCCGCAGTTTTGACAGTAAGTCTCTTCCCATCGGGGCACTGGGCAATCAGGTAAGTAGAGGAATTGGTGTGTGACTTTGTGTCTCCCCAGGTCAACAATTCGCTTTTCCAATAATGGCCTTTTTTCAGTCCTCCCTGTGGCACCAACTATCTTCACACAGGTGGTTATCTTTGGGGCCGGGGGGGTAGTTACAACAGATCGGGTGGCCCCGGTATAGATAATCATGGGAATTTGCTGGCCCCCCACCTTTGCCATGACCATGGGCTCCCTGGGGCCAACAATGAGGGGGCCTGGTCTGTCCTAATCCCACTGTTCCATCTCTGCCATCCCTATGGTCTCATAGGATTCCTCTCCTCTCTGTCTCTCGTATCATCCATCAGTCACCTGTCCTCTTCCCCCTCCCCCGGTCCCTTTGGGAGTCGGTCGGCCCTTGGCCGGGTCGATTGGGGCATTCATTCTTCCAATGACCCTCTTGCTTGCAGATGGCACACTGGTTTCTTCCCAGTCGGGGCCTTGGCCCCTCTCTTCCTCTCCTGCCCCTTCCTGTTCATCTTGGGCCTCACAAAGGGGCTTCTCTTGTATTCTTTTAATCTCCTTGGCCTTTATCTTTAGCCCGACTCTGAGATCATAGGCATCAGATGGACTAAGGAGAGTGGATTCCCCTTTCAGGTCTGACCAGTCTGGATATAGAGCAGGAGATGATGGTGGCGGTGGTACCAGGGTGATTGGTTCCAAGTTAAAGATGGGGCTAGCCAGGTTCCCCAGTGGCGGTGGCGCTGCCGCCACTGCCACCTGCTCCACTGGGGCTGGACCTGGGGCCGCCACTGTGACATATGGGGGTGGTGCACCAGGTTCCTCTGGGGGGGTTATCTAATCCTACAGGGCCCCTGTCGAACTTCTGCTGGGTTTTATCCTTCATCAGCACCATAACTTTACTGCACTATTCCTTACATTTTGCAAGCCATGGGGGGGGGGATTCAGTTACTATAGTGTCCCATGAATCAATATAGGGATACTGATCAGAGTGTCCAGGGTTCCCCACCACCACCGCATACACAGCCCTGATCTTTTCTGGGTCCAAACTTCCTTCCGGTGGCCACCCCACCTTGAATGACAGCCATTCTACCTCACACAAGTTTCGCAACCTGTGATAATGGGGCTTCGCATTATCTAGACTTGGCTGAAGGGGAATACTTCCCTCTTCAGGTAAACCAAGGGTTAATGAGGTGTTGGGTTAGGTTACACTTTTTATTGTGGGCCAGCCTCACAGGTCATGGGGAGAGAATTGCCCAATCAAGGGGAAAGAGGTGAGCATCTTCGAGATGCTTTGAGATGCTTCGATGGCGAAGTTATAAAAATCCTTGAGAGACCATGTGGGAGAGAAACAACAAAGAAACCTCCTGGAGATAAAATCTGTGCCAGTCGCAGGCTGATCCAAAGAGTACCTATTGCCAGATACCCAAAGAGAAGAAAAGCGGAAGGCGTAGAGAAATCTTAAAGCCTTTCTCTCCCCCATTTGCTTCACCCCCCCTCTTCAGGCTGAAGAGTAAGAGAGAGAGAGAAAAAAACTCTGCCTCAGTGAGACTCAACGGAGTGCCAGTCTGCAACAAAGAACTCCCCTTCACTTCATCCAGTAAGTACTTAGAGCAAATTCCAGCCAGCACTGGCTGCTCAGCACTGACTGTAGAAAGTAAGGGGAAAAAATGCCAACTGCTTACTCAGAAGCACAATGCTAGAGTTTTGCAGCTTTAAAAATCCATCTCCCCTGTAAAAGCGGGAAGAGGAAAATCCAGAAATCACTCATTCCTAAAGAGTGGCTTTGTATGACCAGGGCAGCCATCCTCTGCTACCAAAAATCCCCTTCTCTCTCCCCCCTCCCTGCTGTAAGGAGGAAGAGAAAGGAAAAAAAAAACTTGAAAGCCTGTTTAGACAAAGAATGCTGCTTTGCCCACTCCCCGCTCCTCCTCCTTGCTTGATTCCTTGCAGGACACAAAGGGACAGAGAGAGTGAGACCTGAGAAGCCTGCTTTCTGTAATTTAACCCTTAACTCTCCAATTCGGAAACTGCTGCCCTCAGTATGACACAACCTGCTTGGCGTCAATTTTGGGAATCCATAGTCTCCACTAAACCCTTTCTTGAAGTTTTTCAACATACACTGGAGTGGTGTTTGTTGGCTACCGCCCCTCACCCATTTTCCTCCTCGTTGGTAAGAACACACAATGGGTCAGGGGAATTGGACTGTGGGTAAGGGGTCCCAGCAGTCCAACACAGCAGGGTTTTAGACGGTCATACACACGCACCGACCCAGGCACCCAAACTCTCAACGGTATGCACTGGAAACTACGATGCCACTCACACACCCTTTCACCCAAACAACACAGCCATCCTCCTTTTCCCGTTCTCGTAAGGAGTCCTGCGGTTTCAGTAGTCCCCCTCTGGGGTCACTGTACTAGGGCAGGTCCTAAGGGGGTGATCAAGCCCTCTTCTCCCCTTTTCACACAATTTTTGGGGAGGCACTTACCTACGGCCGTGTTTATAATGAATTTCCAAAGCGTCCTGGGTTCCCAAGCTGGCAAACCGATTCCTGGGTCTGGTGCTCTCACGAGGAGGACCGTCCGACAAAATGTTGGGGGCGCCCAAGGTCCCTGTTGGTGGGGCACTGATATTGGGGAAGCGGTGGCCGCTAAAGTGGGCAAAAGGCCCCTCAGATCCCGGGCAAGCCCCCAGAAAACGTTGTAGGAGTCAAAGATCGAGACCCAAGGGATGGAAATTCAAAGTTTATTCAGCCAGCTGGGTCTCGGTGGAATCGCTTCCAAAAGACCGAGCCCCTCCTTTGAGCATTGTTTAACAATTTATACAGTCTTTGGTACAGTGTCATCATTGTTCGTACATGGCACCAGATTAAGCTACATACTACAATAGACCATTCTGTGACTGCACATTCTTGATATTGCAAGTGGAATTCTTCATTACTTTGTTTCTTTTTCCCTTTTCCTCCTCATTCAGCTGTAAATTGTAGAAAGAAAGTAAAAGTAACAGTGTAAGACAATTTCAGGAGTGACGGATGAAGAAGTTAAGAATCCTTCTTTCTCACTGCTTCTTCACTTCAAATCATTTCCAGCCTAATACCTAGGAAGAGGACACTTACTGTGATACTATCATAGCTAATCAGACTCTATTGAACTGGGCAGTAGTTCATTCCTGTGGCCAAGATCCAACCAAACTGTTGACAGAGTGCAAACCGCTGCCAATATAGTTACATTGGTAGCTAAATGCAGAGGCTGCTTCTTTTTCCTCATGCACAAGGGCATCCAATTAATGGTTCAGAGGGACAGCAATGTTGTACTGATAGCCACTGTGTGACATCTTTAACAGTGCTTACACTGGAATAACCTGGAGGGCTTTATACCACTGTGAACCACCAATAGCATTTTTGCCCATGTCCATCCATCCCTCCCTCCATCGATCCCTCTATTTATACGCTGCCTTTTCCCCAACTAGAATTTAGTCTCTTCAGAGTCCCTAGCAAACTGCACTTATAAACTGAAGTCCTACGCACACTCACTACTCAGTAAATGTTACCGAAGTTTTAAAGAATTAACTTTTCCATACAAGGAAGAGCAGACAAGCAAGTGAAGTAGCCTAACCCTTCCTGTAATTCTCAGCTCTACAACCAAGTGGAAACCTTGGTTTAGATCAAATAGTATTTATGAATATACTACAGTAGACTGAATTAGTTGGTCATTGGTCAATCAATGTATGGATAAATCCCACTGCTTCTTTGGGTCTGCTCTAGTTGGAACTAACAACAGGATCCAGGCTTTTATATTCTAGCTATTTATGTGGAAATATCTCTTTTTCCATTGTACCTTCCTTACAGGCTCAGACATTCACTGTATTGGGTTAGTAAGCCTAAGGTTAAACAACCAAAAAATTTAGATTTTAAACGATTATTAAAATCACAGGTAATGATGTTTCAAGATGGGAAAGTCACAAGTTTTAAAACTATTTTAGAAAACCAGAAGAACATAGGATATGGTTTACAACAAATTTAAAAATGTAAAAAAACATATAATTGAAACCCCACAACTAAAAATTAAACTATCAAAAAATTAAAACCATATTAAAACATATATAATCAAACATGCACATAGCTTTATACGTGGAAAGAGGATGTGGAGGGAATAACACGGGAGTAACACGTATGGTCTAAAACTAATTAAAGACCATTTTTGTATTTTAGTCAGCAACACCCACAGTTGCAGCCTATCATAGTCAATTGGAAGTGCCGTTTCCAGCATTCTGGATGTCAGCTCTCCTTCCTCAGTCTCTGGAGTCTGGGTGCTCTGTAGTATTCTCTGTCATGACTTCTTAGAGTTTCTAGTTATTTTCTCTTCTCAGCTCTTGAAAAACACTCCACCTGGTTGTTTTTCTGCTCTCTGTATATACATGACTTTAACCCTTGCCCTGCTCTTGGCCATTAAGAAGGACAATAGAGTTTTCTTATGTTTCTATTTCCCATTATAATGAGTTTTCATTCTACTGCTTGCATTTAATTTTCCTGGAACACTCATTGACCCTCCTGGCAAGAATAACCTTTCTACAAAAAGCAAACATTTATGGCCATGAACAAAACACAAAATGGCTGAATGGTTCCATTCCTTCACAACTAATAATCACATTTACATTCTTGCTCTGACCCACCAAAGATAAAATGCTAAACTGTCTTGCAGATTGACATTGCTGCATCATCATCATCCCATTTATCTATAGTCATTCCTCCAGAATTGAGACTCAAAGCTGCAAATTCATCCATGCACAATGATTTGATGTTATTTGCTGTCAGCTGGACTTCAACTTATGGCAACCCTAGGAATGCAAGCCTTTCAGGAGCTCTGGTGATCAATAGCCCAGAGACCATTTAGTAAAGAAAGATGATAGGCTAGGGAATTAATGCATCCTGTTCTGTGCATGTAATCCCAAGATATGTAGTGGATATCAGTTATCCTTAATGGATGGAGGAAACTAGGTTGTCATTGCAAGGTGAGCTTTGGAAGAAGATGCATATCTGACTAATGCACAGAATAGGGTGGGAACTGTACAGCCCTCAAAATCCTATTGAACTACAAGTCCAAGCAGCCCTAGGCAGTATAGTCAATGGTGAGGAATTATAGGAGCTGCAGTTAACAACACCTGGGGAACCACTCATTTCCCACCATTGCCACAGAAATGGATAGCTGTAAACATTCATAGCCTGACTGGCAGTATTCCATGTGAACTACATTATGGATCTGTGCTCTGCCAGACACAGCCCCTTCTGACCTTTAATTCTGACAGTTAAATGCATTTGCTTTTCAGTTTGCCCTAGCAGCAGTGTTCTCATGTTAATATTTCATGCTAAGTAAGAACAGAGTATGAAGCACCGGGAACTGTTTTTTGTTGTTGTTGCTTTTTTCTGATATGGGGTACAGTTGGCACACTGGCACCCCATCCCAGCTACACATTGGATTTTTCCACTGACTTTTATTCTCAGTTCTTATTCTTATCCCGGGCAGCATTTAAAAATAACATGTTCACAAATGATGAAATGACCTACCTAGATAATTGGACGGTTCATTCCACCCTTTTTTATTTACCTATGTGTGTGCCTTCCTCCTTTTTTCCTTTTCAGCAATTCCATTTCATTCATCCTATCACCCAGCTGTCATGTTCTCTCCTAACTCAGTCAACATTCCATTCCAGCTGAATACTTTTGGAACTGTTTAGCTTCCTTTGAACAGGAATCTATAATCTGTGGCCAAATAGAAATAATTCAGTTCCCACTTCTGTTGTCCCTGGAGGTTGCGGCAGATGGGAGTTGGAGTTTGCAACATCTGGAAAACCACAGGTTGCCCACCCAGCCTTAGGGTTTATTTTAACTTGTGACGTTTTATAGTGCTGCAAACATCAGAATTGCCAACAACTTTCACTTGTAATCTTCTGGTTACATAATGACAGGCACTCTGGCCTGAATTCCAGAAACATCATTTTTATCACAAAATATAAAACTGCAAAAAGCATGGATCATTTATAATCCCACCACTACCTGTTTTCATTTTTTTTTTCATTTTTAATATGCCATCTATTTATTTTTTAAATGTTCATCTATTTTGCAGGTGTTTGTTACAATTAATTTTAAATGATTAAAATGAAGCAAGACACAATCATTTTCCAGATGCTTCTGGGCCAATCGTGTAAGATAATGGGAATAAAAAATGAAGACTACATTGTTAAAATGTACTCATCCTTAAACAGACTTATCTGGACATTCCTTTCTTTGCAAATCTCAAGACCAAATTTAACTCCAAGCAATATCTCACCACCAAGCACTATAAATCCATTTTGTTTTATGACTTGATCCAAAATTTGAAATGTGATTACATAATAATCCATTTATGTGCTAATTTGCTTAAAAGTTTCAACAAATCTAGGCAAGCTTAATCTATTGGCTGCTATCTGCTTAAAGCAGATATTAAATAGCTTATGGTGAGTAAAATTTGTTTGAGATTGATAAATCCTGTGTGAGTCCCTTATTATTCTTGGTTGCCCTTAAAAAACTGCTACACAAATACTTCGTAAGTAGAATATTTTACCCTGTCTATAATAATGAGATGAAACATTATTCTAGTTGCATCTATACAGAATAAAGAATAGTATATATTGAGCATAACATTGAATATCCATATTAAATAGTAATTTACTCTGTGTTTCCTCATCTGGGATGCCTCGTTTAGTGTAGACAGTGGTTGAGAATTTGGGTATACTTCAATTAACAAAGTAGGTGTATTCTTCGGGTTTCTATTTTAACAGAAAATTTGGCACCAGAGCAGAAATAACATAGAAAAATAGGGATACACCACAAAAAAGATGTTGTTGTTGATGATAAATATATATTCCTTACCTGCCTCTCCCCTGGATCGAGGCAGGGGAAAACAATAGATTAAAATATAATAGTTAAAAACAGAACATCAATTAAAACAGAAATTCATCTAAAAAAAATTACAAGTACCTAAAAACAGAGAATACATATTTAAAATTCATTGTTAAAATTCACAATTTAAAATCATCTGGATAGGCCTGTTGGAAGAGACTGGTCTTTAATGCTGTTTTAAATTCAGAAAATATATTCAGCTGTCAAATCTCTTCTGACAGGTCATTCCACAGTTTAGGGGTGGCTGAAGAAAAAGTCCCCTGTGTGACTGTTGCCAGTATAGTCCTGGCTGGTTGAAGTCCTCCAGAGGACCTGAGTGTGTGGGGTAGATTATATAAAGAAGAGCAAATCAACATGTTTAGCAATCTTTTTATTCAAAACTATCTGTACATGTGAAGTGAAACAACCAGATCAGGTAAGCCTTGCAGAAGTACACAAAAATATTGAGAGCCTTCTAGAGATTATTTGTATGGTTCCTCCAAAACATATCCAGGCATGTGGATTCTTGGATTCTTTTCCCACTTTTCTTATGATTTCCATTTTGGTAGCCAAACCAATAGATCTATGTTTGTTTATTTATTAACATACTGAGGTCAATTGGTGAGGCAGCTTACTTTCTATCCTCTTTTGTCTCAGTTTTGCTGTTCAAAAGCTGATGAATCAGAATTAGTGGATAAATCACAATTATCTACTTATCCACTCATTTTTTCTTCTGTTTTTCTGTCCACACATGTTAGGGATTCTGGAGGCACCTCCTATTTCCCTTGCCTGTTGTAGATAGGCGCACACTGCTACAGTAGGACTGGCTAGAGCAGAACCCCTTTTAAGCTTTGTTTATTGCATTGTTAACTGCTGACATGCTGTTGAAACATGCCACCGAAAGTCTGTGTTTCTTCAGTTCACCTTCACTCACCTCCCAGTGCCACTGCTACTAGAACAAAACAAAACAAAAATTCCTTGCCAGACAGACAATGAGGAAGAAAAGCAAGGGGGCTGTGCGGATATAAAAAGATTTTGTAAAAAGGAGCTACTTTGTCAGAAGCTTTGTTAACTGAGATATGCAGTATGCATTTGAAAGAATGATTATATATTTCTATTCAGTTGCCCTTAAGATCAGTTTCTGAGGCCTGCTCAGCTTTCAGGTTTCTAGTTAAGATCCATCAGGCTGGTAAGCACTAGACACATGACATTTTATTAGTGGTGTCATTCCTTCAGAAAATATGCATGGCCCACTCTTTGTTAATTTTTAAACAGACTTAAAAGTGATTTATTTCAAATTTAACTTGGGTTTTCAGTGCTTTGTATTGCTGCTTTTCCTTGGAAACAATGGCCATTTCCGCAGGGAGTAATAAAAACGGTGCAGTGCATCCTCTACAGAGGACGTCTGCACCTTGGAGCGGACTGGGTCTGGGCTACTTACTGTAGATCTGCACTTAAGTCCGCTCCGGAACGACCCCAAGTGGTCCTCCAGCGTGCTTTTGAAAGACCTGATTTTTCCGGTCTTTCAAAAGCCTGGGGCACACCTCTGCGTGACTGCTCTCCAATGCAGATTCGCAGGCTCACACCAATGTGAGCCTGCAATCTGCAGAGGGCAGGCTTTAGGCTAGTGAGCTAAAGCGGTTGGTCAGGACCCACGACCAACTGGAAGCCGCCATTTTAGATGCCGGAGCAGTGCGGAACTATGACCACGCACTGCTCTGGAGCTGCCTGGACCGGACCGGGGAGCCAGAAGATCCAGTAAGTAGCGGCACGGGGCGATTCCCTTGCCCTGTGCGGAAATGGCCAATATCTTTTTTTTTAAATTAAAAATGAACAATGGCAGTTCCTGAACAATGGCACATTATTCATGCAAACAGTAGACAGATAGATACTCCGAAGTTCACAATGCTGTGGAGTAAGTTTGGCTTGCATAATTAGTGTTTGTATCCTAATACTGGGAGACGGTATGGTGTAGTGGTTTGAGTGTCGAACTACGGCCATTTCCTCACTAGCCTGTTACAGTCTTATTATTCCACTTTCAACATCCTATGGAATCCTGGGGTTTGCAGTTTAGGGAGGGGCTTTTGAGGCTAGTGTGGAAATGGTCTAGGAATCTGGGAGACCAGAGTTCATCCCACTCAGCAACAGAAGCCCACTATGTAACCCTGGACAAGTCACATACTCTCAGCCTTAGAGAAAAGCAATGGCAAAACCTCCTCTGAATGCATCTGACCATGAAAATTCTATGATGCAGTCACCATAAGATGGAGTTGACTTGAAGGCAGGTGACAACATCTTAACAATAGCTGTGCTGAATTCTTCTTATTCAGGTCTTTTTCTGTCTTAAAGCTGCACTGACTTTAATAATAATACCACTACCACAGTGGCAAGGGTATGTGTGACTTCTATCAACTTCTCTCATCAAGGGCAGTATGAGCTTGACCTGGTCTACAGGATCATTTCACAGCTCTACTATATGTCACTGAAGCTATTTTAGGACCTGTGTAACACTTTTTGTGTCATGGGAACACAGGAAGCTCCCTTCCTGTCAATAATGTCAGACCATTTGTGTCTATAACTTTGTACGGTCAATGCAGGACAAAATGTGGTCCTCGAGATGTTTTTGGAATTGCAGTTCTGGCATTCCTCACCATTGGCTATGCTATCTAAAGTTGATGGGAACTGCAGTTCAACAATAGCTGGAGGGTTGCCGTTTTCCCACCTCATTGATTACTAGAGGCTCTCCAGAGTTTCAGACAGTTTTTCCTAGTCCTTCGTGGAGATGGCAGAGAGTGGACATCACAGCTCAGTCTGCTCTATTACTGAGCTATAGGCCTTCGCTACAGCCCTCCACTTTCATGCCATTTGTACACCCTGGTCTTAGTTTTGTAAACAGATTTCTTATTTCTGTTTCCTTCCCAAAATACAGTAACAACATAACTCTTTACTCTTGTTCTTATCTGTGAACAACTTTGTTGATCTCTTCTACATGTGTTTTGTCTGAGGAGGAAAGCATTTCTACAGCAATGAATAGCAAACATCAAGACTCAGCCTCGGGCCTGCTGTTACTAGTTACATGTTGTCTATCCTATCCTTGACTCCTCACTTATAGTACTTGCAGTCCTTCAGTGCTTTAAAGTGCTGCACCAGTGCAAACTCTTCTCATATGAATGACACTCATGCTAGCACAAGTGTTTGATGATCAAACAGCAATTTATCTCCCTAAGGAGACCTGTAATTACATCTAGGTCATTGGAAGGCCATACACAATGCTGCGGAAATATGCTATTGCTTGAGAAATATGCCTCTCTCCTTTCTACTTCTGCATAATTGGATTTCTAGTTGCCCTAAGGGTTTTTGCTTTCCTTTTGCCCCCTCTTTTTATCCACTTATTGTTCACATTTCTCTCCTCCCCTATAATTGCATTCCCACTATATCCTCTCCTCATCAATACTTTTATTTCTCGGTCTTTCATGCTTCTTATGGTTTAGTGTTTTATCGAGTTCACAATTTAAAGAGACCCATCCATTTGTAGATAAAATCACTTGTATATTTTCTGACTTGGATCTCACATTTTTAAAGAAGTTATACAACTAGGCAACTAGGCTACTGGCTTTGTTCATGTGGATATTTTTCACCCCGTACAACTCAGAACATGGTTATGACATTTGAGGAAATAGAGCCTATGTTCCCAGTATTTTTGTATCTTGGGTCTTGAAGTCTACCAGGTCAGGAGTGAAAGTCTGGATTTCAGAAAAAGAAATACTGTACATGCTTTTTTTTTGAGAAGGAGAATGGTGCCTACTGCCCTTGTGGGGACAAGATACAGATACGGGCATACCTCAGTTAAAAGAGCAGATACAGTCTCAGCATTGCACCTTTAACAGAAAATTTGGTACCAAAGACAGAAACAACATGGATATAGGAGAGATAAGTTGTTTCACCACATAAGGAAGATCAGTTCAACATGTTTTAACAAACTTTTAATTCAAAACTAACAATACGAAAATGTTTTTAAAGACGTATCCATGTTAGTCTCTTGAAGCATAAAATGGAGGAAGGGAAGAAAAAAGGGAATATGTCAGCACCTCTAAGGCTGGTTTTCATTTTAGCTTGAACTTTTTGAACTTCTTCAGATGCCGTACAGAATGATACAAACATGTGAAATGAAATAGCGAGGTAACGTAAGCTTCACAAAAGTAAACAAAAACATTTTGAATCTTCTAAAGACCATTTGAAAGTTTATTCCAAATGTATCCAGGGATTATTTTTTCTTTCACTAGCACCCATCTTTTTTATGATTTCCATTTTGGTAGCCAGGCCTACTGATCTATGATTTTTAACTATGCTGGGAGTAGCTGATAAATCAGAATTATCTGCTAACTCCCTTTTTTCTCTGTTTTGTTGTTCACGTGTTAGGTAAAGGATTCTTGAGGCACCTGCTGTTTATTTTATTTTCTAGCATATAAGACTCACTTTCCCCCCCAAAAAATACTGTTTGAAAATGGGATGCATCTTATATGCTGGTGTGTCTTATTTGCTGGCAAATAGTATTTGCCAGGGTATAAATGAGGTACGTCTTACACACCAGCAAATATGGTACTTTGCCTGTTGTAGACAGGCACACACAGCTACAATAGAATTGGCTGTAAAGGAATCCTGTTCACTTCCAGATCAGAGCCTATCTGAAACTCCCTGCGTTAATTTCTCTTTATGGTCTAACTAAGTATCTCATGCAGAAGCATGAAAAATATCTAGTTGAATATTCTTAGTATTTTATTTATTTATTCATTCCTCACTTTTTTTTCTCAGTCTAGGTTTCAAGGCAACCTCAAAAAGTTGCATTTGTTAAAAACAAATTAAACAAACAAATAATACAGCTAAAAAATTTACATCATACAAAAGTTAAAAATGTGATTAAACTATCAGTAAATTAGACTCAGTTAAAAGCATAACCATTACAGCAGAACAACTAATGTAAACATCATAGCATATGAAAAGCCCCATCCCTCTGAACAGTCAGCTCTCAAAGGCCTGTTGAAATTCACCTGTTTATGAAAGGATAGCAAGGAAGGTGCCAGTCTAACCTTTCTAGGAAGGTGATTCTAGAACCTGGAAGCAGCCACTGTGAAAACAGTCTCCTGTGTTCCCAAGAGACAGCCCTGTGAGGGTGCTGTGACAGAAATAAGGGTCTCCCCAAGACACAGGCAGGAACCTGAGTTGTATAAGGCTTTGTAGATCACAGCCAGCACTTTGAAGTTTGCCTGGAAACAGATTGGCAGCCAACAGAGTTTTTGCAACAAGGCAGTTGTGTGCTCCCTGTAGCCAGCCTGAATTAACAATCTGGCTGTATCTCTGGAATAGCTGCAGCTTCCAAACCCTCTTCAAAGGCAGCTCTATGTATGCTGCATCATAGCAATCTAAATAGATGAAACTAAGGCATATGTCACCATGGTCAGAATGGGCACAACTGGCGCACAAACCTTAACTTTGTGAATGCACAGCTAGTCACTGCCAAAACCTGAGTTTCCAGTCTCAGGATTGAGCCTGGGTGTACACTCAAGCTACAAATTTGCATCTTAAGAGGCAGCATGATACCATCCAGCACAGGTCAAATCTCTGTTTCCTGATCTGTTGAGTGACCAGAACCATCTCTGTCTTACCTGGATTAAGTTTAATGTTATCTGCCCTCATCCAGTCCATTACTGGTGACAGGCACTGGTTTAGAACAAAGACAGCTTCCTTGGACTGAGGGGAAAGGAGTAGTAGAGTAGAGTGTCATCTGCATACAGATGGCACTGAACCCCAGTCTCTGGACAGTATCTCCCAGTGGTTTGATGTAAGTTTTAAATAGTATAACTTGGGGGACAGAACTGAACACTGAGTGACTCAACAGACCAGTGGCCAAAGAACTGATCAGGAGTCCTCAAGCACCACTGTCCAGGAGGGTTCACCTCTCCAGGAAGGAATGGAGTTACTGTCAAATGGTTCCTCCAGTGCAGGTCATCCACCAAGGCAACTAAAACATTCTGTCCACAGCCAGGCCCAAAACCAGATTGAAATGGATCTAAATAATCCATCTTATCCAGAAGACCCTGGACCTGGGAGGCTACCACATGTTCCAGAATTCTGTCCTCAAAAAGAATATATGACACAGGTCAGTAGTTGTCAAATGTGGTGGGAAACTCTTTTAACAGTAATCTTCAAACTGCCTCCTATAGGCATAATGGAACTCTGCCTTAGTTTAACAAGGCATTACCCACTCAGTCAGTCCCTCTGTGGCTTTTTTTTGTTGTTTTTGTTTAACAAAGAGGATGGACAAGAATCTAATATGCATTTGGTGACGCTCACCTCTCCAAAAATCCTTTCCACATGCCTGAGCTATACAAATTGAAAACTATTCAAAATCACTGGAGAAGTAGGGGCCAAAGTTACATCCACTGGATTTCTATTAATTATATCATCCATGTGAAAGCAGATCCAATTTTATCTGCAAAGGTTTTCACAGCAGGCTGTTGAGTGGTCTGGATTCTCTACTTGTAGGCCAGTGTGTAAAATACCCTTGATTACTTGAAACAGCTGTGCTGGCCAGCTCTTTGCAGATGCATTGGTGGCAGAGCTTTCTTTCTTGCCACATTTCTACAGAGCAGGCCCTCAGAGAAACTCTAGCTTGTGTTCAGCCAACCTTGCTCTATGTTTTCTGCCAAATGTCCTTCACACTTTTTTCATTGCTGCCAGTTCCCTGGAAAACCAGGGAGCTAGTTTGGATCCACAACATGAAAATAGTGCCATCAAGTCCACTGCCCTGAACATTTCTCCATTCCAGAGGTCTACTAGAGCTTCAACCAAATAGTCTGCCAAGTGCCTCCCAAAAGCCATCAGGAAGCTATCCAAATTGATAAGCCTCCTGGGGCAGATCATCATAATTTGCCCTTCACTCCTACAGAGTTCCAGCAAGTCTAAATCCCAGGACAAAGTGATCTGTCAATGAAAACAGATCTACAGAGTGTTCTTCCGCTCCCATGTTAAGAGGCCATATACCCCCACACTTTGATAGGGTTTGACAAAATATAATTCAATTGGCAAAATATGTTAATTGGCTAAATATAAAATATGCCCTGCTACAGCTGAATGGCCATAATGGATAAGAGGAAAGGCTGGCCAAACCCGTGCATTGTGAATTAGGTTGGAAGAGACCTCCAGGTGTAGCTAGGTTACAGTCAGGAAATTACCAGCAAATTCCAGTGATAATGGATTGCAGTGAGTCTCTGATGACTCAACCACTTAGAGTCTGGAAGATTCCCACAAGACGGCTGATTGTCTTAACTCCTCCTCCTAGCAAACTTCTCTTTTGTTCTCACACCCGTCCGGCAATTACTGAGCTATCAGGACTGCCATTAGCCTTTGACGCTAAGACTATTAGCCCATTCCAGACCTCATTGTCCACTCTGCAAACTCCACTGTTTACTCTGCTGGAGAGCTGTTTATACACTCGCCCTCCAGGCAGAAACAGAGTAGTGAAACCCCAGTTTCTGGCCAGTCAACTCACAGTACACTGATTGCTGGTCACCACTCTGATTCCTGATTGTGTACTGTCCTTAGACTTGTGTCAAAGCCACATCCCTGCTTCTTTGCTGCTCTTCTGGATTGATAAATATCATCTACTTTGCTCTAAAATCTTGCTATCCAAAACTTTCCTCCTTTTTCTTTCAGTTAGCCTTGTGTGATTGCATGACCATTTGTATCTTGTGTTCATGATTGCAATTCCCCTAACAAAACACATTAAGCTTACTTTTTGATCTCCAGTTGGTTTTTCCCTGAACTAGTACTAGTAGGTATTGGTGCAAAAGATCTCACAAGGTTACCCCCCCCCTTTGCAAGCCTCCTCTTTCAGCTAATATTCCCCATTGTTCCACATTGTTGTCATGCCATTGTCCCAGGACCCAGACAAGACTCTTCCCAACAGCCACACCCTGAAGAAATGAGAAGGAAAGTACTTATGGCAGCCAGTGCAGGTGGAAAAGGAAGAGCTTATTAATTAGGCCACAGCTGGCCAGGTCACTGAAGTCAGGATAGCAGAAAGCTGCTGGAATCTACTGACTCTACTGGTGGTGACACCCTTGCTGACTCCTGCTTTCTCTGCTCATGTTCTTTGGGCCTTGGATTTTTGCATGAATTATAGATTCTGCTCATGGACACTCTCTCGCTAGACTCTTGGTAAATTCAGACTCTAGCTCTGGACTGCTTTGGAACTGCTTTAACAAATGCTGTTTGCTAGCTACTGCTGATTACACAACTGTGAAGCCTTGGCAGGTTACCAGCACAGAACAGTACTGGCATCACGGGTGGACCCCTGAGTCACCTACATTTTGGGGTGACTCACCTGGACCAAGATCATTCCATTTAGCACAATAAACAAAGTACAGAGTGTGTCCAGCAGCATAAGTACAAATACATACCACTGGTAGAGACCCATATTGTCAGGGGTTGTCATGGCACACATGAAGTCCTGAGCCACTCCTGACAATGCAATCCCAGCATGGAGATTAGTTTCCCACTACAAGTCACAAGTCTTGTCATCCAGATATAAACCTACTTCTTCAGGTGCAGTACTGAGTGGTATTAAGGCCTAAGGCATAAAGCATATCGATTCTTGATGGCTTGTAGTCCATCCTGGTGTGGCATGTTGGTGTATAGGGATTCCAGTTCCATAGTGGCTAGGGTGGTATTCTCTGGGATGTTGTGGATGGACTGTATTTTCCTCAAGAAATCAGTTGTATCCTTCAAGTAGCTTGGAGTGACGATGGCATATGACCTGAGAATTGTGTCCATATATCCAGATATCCTAGCAGTCAGGGCTCTAATGCTTAAGACAATTGGTCTTCCTGGATTGCCTCATTTGTTTGGGCTCTTGGGGTGTCCACTTGAATTTGGATCTGTACATCAGTGGAGAATTCTCTGAGTAATTTGTGTAGTTCTTTCAGATACACATCAGTGTGATATTTGGAGAGGATTCTGTAAAATGTGGTGTGGACAATTGTCTCTCAGTCTTCTGTATGTAGTCTGTCTGGTTCATGATGACCACAGCTTCCCCTTTGTCAGCTTATCATATAATAATGTTAGGGATTATTTCTGAGACTGTGGATGGCATTTCATTCCATATGGCTGAGATTGTGTCTCTTGTTGATTATCTCAATTTGGACATGATGACAAAAGCATTCTATATAGAGATCAAATTCTACTCTAATAATCAAAGCAGAGAACCAGAAGATGACAAACAGAAAGGAATAATAAGAGACCAATACACTGAAGAAATATTTAGAAAGTGAAGTGGAAGCTCCAGTCAGAGAACTTGGGAGAAATAAATCACCAGGAACAGGTGCCATACAAGTAGAGCTGCTTCAAGCTACACAGAAAGAATCTACTCTGGTTCTAAATAAAATCTGTCAATAAATATGGAAAACAAAAGAATGATGCACAATTGGAAACACTCAATATACTTTCCAATCTCCAAGAAAGGGGACACAAGGGATTACAATAACCACAGAACCATTTTATTAATTTTCCATACAAACAAGATGATGATCAAAATTCTACAGCAAAGACTTTTATCATATATGGAACAAGAAATGCCAGATGTCCAAGCTGGGTTATAGAATCATAGAATCATAGAAATGTAGAGTTGGAAGACACCCCAGGGGTCATCCAGTCCAACCCCCTGCCATGCAGGAACACCCTCAAATCACTCCTGACAGATGGCCATCCAGCCTCCGCTTAAAAACCTTCAAGGAAGGAGACTCCACTACACTCCGAGGCAGCAGATTCCACTGCCGGACAGCCCTGACTGTCAGGAAGTTCTTCCTGGGGTTCAGGTGGAATCTCCTTTCCTGCAGCTTGAATCCATTGCTCCTTGTCCTGGTCTCTGGAGCAGTAGAAAACAAACCCTCTCCTTCCTCTACGTGGCATCCCTTCAAATATTTAAACATGGCTATCATGTCCCCTCTTAACCTTCTCTTCTGCAGACTAAACATACCCAGCTCTCTAAGTCTATCCTCATAGGGCATAGCTTCCAGGCCTCTCACCATTTTGGTCGCCCTCCTCTGGACCTGCTCCAGCTTGTCAATATCCTTCTTGAACTGGGGTGCCCAGAACTGGACACAGTATTCAAGATGGGGTCTAACCAAAGCAGAATAGAACGGTACCAATACCTCCCTCGATCTAGACACCATACTCCTATTGATGCATCCAAGAATTGCATTGGTTTTCTTGGCTGCCGCATCACACTGCTGACTCATGTTCAGCTTGTGATCTATGAAGACTCCTAGATCCCTTTCACACGTACTGCTATCCAGCCACGTGTCCCCCATCCAGTGGCCCTAGAGGTCATACTGCAAACATATGTTGGATAATAGAGCACACCAAAGAATTTCAGAAGGAAATCAGTCTGTGCTTTATAAATTATAGCAAAACCTTTGTTTCTGTAGATCATGAAAAACTATGGATCATTCTTAAATAAATGGGTCTGCCGCAACATTTGACTGTCTCAGTGCATTCATTCTACTCAGGATAAGAGGATGCTGTTGGGAAAGAATATGGAGAAAGAGAATGGTTTCTAATTGGCAATGGGGTCAAGCAAGTCTTTATTTTATCACCCAGTTTAACTTGTACACTGATCCTATCATACATCAAGCAGGATTAGACTCAGGGAAAGAAGGCATGAAAATTGGAGGAAGCAACATCAACAATTTAAGATATGCAGATGACACCATACTATTAGCAAAGATTTGGAGGGATTTCTGAAGAAATTCAAGGCAGAAGGTGCAAAGGCAGGTTTACAGTTGAATATCAAGAAAGCAAAAATGATTACAGATGATTTATGTTACTTTAAGGTAGATGATGAAAACATTGAAATAGTTCAATGGTTTCCATACTCTAGCTCAATCATTAATCAGAATGGAGACTGCAGTCAAGAAATCAGAAGAACACTAGAACTTGGAAGGGCAGCTGTGAAGGAATTAGACAAAATCTTGGTATCAAGATAATATCACTGAATACCAAAGTTAGGATCATCTATGCCATCATATTTCCAATTTCCATGTAGGATTGTGAAAGCTGGACGGTGAAGAAAGCTGATAGGAAGAAAATCAACTCATCTGAAATGCAGTGCTGGAGGAGAGTTCTACAGATACAGGACTGCAAAAAAAGGCAAATAAATGGGTCCTAGGGCAAATAAAACCAGAACTCTCCCTGGAAGACAAGATGACTAAACTGAGACTGTTGAATTTTGGACATATCAAGAGAAGGCATGACTCTCTGGAAAAGGCACTAATGCTCGGTAAGGTAGAAGGCAGCAGGAAAAGAGGAAGGCCACATTACAGCTGGATAGACTCAGTCAAGAAGGCCATGTCGCTAAGTCACAAGACCTGAGCAGGGCTGTAGATGACAGAGTGACTTGGAGATCTCTCATTCTTAGGATAATCCTAAATTGAAGTTGACTTGATAGCAATTAACAACAAGGAGCTTCAAAAAGAGACTCACCAGTGTAATCACCAAATCAAATGATCAGCCATCTAAATGGACACTGATTGCATATCACTGAAAATGTGATCCACAGTGCTATTCCCGTGTCTGTTGTTTAACATCAATAAGGTTGGCAAGCAGTAGCCTGAGAAACTTTTCACTAGTTCCATCTTTTAAAAAGGGTCTAGAATTTACCTATTTCTATGGGTTTTAATGAAACCTGGCTGCTGTTTTAAATCAGGATTCAGGTTGCTTTTATTTAAAATGTGCCTTTTTAACTCATTATCTTTTGAATGAATTGATATTTTAGCTCATGAATAGTTTTATTAAAAGCTGTTGTGACCTTTCAGATGGTCTAATAAAGGTATCATGCTAATATGAATTTTAGCATTTTCTTTTGAAATTGAGCCCCCTTGGGAAGGCTTAAATAGTGACTTAGAGACATTATAAACAAAATAATGAAGAAATATATGCTACTATTAGCATAACTACCTCACAAGGAGAGTACTTTATACAGGTATTTTTCATTAAATTTTATTTGACCAAATATAACATAACAGCCAATATGGAAAATATACATAGATCATCTTGAAGAACAATTGAATTCAACAGTTGAATCCAGTTGTTACCTTTCTGTTCATGGAAAATCTTTTGATCCAGCCGATGTCTCTACATATAATAAGAGAAAAAGAGGCCATGTCTGCCAATTTCTCTCTTCTCTTGCAGGGTCTCTTACAACCTTCCATCTCAGGAATATCTGGCAGGTGAGAGAGGTTGTAGAGAATAGGACAATTATTAAATTCTTCTCTCACCATTCTTTTCAGGGCCCACTGGACAAAAATCTTTTGTAAATGGAAACAAACAATGGAGTTCAGCCAACAAACTTGGACAAGCATGGATTTGTGACTTACCAGGAGCTCACATCTTCTGGCTATGGAAGAGTGGAGATTTTCTGTATCCAATAGTGTGTCCTCAGGGAGACCAAGATACAGAAGGCTCCATGTAGATGGCAGAAATAGCCAGCTGGTCAGAAATGGATGACTGATCAGAAGCTGGTCTCTCCATCATGGGTGGTAGAAACAGAGGTCATTACTCAGTTTCCCCTGGGGAAGCATATAAGTGCTCCCCAATTAAGATATTAACCAGCCTTGCTTCCCCATCTTCCTTTCCTCCTTTGACCTGAGCTTTTTATGTGCATCCTGATGTAGCTATGTTTTGTCATGGGATGGTAACTTTGTCATGTGGATAGTTTATACTTATGAGACGTTCACTGAGCATTGGAGAGAGCCAGAATGTGTAGTGGTTTCAGTGTTGGACTAGGACACTAGAGACCAGGGTTTGAATCCCAATTAGGCCATGGAAACCCACTGGGTGACACTCACACCCAGTGAGTCACACTCTCTCAGCCTCAGAGGAATGCAAAGGCAAACCCTCTTTGAACAAATTTTGCCAAGAAAACCCAGTGATAAGTTTGACTTAGGGTCACCGTAAGTCAGAAATGACCTGAATGCACACAACAACAACAAATAGAACATTGGGCTGGCTCTTTTCGTGGAGAAAACAAGCCCTGTGTCTCCATTTTCCCTACTTTGGAAATCTCTTTATGGGACCTTGAAGATCGAAGCATCCTGGTTAGGCTTAGCTTGGGACCCTTTCACCTGAGTTGTTATAGAAAACACAATGTGGCTTCCATCTTTGTGGAGTCTGGTTACTGCCATCCTGCAGGTGGGATAGGGCATGGGGTATCATCAACTGGCAGACAGGTAACCTGATGCCTAAATCTAGCCCTGTGTTGTGCCAAACCTCCAATAGCTGTAACCAATAAAGTTGTGGCCATTTTGATTCTAACATTGTCTGCTGTGTGTCACCCAAGTCCTCCTTCTCATCACTAGCCCACCAAGTAGAAGGCTAAACAATTCCATTACCTTACATTCCATACATCTTAATTATTTCCTATCTCAGTTCCTGACACATATTTGTTTGTTTGTTTGTTTGTTTAAAACCTTTCCCAAAATGGAGATTCACAACTTCTATATGCAAAAACCATTCCCCAACTCTTTTACAAGATACTTTAAACAACAAGTTCCCAGATCTGTTTTTAGCCTACAACTTGAGCACAGTACTTCCCTTTTCCCCCTCTGGAATGTTCTCAACAGTATGTTTTAATGATCCCAAAGCACTCCAGGAAAACAGACCACTGGGTTGAGTCCAGATTTAACCATATTTAGGGAACATCCATGGAAATCCTATGGTTTCACTGGAGTCCCACCAATTGCAGTTGGGCCACTTTAAATACGACTAAAGCTTTATCCAAGCTAGGATCTAGAAAAGTGAAGAGAGATAAGCAGTTTAGGATAAGCAATATTAATCAGAGTCAGCATGATGTAGTGGTTTGAACATTGGACAATTCCCCACTTGGCCATGGAAACCCACTGGGTGACCTTGGGCATATTGTACATTCTCAGCCCAAGAGAACCCCATGATATATTTGCCTTAAGGTCACCATAAGCTGGAAATGACTTGAAGGCACACAACAATAATTCCCAATTTTAAACAAAGAAATAATTTATGAAAGTATTACAATCCAAAAGTTATACACAAAGGAACTCTTAGCAATTCTGATACAACACTCTGCTCTTCAGATTTTAGATGTGTGAATGCTACCATTATTTACCTATCTGCTATCATGACAAGTATGCCTAGTTCCTTCGGGTTATCCTTTGATGTAACAAATTCCAAACATTTTATCATCTTTGTTGTTTTCTTCTCATTGCAACTAAAATAAATCATATGAAGTTCAATGAGAAGACAAATATAATTCAACAACATAGTTTAGCTGAACACTGAGAAGGATTTTCACACTTTACATAGGAAATGTGTTTTCAGTACTGATACTTTGGAAATATATTTGCATGGCAATATAGCATTTATTTGTTCTAAAGTTTTATTTCTCTCCTGCCTTGGAAAAGTAAAAGGAGGGCCTAGTATGCTGAACAGGGAAGACAAGTAAAAATAAAACCACACATTCATCAAGATCTAATAAAGCCCTTCTTGACTGTTCTGATCTCAGTTGGAGAGTCTCTGAAATTTTGTGTATATTCCCTGTTGTAAAAAAGATGGCAGTGTTGACATCTGAATACTTATTACCAAGCACAGAAAGAACTTAAAAAGAATATTAACTTGTCTGCTATCCTATGACTATCCTTAGACTTCCTGACTGACTCTGAAAACCACAGTCAAAGAGGCCTGAGCACAAATGGAATGTCTGCTTCTCTCAAGACAATATCTGCATATAGTCTCATGATTGTTCAAGGACTTTCCAAGATCCTTCCAACAACCAACAGTTCTGTTTTTCTCCTGTCTCACAATTCTCATCTTTTTTAGCCCCTCTGAGCTTCCCTATGTTTACTCAAGAAGTGTTTGCCAGTTCACTTCCTCTTCCTAGTCCCTTTCCTGTCAAAATCTTGTCATAAGATTGTTTGCTTATTCTGTGGCACTCCAGGGCAGAGGTGAACCAAATCCCTCTCCTTGCCCCCCTTCTTTACCCAGGGGGTAAGAAGTCTCTGGAAAAATTCCAGAACTTTCTTTGTTAGCTTAGCTATTCTCTTACTCCTTCTCATTTTATTAAAGGCATGGTAAGGCCAACATTCTTTATGCTGAAAGCTTGGAAAGACTTTGTTGAACATCATGGAAATGCACTGACAAGTGATATACCCTTTTATGCTTTAAAGCAATAAACCCCTTTGATCATCTCTGGGGAGAGGTCTCAGTTTCTGGACAGTGTCTGCGACTCGCTATGAATAAATTGAACATCAAATAAAATCCTTTCACCTGTATGCAGAAAACTCACCGACACATCAGGAAGAAAGCCTGATGTGCTACTTTTCTACGTGCCAAGATTTTTTATGAAGGCCCACTCAAAAAGAAGAGCATTCTTCTTGTTGTTACTAGGGCCATTGAGCCAGGCATGAAAGAGATCTAACTGAAGGCCTATAATATTCTTTCAACTAACCTTCATCTCTCAGTGACCGCTTCTACAAGCATAACAAGCCAGCTCAGTTGAGATTGTTGCCCAGGAAAACTGGTCCATGCATAAAACAGACATTTGGGCATATGGTGAAGAAACTGCACTGGCTGGAAATTTCAAGGAGAAGCAGACCAAATCTTATGGTTTACATCCAATTGTTAATCTTAGTCACTGAATTACATATCCTCTGACGTGTTACATATGAAAACAGGAATATATGAGGCTGAGTTACATTGGAGTGTTGTCAAAGGTGTGTGGCTAGACAGCAAGAGGACAAAAAAATTTTACGAGGAAAAATTATTTACCATATGTGGAAAAATTCACAAATATGAGTGAAAGCAGAGAAACTTTGGAATTTATATACTGAAAGTTTGAAAAAAGCCTCAAACCAATAAATCCAATACTCTGCATCTTTATGCATACAAACAGTATGATTAACAATACATATAATATCATATAATACATTACCATGAAATCAAAACGCTTCACTTTCAGATCCTTGATCAATGTATGGGTTCTGTATTCATACCTTTGCCCTCTGATAAATGCACATTATAGATAAGGTGAAATCTAAGCTCCTTCATAATACTCATGTGGTCATGTGGAACCAATTGTAGCCTCTTAGTCTAATCTATTTCACAGATTGTCAGGATAAAAATGGGGTGGATGAGTGGATAGTTAAGGGGGGAAATAACATATAATACTTTTAGCTTCAGGAGATAAAGGGAATGATATTGGTTTTAAAAAATTACTGTTGGGAAAAGCATGATTGTCATGAAGAAATTCAGGCACTCCAAAACACCCAAATGGTGGCTTTTCAGATTGATAATGGTTCCTGGAATGCCCATATGCCCAAGTGACATTGAATGGTCATTTAGGGATTCCATTTGGCAACCCTGTGCATGAGGAGGCCTGTACCACTCCCAGTGTATAGCAGCTATTTTAAAGATTAAAAAGGGAGTCACCTCAGAAACTTAAGGTACACAAAACTGTTGACAACCCTCCCCTATGTTCTGTTTCAAGGTGGCAGGTGCCCTGGAAGGCACACCTGTGATTCAAGAGGGCAAGTAATGGAGAAGCCACATTAGAAATTGTTCAAACACAGAGGGCTCCTAAGAGCAGAAGCAGGTTCAGTCCAGAGTGAGACCATGAAAAGTAGCCCAAGAAAAGTAAAAAGCAAAGCAAGGAGTCATTGAAAAGAATCATCCAAGGAAAAGCTAAAGGTCATGAAATGAGACAGCAACAGGATGTCTCACAATGCTAAGCAGATTTCTTGGTTGCAGCCTTCATTCTTATTAATGACTGAGCCAAGATATGGAAAGTCTTGAACTATTTCAATGCCTTCATTGTCTACTTCAAAATTATGTAAATCATCTGTAGTCCTTATTTTTGTGTTTGCAATGAACAACCTGTTGGACTTGCAAAATTCAGCCAGTCACTCTCCTGTGTCATTTCTTCACACTGGACCAAATTTTCCTATAATCTTTGATTCTGCTCTCTTCCCTACGTCTGCATTCCAGTTGCCTGTGATTAACAAGTCCTGTTTTGGTGTGGGATCAATTTCCTTCTGGAGTCCTACACAGAATATTTCAGTTTCTTCTTCTTCTGCCTCTGTAGTTTGAACATAAATTTGGATTATGGTTATATTGATGGGTTTTCCCTGAAGTCTTATTGACATGATTTGATCAGATTTTGCATTATATCCTTTGACTGCTTTTGCAGTCTCTCTACACTATTAATGTCAACCCATTTCTTCTTAGACTTTTATTCCCTGAGTAAAACATTGTGTAATTACTTGACTCAAAATATCCCATTCCTGTCTACTTTAGCTCACTCACTCCAAGTATTGTAACGTTTATACTATCCATTTCTTGTTTTACAGTGTCTAGCTTCCCAATTGATGTTTCTCACATTCCATGTTCCTATCATATGGATTGTGCAGCTTCAGACTTTTCTTTCACCTCGAAGCATGTCTATAGCTGGACGTCCTCAAGTCCACTTGTGTCCTCAGCCATAGGGCTGATTGTACTTATTCTTTACTGTTCCCCAGTAACACGTTGGGTGCCTTCTGACTTGGGAGTCTTATCTGCAGCGCTATCTCTTGTTTCATTTTGGATTGTCTCACCATCAGGTTTTATGGTAAAAGACATTCAAAATGAAATTTGCCATGCTTCATTCTGTGAGAACAGTTAGTCCTCCACATTTGCTAAGGTTAGGGGCACAGGACCCCTGCAAAAGTGTAAAAATCACAAATATCAAATGTCTGTGTGTCTGTTGGAAGGGAGCTGAGACATGGTGGGGAAAACAGACACCTGGGTCCAGGTCAGGGGAAATAGATGGAAAGGCGTTGGTCGGCAGGGTGGCCTCATACTTCTTCTCTCTCACCCATCTCCTTCCTTTGGTGTGGGGGAGCACTGGGAGAGGGTTTCCAGTGATGAACTGGGCTTTGAGATGCCTTTAGCTGGCCAGGCAGAGGCTAGTGGAGGAGGAGGATCAGAGGTGGGTTTTTATAGACCTGTGAGGCCTGATTGGAGCTGCCAAGAAGGAAGGTTCCACTGGAAAAGAAGTCGCTGTGGTGGGTTGACAGGGGTTAGAGAAAGTTGCAAATAATCAAATCTGTGAAAGTCAAACCCACAAATGTGGAGGACTGGTTGTACTAACAAGTTTTAGCTGTGGTGCCATTGCTGTTGTCTCTCAGAGACCCTCCACCAGTTTCTCTCTTCCTCTCTCACACACACCAATATTGTTGCTGCTGTGCACATTTAGCTGTTTGGCACATATAGTCTGGCTCCTCAACAAAAGCCTGTCTAACATGGGAGACCCTACCAGCAACACTGCCTACCATCAGCATAGCCTCTTGCCTCACAGGAGCATGCAGTCCCACCACTAGGGAAAGGTAGTGCCATGGTGAGTGAGTGCTAATTTACATTCAGCTGTGAATTAGGACAGCTGGTCTAATTAGTTCAGTGTATCCTTTCAAATGCATGCCAAGATGGGTTCAGCTCTTTTGCTGCTGCCACTTTAATCTCTAATGTTCTGAAGGATGCAGCATGCCTAATTTCTGATTTTCAGGGCTTGCTCTGGGATGATGCAGACTCTGGTTCCAAGACGGGACTACTCACCTTTGTCTCTGACTGGAGTCTCTTATTTGGGGTCTCTTTTTCTATCCCTAACTCTGCACAAATTCATCCCACCCCGCATTCATGCTAAAGTAAAATAACAAATAAATCATTATATATAGGCAATGCAATGTCTGTGTTTCCATTCTTCTAATCAGCTGCATTGTACAACAGTGAGCAAATGTCCAACACTGGCTGAAACTGGCATATAATACTGAAACATCCCCTGCTGGGGTTTGTTTACTTTAATACCCTTTTAAAATGTTTGTTATATAGGTGCTGGTTGTTACAAAGTAAAATAGTCATTTCTTACTATCAATTTTTTTCCAGTTCTCTTGTATTATTATTGTACAGTTGGTTGCTATAGTCTAATATTTTATTGATGCTGTAAGCCACCCAGAAAATATTGTTGCTGGACAGAAATAAAGGTGCTACATAAAATAAAAATAGATCAAATCAAACCAAACATTCAGTTAATAATTTTCCAGTCCCTGCCTTCACCAGTGTTCATAGGCTTTTATGATGTAGATCCTTTTCTGTGGGTGGAATATTACTTTCCAAAGCATAGTGTTTTGTTGGAATTGGTTCCTGTTTGGTGTTTGATGTTCAATCGCAAATACAATAACAATGCCATTTGTAAGAGGCAGTAATTCCACTGGGCCTGCAGATCTTTGTAGTTAGATGCAGCAGCCTTCCACAGGTGTGCGAGAACTCTGAACAACCCTTTATGCCTATGTAGGGAGCGATTACATGTTTACAAGTGAATGCCTCATGGAGTGTCTTTCACTGAAGTATGAGCAGCTGCCATTACGCTCTGTTCCCAGAACAAAACTGAAAACATGAGAGGGTTGGAAGAGATGCAAAATAAAATAAGATGCAAAATAGAGCTGCTTTTTATCTTTCAGCAGATTATATGTAAATTAATGACAGGAAATCGAGCAAGGCAAAAGCGACTGGGAAATTTCAAAAACTGTTATTTTACACAAAACAAAACAGGATCCACTCATTCTTCTCTTCTTATCCCTTTTTGTGTTCAGGGTTGAGGGGAAGCTTATAATGAATTAGTTAGCTTTGAAAGAAAATATTCACTTTTTCATCATCATCACCATCATCTTTTTCCCCAAACATGTTCAGCACAGATGTTTTTCTGTTGGCTTACTTTTTCAGCCATTGTTCAGATTTCCATAGCTGAGGTTGAGGACAGCAGTAAATGGTATTATGCTGGCTGAAGACCAGACTGATGTATTCTGATTAAAAAAAAAGGATTGGAACAAGCTCAGCTGGAAGCTAAAGGGAGGCATTTGCAGATGGTGGCCAAAAGATTGTCTGGAGCCAAAATATGGAAGAACAGTTCAAGAGATATAGTTGGCTGAAGTTGGAAAAGAGAAACCTCCCTTTCAGTTATAAATTCATTCTTTGAGTTTGGGTTTTGTTTTGGTTGCAGAGAAAAATTTTCTGGGGGTACGGGGAGTAGTGGGATTTCTAGCATGGATTTCCATAATTTTGCCATGATCAATTTCTATCTATAGTCCTGGCAACCAATACTATAATTTCAGAATTTTTCTTTAAAAAAAATCTTGTGACTCAGGAGATTTCCCTATTAAGGAAAGGAGCATCCCTTAAATATATGGATGTTTGGAAGTGGTTTAACTGTGGAGGTTTTCATAAAGGATCATAAACTTTCCATAAAGAGGTTGAAATCTAATTTAAATTTGACTGAGTACTTGGCAGTGATCAGCCCCAGAGCTTATTCTCAGTGGCAGAGTTCAGCATGTAGCAGTGCCAGATGGGACACTGAGAGCCTTATGCCACATGTGAGGTAGGTTATATTGCTGGACAGATAAGATGATAGCTGCACTACGGTTTTATGACCCTGTTGAAGAGAAAATACACTCCTCTGCTTCTTGATGCCCTAAAGGCACCAGATCCCTACTGATCTTCGAAGCTGAGCAGGGTCAGCCCAGGTTAGTACTTGGAAGGGAAACTGCTGACAAATACCAGGTATTGTAGGCTATATTTCGGAGGAAGTAACAGGTAAAACCATCTCTTGAGTATTCCTTAACTAAGAAAACCTATGAAATTCATGGAGTCATCAGATGTTGACATGTAACTTGAAGGCATACACACTTTTGTGTATTTAATTTTTTTTCCAAAAAGCAACCTTTTTGATTTACAATATTTTCAAGATCAAGAATTACAAAAAACAATTGGGGAAAATCTGATTTAAAAAAAAAAGAAATGGCATTTGCTTTATCGCAGAGTGCAAATCAAAAATAAAATAAAATAAAAACTGCTTCTGAATCTGCTTGAGCTGTTCAGAATGCTTCTGTTTTATGCTTTGGTTTGGTATCTTACTTTGGTTCAGTTCAGAAGTGAAGTTTTGCACAGATGTTTTTGCACAGATGTTTGAAATACCCGTGGATTTTTGAGGGGAGGGGATGGATAACCAGATCTCTTCATGAAAGGGAGTTTGACAACTTGGGAGACACTACTGAGTACGCTTGGAAATTCTATATGCTGTAAGTTCTATTAAACATAGTAGGAACTTACTTCTGAAAAGGCCTGTATAAGATTTCATTGTTATTTTGGTTAAATATTTCTCAACAATTCCTCAACAATTAATAAGCACTAAAATAGGCAGTTGGACTTGGGGAGTGAGCTATAAAAGTTTCATTAGACAACCTTTTCCCACAACATTCTGTAGTCACTGTGGGAAGCAACCCATGCACCGATGCAAGTTGGTACAGATATTTGTTGCCATTATAGTCCAACAAACAGAATCTCCTTTAGTTATTGCAACTATACCTTTGTTTTCTGAAGTTCAAGAAAACAATGCCACTGATCATGTTCATATGATAATGTGTGGGGGACACCTTGCACACACACCTTTAGAGAAAAGCAAGTTGTAAAAAGAAGCAATTTGTGCATATTGAGCAAGAGCAACATTTCAAGGTGGCACATGGACACAGAGTTAACAGCCTTTTCTTGATCTGTAAAATAAGAGTGGCCCTGAACACATTGTGCTAGCAGAAAGGCAAATACCTCTGTGGGGCCTGATTTTATTTGTTTTTCTCAGAATTACTCTATTAGACTACCTTGAACAAAACACAGTGAAAAGATTAGGAGGATCAGCTAGAAAAATATAACCAAATAGATATTTCTACAGTGATCCTATTTCTCAAATCTGAGAAAATATCCAGAATTATAATTGGAGAGTTATGTAACTGGGAGTGTTATCGATGTATTGTTTCATTGCCACAAAGCTACATGAATGATACTTCTTTGGGAAATCTGTTAGGCTCTTCAGTAATGGTTCTCATATCCTAATAGCTCTCACTTGGAGAAATGACTATAATGTCAATCAGAGCTTAAAAAAATTACCTATTATGAAACTCCACTTCTAGACACCTGCATTGGCAATCCTTTTCTTACATGCTCAACAATTACCATCTTCTTAAGACATTCACAGTTGTGCAATATGGTACAGCACTATAAGCACTGAAAGCTTTATATGTTATTGGCCTATCTATCTCACTGTTGTCTATACAGAGACGGGCAACTTTCTGGGTCAAGGAGATCACATTGACCTCTTTCCTTGGGGTTGCATTGATGATACTGCCAATAACTGGTGACCAGAAGAAGAGGATTTCCTTGGTTCCACCACAATTAATTTGATGGCAACTCTAGAAACTCACCGTGGTGCAGTAAGGTACCAGAGTGCCCTTCCACACCGTAGAGTGGCTCCTCCAGCACTCTAGCAATGTTTATTACTACACTGAATTTGGCACTCCATTTCAAAAGGGAAAATATAATGTTTTTGTGGTGGCACTGAAAGTCAGTATTGCCTTTCTTTTGGCAACAGTGGCCCTTTCTGCACGAGGCAGTTAAAATGGGCCAAGGCGTCCTGGCACAGAGGTCGTCCGCACCTTGGATCGGACTAGATGCGGACTATTTAACTTAGTTCTGCCCCTCAGTCCGATCCAACCCACCCCCAAGTGGTCCTCCCCTGTGCTAAGTAAAGACCGGAAAAATTAGGTCTTTAATCTTCTGGAACGTGCTATTGCATTTCTACTTACCTGTGCAGATTCACAGGCTTGCACCAGTGCAGGCCTGCAATCAGTGGAGGCCGGGCTGTGGGCGTGGCCAGCCTCAGTGGTTGGTCCACTCCCACGAAGACACCGGAAGCCACCATTCTGAGCCAGAAGCCCCAGGACGCTGCCATTTTGAGCCAGAGCAGTGTGGATCTACAGACCACGCACTGCTCCAGTTCACCCTGCACCAATGGAGAAGCCCTGCAGAAGGGCTCAAGGGACAGCGTGTGTTACTTCAGACCCAAGAAGAGCTGGTAAGTAACAGCGTGGAACGATTCACTCGCCTCGTGCGGAAAGGGCCAGTGACAAATAGGGATAATAAGGGCCACAAAATGGCCGGGGGGAGCATGTAGCCTGTGGGCCTTATTATCCCCCCTTGATCTACAGTGTCTGGTAGTAGTTTGCCAGGGTGGCAGATAGGAGCCTTTTCCAGCCTGTGATTGAACCTAAGAACTTCCACACATAAGAGGCTCCACATGTGCTCTGCTGCTGAGCTATGCATCTTCCCTAATGGCCCTTTCTTTGAAGCAAAAAAAATCAGTCACTGCACTTTTTTCTGTTGTAGGCACAGAAAGAGAGATGCAGGAAATGCTTCTTTGGAAAGTATCAGTACTGAATTTGCTGTTCACTGAGTTGAAGACAAATCACTTTCAGAGGAGATATGAGAGAATCCTTTTTAAAAAGTTGTCAAGTAAATGAGCATATTTATCTCCTAATTAAACATAGCTTGACTTTACTAAAATATTTGTATAAGCAATGATTAGCAGGATCTGTTCTTCCTCCACAGCTACCCCTTTCTATCTGTTTTTCTTTCTACCACAGTGAAGAAATACAAGACCACATGGGACCACATGAAATCAACCCTATAGTGACACAAAGTCATCTATAGTCTCATGCCATACACCTGAGTCAAATTCAATGTAGTAATAAAAAGGCTGTATCTTCTAATGGGTGTTGCTGTCTCAGATGAAATTGCATTTTGCAATATTTGGGTACATTATTAATCTACCTTTCATCTTATACACATCTGTGCCCTGTGAAATTCATGGAGTCACCATAAGCTGACAGGTGACTTGAAGGCATATATCCCATTTCTCTGAACTTCATAAAAATGAAAGTCTGGTTGCTCAAGTCAGCACCAGAGGTGGATAGCAGCTTCCTTATCAGTGTGTTAGTGAATCTTTTGTTTACCTCTGAGATCACCACAGTGTGATTGTGTTTCAGGAGTGGCCTAGCACAGAAGCAAGCTGAAGACATCTGGAGCTCAGCTGGAGTTGTCCCAGCTATTTTAGCTCAGCAGTCAGCCTCTGCAGAAAAGGCTAACTGCAAATGGAATTCAGGTGCTGGAAGTAATATTGGTTACTTCCTCTGAAAGATGCCCTTGACAGTTCTGAGATACAACACTGATTCCACTGTTACTTGGAAACAGATCCCAAATATTCCTCAGCATGACCCTCTATCTGGTTTGTTTCTCTGTCTTCTGTCTGGCTTTCTTGGCTTCTTGAACTATTAATGACCAAAACTAGCTGAAGCTCCTCACTCTGCCTAAGTAATGTATAATGGGGGATCTACTCTGAGTTTTAATCTGAAATTTAGATGAGTTATCCCAAGTGCTGAACTCTGTTCCCCAAACAGGTTCAGCACCTTGGATTATGCCTTCAAAATTCTGATTAAAAACCAGAGGCGATACTTTGCTGATATGGGACTCATCAAATCCCACTGGGTAACACCACAGATTTTGACACTATTCTCTTCATATTCTATGGACTGAAGTCTCTCCACTCATTGACAAACATAGCAGAGACTCCAAGATTTCTCTTGCACAGCTATCATTCAATTCAGAGAGGGCTGAGTAAGAGAAAATTACAGTGGATTGTACTTTCACTGATGCCACTATTATTGTGGCTTCTTGTAACAAGCATCTGTCCGAAGCCCAAGACATGCTTGTCATTAGATAATAAGACGAAATATTCCAATGAACAGCAAAACTTACAACAGCCAACAAATCTGTCCCCTATTCAGCTACTGCCATCATTTTCATCCTCTTCTTCATTTAAATATATCCAAAATAGTCATTGTTTAATAGCACTGGGAAATGTTGCAGCTTATTATATTATGGGAAGTACTTATCCTCCTTTTCTTTCAGTGAGAATATCAGAATTGTTATAATTGTGTAATTCACTTGCAAAGCCAAAAAGCTACTGTGTGGGCTCCAAAGATCCTAAAATAGTCGGGGTTTTTTTTTTTGCATTGTATAGACTTCTCATTGTTGTTGTAACAGAATACATCTGTGTTTTTTTAAAATGGCTCTCTAATAACATCAGCTTTCTTCCAACTTGTTCCTGTAGGACAATTCATCTGCTTTCCATTAGCTTGTTACTGAGCAATGTTAGGTTTCTTTTCTCAGTGAGGGGCTACCACGTCTATGTGGTAATCAGTTGGATCTTCTCATTGTGAAATGCATGTTGCTTTCCTGGCCCATATCCATGACTGACTTGCCCATTCAATCATGTACATATTATCCCAATCATAGAAATGCAGTTCACTGAAAGTTAGGTTCTTGGGAAAAATATTTTTAAAATGAGTAAACTTGTGCTTTTCACCAATGTATTTTGCTTTTTAACACAGCTTGATTTTCGTTCTTTTTCCCTGTAGTAACAACATGATTTTCTTCCTGTGTCTGAAGGAGGATTCACAATAGCCTTTCGTGAGACTCTGCTGTGGCCATTATGCCAAACACATCCAGCAATAAACTGTTTATGGCTGAATATATATTGTAACCTTTCACAGAATGCCTTAACATTTCCCCCCATATCCGCCATTGTTAGATTAGAACATCACACAGAGGAAGTCTTTTTGTATAGCTGTGTGTACTGGGCATCTGGAGAGGAAATGAAGTCAGCTAGCTACTGTTGCTTTGTTTCTTTCTTTCATTTCCACCACTATGTGATTGTTACGCTTTTGTTATTTTTAAGTATATCAGATATAGGCAAGTGCTTATCGTTCTTGCAACCATGGTAGTGTTGCTGTTCTCCCTCCCCCACCTGTACTGTTTTCCTTTTTTATTTAGAATGAACAGATGTTTTCAATAGAAATGGGCATGTTATTGATGCACCATGCAGCCCGCTAGCACCCCGCATCGTGTTTTAGAGGACATCTAGTTAATTAGCTGGTTACCTTTACAAGGAGAAAATATAATTGAGTCTCTCCAGAGACATTTTATTTTTAAGTGGTAGTTACACTAATAAAATAACAGTTTTTTTGGTGAGACTGTTTAGATTTGGGGTGTCTGCCTAAAGCTCTCAAATTAAGCAAATTCTTATTTGTAGAAACAATCCTCCAGTGAACAAAATCATCAAGCACTTATGTAGAATACTCTGAAGATTTCCTAATGTTTCTGAGAGAACAGGATTTTAGGGAAACAGTAATGAGTAAATATTGACAAACATGCTTGACAATATTGCAGCATCATCATTCATAATGTTAAGGGATCTCTGGAAATGGACCAAAGTCATATTTGTGCTTGTTGTATACCTTCAAGTTGTTTCCACCTTATGGTGACCTTATAAGGAGAACCTACCATGGGGTTTCTTGCCATGATTTGTTCAGAAAGGATTTTGGCATTGCCTTCCTCTGAGGCTGTGCATGTCTAACTTGTGGGTTTCCATGGCTGAGTAGAAATTAGAACCCTAGTCTCCTGGAGTTCCAGTCCATTTCAATGTCCTGTGGAATGGTGGGGTTTTTAGTTTACTGCGAGCCAAGAGCTCTCTGGCTGAGAATTCCAAATACTCCTCCCTAAACTGCAAACCCTAGGATTCCATAGGATGTCGAAAGTGGAATAATAGAAAGGCCCAAAGTATCGCTCTCTCTCTCCCTCTCCCTCTCTCCCGCCCCTCTCTCTATATGGTCACATTGTATTTATGCATCACATACTAATTATATACTATTTATGTTAAAAACAGTCACATCTTTTTAGCTTACATCTCCTGGACAGACTCCAAATCTTCTTATAAAGAAACTTTTTGAACTAGCTGCAGCTTCTGGGCCATCTTCAACACTACTCCATTTACAGAACATTACAACAATCCAGTTTTGATTATCAGCACCCCACACCCAATAGTAGGGAGAAAATAGAACACATTGCTCAGATAAATCATGAGTGTGTTTTGCTATCAGCCACCTGTCCGTTTACATCTAGCTGCTTCAGGGAGATTCCTAGGACCTCCCAAATCACACACACACTCCCAAACACACATCTCCTGGACAGACTCCAAATCTTCTTATAAAGAAAAAAAGGTGATGGTTACCACCCAGCCAGCACCAAATCTTCATTGGATGTAAGTCTGAATGAGCTGTGCCATCCTCTTTGAGAAGATAAAGGAAATGTTGCCTTATTCATAGAAAACACTCAATTAAAAAGCAGTTTACAAAATTCAGCAACACAGATTCAAGAAAGCTTTGGTGCATAAATAGATCTTCATTTGGCACTGAAAATTTACTGTGACTTAATGCCAAACGTATTCAAGTGTGTGTGTGTGTGTGTGCGTGCGTGTGCGCGCCCCGTGGGGACATTTGACAGCTGGAACAGCTGTATAAAGAACACCCTCTCTTGGGTTACTGCACATCAAATCCTTGGCAAAAATGGCATCAACATGTGGGCATCTCAGTGGATCTTAATATTTGGTTGGGCACAGAGTGGAAGAAGCAATCCAGATCTTAAACTGTATAAAGTTTTCTAGGCCCAGAAGCATATTGGCAGCACATGAAAGTACTTCAGAACAAGTGTTCTCAGTAGACTGTTCCACTTAGCAGCCTTGTGGTGGCATTTTGAACTAGCTGCAGCTTCTGGGCCATCTTCAACACTACTCCATTTACAGAACATTACAACAATCCAGTTTTGATTATCAGCACCCCACACCCAATAGTAGGGAGAAAATAGAACACATTGCTCAGATAAATCATGAGTGTGTTTTGCTATCAGCCACCTGTCCGTTTACATCTAGCTGCTTCAGGGAGATTCCTAGGACCTCCCAAATTTTGGTTGCTGGAGAGACCTGGGCTTGGTACACATTGTCTATCAGAAACTTGACAGCTAAGAAACGGAAATTAGAAAATTAGAAGAGGGAACTTAGAACCTTATATAAAATGGCCATGACTTGTGCACCTTTAGGAATCAATGCACTGCTTGGAAAGGCAAGCTTCAAAGCCAAACGATCTCTTTGGATAGCCCTAAATCTGCAAGTAATGCAGATTCACCCAGAATAACTAAGACAGCAAAGAAGAATTCTGGCTCCACTTTTGAAAAAAGTTGCTACTCCAGTAGATCCTCAATAATAACTAATTAAGATAGGTTTTATTTTAATTATTCACAGTTAAATATATAGTTAAGTGTTCACAACCTGATTTTCTATCTTGAAGAAAATTCAGTTGATTTTACTTAAATTTAATTGTAAGTACATTTATTCAGGATTCTGAGCATTTAGAGGTTACAATGGTTCTGTTAGTCCTTCTTTAAAGAAGTCTTGATCAGGTTGAATCATTTAAAATGTGGTGCTGGAGGAGAGTTCTTCAGATATCACAGCCAAAATGATCGATAAATGGGTCCAAGAACAAATCTCCCTAGAAACCAAAATGATCAGACTGAAGCTATTATGCTTTGGCCATATCATGAGACAACATTACTCATTAAAAAAGATGATAATGCTTGGTAAAGTGGGGAGCAGAAGAGGAAGACATTTTAAGTGAATAGATTCAATCAAGAAAGCCACAGCCTTGGGTTTGGAGAACCTGAGCAAGGCTGTTGATAACAGGGTGTCTTAGAGATCTCTCATTCATAGGGTCACCATAAGGCAAAGGTGACTTGACAGCAATTAACAACCAACAGTCAAGATGCAATCTGCTCAGTTTAAAAGGACTCTGGGGTCTCTCAATGGATTATGTGCTATTCCCCAGTCCTATTTCCTCTTGTAAAAATTGCAGTATTACTATGTGATACAACAACACCACATACTGCCTCTAAAGGGCAAAGAGAGAAACCAGCAGCATTCAAATGTTTCTACCAAGCTAATAAAAGAAACATGACATGGGGAAATTGGACAACATTGAATTTTATTCAGTGGTGTTGTTCCTATAACTCAGGCAAAAACTCTGGTTTTTACCCTTGCCCAAGTATCAAATCCAATACTTTGCTTCTGTTTATGCAAGTCATTCCACAACTCATAACGACTTCATGCTTTTACTGGTTGAACTTCTTGTACTGCTACTGTCTACACAAGCCCTAGTAGAACAATAATTTTCCTCACTAGTTTAGAAACTCCAGCTGATTCAAAGGCTAGTTGTAAGGTGCTTCCAGGTCCAATTCAAATTACGGGTTATTATTTATAAAGCCCTTTATGGCTCAAGTCAAGATTGTTTCAAGGACTACATTCTCCTATATGATCTTGTTCAGGTTTTAAGACCTTATGCGGAGGTCCTTCTCTCTGCCTATAACCCTCACAGTTACATTTGGTGGAACATGGGAGACGGCCTTTTCTGTGGCTGCTCCCAGGCTCTGAACCTACCTTCCTAGAGAACCTAATTTGGTATCTTTCATGACGCCCTTTTGACAGCCAGTATTTCCACAGAACTTTGGGAACAGATTATGAGGAGAGATCTTCTACTATTGTGCGGTATTGTTGCTTTTTAATGTGTATGTTTTAAACTCACGTTTCTTTCTATTTTTAGAAACAACAGGTTCTACTCTTCTGATGATCAGGGTAGAGCAGACTGATGTTTCCATTCCCCCTCCTGTGAGCAGTCTCTGGAGTGAGGAGAAATTGTGATAGGGATCTTGCTTCTGACTTTTGCACTGCAGATTGCTAGTGGGAAGGGAAAGGAAACACCAATCTGCTGTGTTCTGATTGACAGAAGAATAGACCCCTGCCACTCACTACAGCTGATTACTGCTAAGTCAAGATTTGGGAGTTGGCCCAGGAGACACTACTTAGCTTAACTAAGGGAGTTAGTTAAGTAGCTGATCTATAATTTTGGCTTTCCTGTTTACTTGTAAAGAGGTGTGATTCTTTGCTGTGAGTTTTCCTTAGCAGGGTGACCATTACACTTAGGAAAAGTGAAGTGACAATACATTTTAGGTGTTATGAAAGGGCAGGAAATTGTTAGTTATTTAATTTGTTGTGATTTACTCCTGGGAAGAGGGAGGGATACTTGTGAATATCTGCCTCAGATTCCAAAATAATGTAACCAGCCTAGGGTTCTACATATCTTGTTTGACACCATTTGCTGTTCTGCTCCTTAGATTTAATGCAGTAAGTAAACAGTTAAAAGCTCATCTGTTGATCTATATGAGATGATAGACAAATAGGTTAGAACAAAACTGCACTGAAGCCTCACTGCTTTGTACCCAACCCTACCATTATCTTTGATTAGCTCATGCATGGCTTCTCTTTGCAGCTGTGTGAGTGGAGCTTTGGTTCTTTCAAGCTGTGTCACACCTAATCTGATTTGCTTTTCCCTTGTCCTAATAGATAGTTTCAAAGAGAAGAAATAGCACACACAACATCCATGGCACCATAATTGTGTTACAACGGAAGAAGATTCATTTCTGCTTGTTTCTTGGAGCAAGTTGTGTTCAAGGAAGGTTCCACTTAGTGTTCTGCTGAAAATATTGCAAAGCAGATAAACTCATCCTGAAGCACAAGAGATATGACTTCACATCCTTCTAAGGCCCTACATGGCCATCTGAAAGAAGGGACATGAAGGTGTATTCATGCAAATAAGTTTAATTGAAAAATTGACAATACGCGCCATTCAGTAAAAAGGAAATCCAATGTCTTAAACCTTTCACTTTGAACTGAGACATTGGAAAGACACTATTTCACTCTTGGAAAGTGAAAACAGAAGGACAATCATCTACCATCTAGTATTTTCTGGGAAAATAATATTGCTTCTGTTTCCTCTTGAGGCTTTGACCTAGCTGTACATTACAATAAGAACGAACATGGTTCAATTTCCTCATGTCTTTTCCTGAGACTCCAAAGGATGTCCCTAGAAATGCATTATAACCTACCAGAAGCATATCATTCTTCCTACCTTGATTGTTACATCCTCAGTTTTGACTGATTTCAGGAGAACTAAGAGGTCTTTCAGAACCTGAAAATCACCGTTTAAATTCAATGTTCTCCTATATGGCATCCCACTCGGAATTACTGCACCTCAGGTCCTTGCAGTTACTTTAGTCCTCTCCAGTGATTAACTGTAATTTTCAGCCATTTCAAATTGCCTTCCCTGCCATTTGATTTATGCTTGCAACTGTGATATTTCCAGTAGAATTTTTATATGTTAGGTGGTTATTTGGCAAGCAGAAATTGACAGAAATCGAGGATCATGCTCACCAGTTCATCTGGAAGGAAACGTAAAACTTCTCACTTATTTCCATGGGTACAAGATCACATCCAAAAGTCAGCCCATTGACTTAAAATAGTCAGATTTATTTTTTAACTGCTCTAGGACCAAGATATACATTTGGGCCAAGTTTAAAAAGTTACTTTAAAAATGCTTTAACAAATATAACAATATAAGCATCATAATCTGCTTAACTCCAAAGAATTGCTCCACGTAGAATGTCAATTTTGGCTAAGTTTTGCTTTTTCTTCCATGTCCTACCAATCAAAATTTCCAGAGAGATGATCTCTTCAAATGAAAAACACCAACACATGGCTTACTTTAAGAAGAATGAGTGCAATTATTTCCATAACTTGAGCAGTGGAAGGAAGATGCTCTTGGTTCCAGAGCATCATCCTACCACTGCTGAATCAGGGATGGCTTCAGCATATCGTTACATTCTATCATTTTAAAAACAGCTTTCTCAGGTCTGTATTTGGATAGAATAATGCCTAAGGAATGCCAACTCTTTCAACTCTGGTATACTGATAGGTATTTAAGTCCAGATCAGTATTACCAAATATCCTCAGAAAGGTTAATTTCTAACTGAGCTAATAAAGAAATGAGCAAAAGAAAACAAAACCCGGTATGCATACTGAATCTGAAAAACAAAAGGGAAAAAAGTGACAACATAAATGGAAAATGAAGTCACTTTCAGAGATATGAAAAAGACCGCAGGTAGTGTTTCAAGAAAAAACAACAGCAACAACCGCAGAAGTTTTGAAAGGCAAACAGAATGGCCCTATCTTGAAATGGAGCTGTAAATCAATTTGTTTTGAAGGATGCAAAGAACATGATCACAACAGGTGTAATAAATAATGTGGGTGTAAGTTGTCAAGCAATCCCACTCTCTTGACATTAGTAGAACCCAAGTCCAAATCTTATTCTTACATACAGGGTGTTTTATATTCCAGTAAAGATAGTGAAAAATACATGAAAGCCTAAAATGATTGCAGCATTATTTTTGAGGGAATAAGCAGACTAGAAACATACTGAAAGTAGCACAAGCCATCTCAAGGTGACCCCTCCTCATTTTGTCCCTAGTTTTTGGCTGGCCTTATTATAGGGCAGCTGGTATTATCACTCAGTGCATGAGAGAGCCTTTCTCATGTGTGACACCCATATGCTTGGTGAAACATGATGTATGAAGGGATCATGTTCCAACCAAACAGGAAGTGACCTGTTTCTACTTCCTGTCAGAACAGTTATTCCTGTTCAGCATATACGTGATTCTTTTTCTGTTTCCTCAGAAGTAAGTGCTAAGTTGCTCAGTTAGTGCCATGTAACCACAGCTCCTAAACAAGCTGTCCTCCTCACTCAAAAAACAAACAAAAAACAAAAACAAAAAACAACAACAAAAAAACAAAAAGAAAAGAAAAGAAACCATAGAACAAACTCTGGATACTTTGAAGTATAGGAGCACTACTGGCTTTAAGTCACCATAAGTGGGTTCAAGAATCACAACATGCACAAACCACTAATCACTCTCCACAAGGTAGGGTTATCACAGCTCCCTGGCATATTGTGAAGGATAAGTAGCTTCTCCTTCTTCTCCTTCATTGTAGTTGGACATGAAAAATTAAAGGAAGTCATATACCTTATCTGCAGAACATGAAAACCTCCCACCTAAAACCCACCAGTTTTCTCAAAGCCTGAAAACTGAATGCATGCCATTAGAAAGGCTGGCAGATCTCAGGCAGAACTGATCACTGAGCAGGAACTTTTATGAAGATTGAAGGCTGCTGGTGAATGGACAAAGGTAGAGTAATGTCTGAAGTCCAGGGCTCTGTTTGGATGTCATCTTGTCCAACTTATCTGGAGGTTAATTTACCAATGGAAAAGTTGAATAAAGTATCATGTGTCACAAGTGCCCAATATAGTGAAAGCAGAGGCTCAAGGAAAAAAACCCCAGACTATATAAAGGCTCAGAATGTACTTGAAGAGTTGATTAAATAATCACCCTTTGAATGTTATCACCAACTACAGAGTAAAGCCAGAGGAATGGCAACATCGGTAGGTGTCAATGTGGACAAAGCTAAGGAAATTGGACAGAAGATGTTTTTTTCTTCTTCTTTTTTTAAAGAAAATGGAAAAAAATGTCAAAGTTATTTCTTTTGAACATTTCTGAAGAAGGTTTCTTTTAATGCATTTGCTTGACAGCAGTTCATTTTGTGAAAACAAAATAAACTTGAACTTCTCATGTTGTTGAAACAGTGTGCTAGTTAAGGCAATTGTAGTCTGTAGGGCAATAAGTGAAGCAGTGCCTGTGCTAGATGGTGAGACTCATCTATACTGGATTCAAAGCAGAATGAACAAATCATGTCCTGTGACTGTAGAATAGTATCCTAACTGTATACATAAGGATTATTATCAATAAATATACAAATGGACACTCCATTAAGAAAATAGCATATACCAACAAACCTAGAAGAGTTGTTATCTTCATTAATAAAATGAAATGAAACAGAAGACCCACAATAAGAAGAATACCTTTCATACAGCTCAATATGAACAATGATGAGTATGCACAGTGGTGTAGCTGGGGGGATGGTAGGGGTGGTCCACCCCAGGCACCACCTTCTTGAGGATGCTACTGTGGCATCCCCAAATCAAATGGAACTCGCCTCCATAGTCTACCAATATCCCCTCCCCCACCTGCCTTTCCCTTTTGGTACATGCCAGTCAGCCGCTTGTGTAAGAGGTGGGTGGCTCCTGGAGCAAACCAAGTTGGAATGCTGAGAGGGGCACATGGAGGGGGCAGAGAGGGGGACCTGTCCGTCATTTCCCCCCTTATTGTTGGCAGCATAGCTGCTAAGGCAGCCGAGAGGGCTCCCATTACCATCATGGCTGCCATCCCAGGGCAAAGAACAAAGTGTCCAGGTGCTGGTTCACTTTTTCTCGGCCTCCTCATTAATAATAATAATAATAATAAAATTTATTTGTATCCCGCCTCTCCACATGGATCGAGGTGGCAAACAACATGAAATACATTATACATTAAAATACATTAAAAGACATTAAAAACATACCCAATCCTCCCCACCCACCAACCCACCTAAACCAACCCCTTAAAATACACAGCAATTAACAATCCATCAATTACTATTAGCAAAGCAGCAAGGCAATAGATGGGATAGTATTAATGAGCTAGCTTCTTTCTCTGCCCCCTTAGTGCTCTTCCCACTACTACATGCTGTCATTTCATTTTCAAAGCCACCTCAATTGTATTGAGAGGGATGGCAAACTCAGGGACTGCCCTTGGGTGGCAAAAGCTCTAGCTACGCCATTGAGCATGCTTACAAAACACATGAAGGGAGAAAGATTTTCTTTTACTTACAGAAAGTGACGATCAGAACTGCAGCCATCCAGCCTCAAGTGCAGTTCTGACAAGATTAGATGCAGCTGTATAAGAAAGAGAATGTTTTGAATTCACAATTGTATCCAAACTGTGTAAATCCAGAAAATATGTGAATACTAAAAATAGAACTTCAGTGGTGTTAGAGGATTTTAATAGTCACTAATAAGCACTGATAGTACATGAGTTCAGTTTTAAAAATATTTTTGTATCAAAGCTGGACAGTGCAACTTTTAGTGTGCTTTTACTTACCTCAGTTTTTCTCTAAAAACCTGTTGTAATTATTTTAACATTATGGGTATCCATTTATCTGTCTGTTAATAGATTAGGTTTGGGGACTGGGTTCAATGTTTAATGTGCAGTTTTTTATGTTAGTCTGATTGTTCTCTAGATAATAAATTATGTTGCCTTAGAAGTTTCTTCATTAATAAAATAAAGTGAAACAGAAGGCCCACAGTAAGAAGAATTCTTGCATACAGAAATTTTTAAAAACTGGACATTTTTTGCATCTGTCTATAACAGTTAAGTTTGGAGATTAAGTTCAGGTGTGGTTTGACTTGGCCACAATACTCACTGGATTTTCTGGAGTTCAAAATCGTAGGCTACTTGTTATCCCTTCAACTTTATATCACCATTTGGAGAAGTTGTTTTGGGTATGGGAGACAGGGGGAGCTTTCTCTTTCCTTCCTTCCTTCCTTCCACTGTAGCAGCCATTTTGAAACTCAGTCCTTTTAAGTAAATTGTGTTTTTATTAGTTTATTATACTAAGACATATGAAGACCCTTGCAAGCTGTGTGGATGAGCTGGTGATGCTTTCATTTCTATTTTTATTTTTCACATTTACTTTCTCTTATTCAACATGCAACAAGTTTACAGGGCTGATCTGCTAAGCTTCTTGTTTTACATTCTCCTCTTTTGTTTTTAGTTGGGCTGTCTCTTTGTGTATTTTGTTTCATGTTCTCTAAAGCTGTGTTATAAAATGGGTTTTGCTTATGAGGTTTATGTAAGCAAAATGCATGGTAGGCAATACATTTCCCTTTTGCCTGGGGATCAGCTTTCTATTTTTTGTCTAGGTATTTTCCAGTCACAATGGTTATAATGCACACATAGGGGAATTGCCTTACAATTTTCATTTTTGTTATGATTGGGGACTTTGTGTCTTTTTTACATTTAAAGGTCCTAAATGCTTTGTTCTAGTTAAATTAGTTTGTTGGCTTTTAAAAACTTTAATACCTTTGTCATATATCTTGTTAAAATTACCTGTTGCTGTTTATTCTTCTGTGTTTGAAATTTGGACGTTGTACAATAGGAACTAAAGTTTTACCCAAATACCGTATTGCAAGTACCTTTGTGGCACCATTTAGCCACTAAAAAAGTGGTACAAAGTACTTTTTAAAAACAAAGTATGCAAGCATTTTTATCTTCCTTTACCCCTTCCTTTTTTAAAAAAAAATCCTTGCTAATGTTTCAGACATCCGTTTAGCTGCCTGCTGCAAGCAGCCAACCCATAGCCTAAAATTGTCAAAAGCTTTAAAGTCGTCTCTCCTAAGTCTATAAGAAATATCTCCTTCACCCCAGCAACTTGCCAGAATGGCTGGGGCCAAATATTTTAACATGACAACAGTGGCGTATCTAGGTTCAACAACACCTAGGGCAAGTGTGGAAGTTGCGCCCCTTGGTGCTGCTTCTCCTGCTGCTGCTGCCTCGGGCAAGGAAGACTCTGCTGGGGCTGGTAGGGATGGCAATGGGTGAGATATGGGTGGGAGGGCTGCTGCTGCTGCCACTATCTCTGCATTCTGCCAGGAATGACCCCAGGGGGGAGCAGCAGGGGGCCAGGGCCAGGTGAGAGGGGTGCTGCCACCGCTGCCTCTATATCACAACAGGAATGACCCTGACGGGGGAGGCAGTAGTGGTGGAGGCCCAGGCCCAGGTGGAAGGGTGGGGTTGGCTTTTTTGTACTCGTAGGGCACGCACCCCAGTTGCCCCACCCTAGATATGCCTCTGAATGACAATATGGAGCGTTTTTCCGAACTGTCTATGCTAGCTTGTCTACAGAGAATGGAAGCAGCTTGTCAGGAAGCAGTTCACCAGACAGCTCTACCTGGAGATGCTCTGACTGAACCTGGGAGCAGCTGTGTTCATACCATATACTTGCACTTCCCTTCCCAATATACATTCCTTTTCACAGTTTTGTACAGTATTACATCCTATATGCAATATGGTGTAATGTTACAAGTTTACACAAGATTACATCAAATATCTTGCTTACCAGAAACCAGTCATTTACCTGAAGGCCATCCTTTATGATTTATTTGAGAATTTACATATTTTAGTGCCCTTGAGGAAGACCATTGGTGAAAAGCTACAAGGTAATATTCATGTTGTTGCACACAGCCCAGTTTTAGGATCCCTATACTGAATTTCAGAATTAAAGTTCTCCATAAAAGGCCCTGAAGCCCAGAAAATGCACCAGCCGACATCCTGCATCATGCATTAAAGCATTAAAAAATTACAGTTGGAGCTGTGCCACAACTCCTGTGTCCTTTTCCTGTAAATGCACCTTTTTCATGTTTATTACTAACACAATCACATAGTGGCCAGTGGAGAGTAGGAGCATCTGAGAAGAATTTAGCTATGTCCTATGTCATGATGTGAAGGCATCCTCTGATATCCAACAGGAGGAAGTCATCATTGTGTGCTAGATTATAGGAACATAACCAGATGCTTCTCAGACATCTCCATTGGCTGCTATATAAATACATTAGGGGTAGGCAGCATGTAAAAAGTGGATTTACAGGGAAGGGAATGGTCATTGCATGACGAAGGCAATACTCTGAGCTTTGCAGTAGTCAAGAAGTGAGTTACATAGAAGTAAGTTGGAGCTAATATCTATGTAACCTATTAACAGATGCCAGCAATTTAGTAAAATACCACAAAACATATGCTAAAACCACATTGAAAACTGCATAAAATCTAGTAAGTGAAAAACAGTATCATATGGTAAAACAACAAAACATCTACACAACCAATCACAGAATACATCAGAAAGTAACGAGGAACGATGATTACAATCCACCTAGGAGTAATATTACCGTAGTTTCTAGCCCGGACTTGTGGGATATTGGATATCATTTGATATCAATAATTTGGCCTTCTTTACCTATTCCTCTCCATGTGCTTGTGAGGCCCCCAGACAAGCATGGCCGCAAATAGCTGAAACATTCCAAACAAATACAGGCAGGCCAGAAATAGCTAGACTGCTGCTTTAGGAGACCTCAAGGCAAGTACCACATTATGTATGCATGCTACTTACAAAGGACTCCCTGCCCTGAGTAGGCAGCTTGACGAGCCGATTACTCAATTGTCAAGCACTGTGCGTTTGCATACTGGCTACTCTATTGACAATTCGGTCTTAACTGAATCATGTAAAATACTGACCTTTTGGAGGCTTTGTCTCCAGCCCGAAACTCATTGTTCTCCCCGAGAACGGACCACCCTATGGCCACATTTTCCCCTATAAGAACCCCTGACTTTGTGTGCTTCCTCAGATCGCTCCTGGCTTCCATCCCGCCTTGCTGTCGCTTCGTTCGACGAGCCTTCCCCTCAGCTCCTCATGCTGAGAATCTCCTCTGTTATGGATCTTTTTCTTCAGACTACCCGGGCTTCAGGAGAGGTATAGTATTTCCCATACAAAACCTCCTCTTAAAATCCCTCTATCCAACTCCAACCTTTATTTCTATAGATCTCTGTGTGAGTGTGTTGCATACACGTGTTTGACTGTATATCAATAAAAACAACAATTATTATTTACTTCTGTTTGCTCCTTGACTCGGCCTGAGCCTGTAGACATTGGGTAAAAGATCTCGCTATGTTGCCCTGCCTCTTGTAGTGCTAGCTTGTGCAATTTGCTAATTCCCAACTTTGTAATATTTGGAGCGCACTTAGGTGCCCCTCACGGAACCCCCAGAAATCAGGGTAACAGTAAGATCCAGGGCCAATCTTACCTGAGTTCTGGGTTTCTTTAGGAGAGAAAACACTGGAGAATCATTGCCATAACTTGCTGTACGTACAAATATACAAGTGGCACATCAGTAGAATCAAACAGCTTGCAGACCTACCAGAAAGAAAAATATTCATACCAGACTCCCATATGAGATTGCTTGCCTGGGTATGGGCATGAGAAGGAAGAAGGCACAGGTCATATTGTTGAAGTCCTTCATCCTTCATCTGGGGAGCTGGGGACAGATGGTCAAGCTGGTGTGTTCCGAGAAGAATGCTTGGAAGAACCCCCCCTTTTTTTTTTGGTCTGCAGTTTCCAAAATCCCCCAGCCAGTACAATTATTGGCTTATATTCTAGGAAGTATAGTTTTAAAAAGTTCCAGTCTCTTCCAGTCTCTGGTCATTGCTTGATCCCCTTGATCCCCTTGATCCCTGCTTTCAAAGTGCCTAGCTGAACTTATCAAGTGGCTTATGTGTCTGTTTTGGAAGAACAGGGCTGCCTTGCTGAGTTCTAATGACTTGTTCATAGATTCAGTTTTATTTATTGACAGATGTAGTTTATACATGAAGACACAAAGATAGTTATTCTGTGGAACAATAAACTGGTTGCCTCTAGATTCTGGATGCATTTTAAGGCCATTTTTTCATGAATGGTTACTATGTAATGCTGGAACCTAAGTCCCTTTCTAAGTTTGCATGTTGTTTTTAAAATCAGCACTATAGAATAGCCCCAAGCAGCTAGGCCCTTTTCGCACACCATCCCCAACCCATAATGGCCACGGATCACCATGGGATCACAACGACGGTTCTGCATGACGTCGTTGCAATCCCATGGCAACTATCACAATCACAGATTAAATCATTGTCGTGTTTCTCCTGACAATGACACATGATTATTCAGTTCTCCCACCTCCCTCCTGCACTTGCCTGTCATGTGGAAAGAAAGATGCAAATCATGACTCTTGCCTCAAATTTTCAAAGGGCTGCATAAGGCAATATGGCTCTTCCAGATTTTTACTGTGGTCAGTTAGTGTTGATGGGTGAAAGTAATAAATCTGCTTACCAAAAGTCAGTTTTCTTGGGTTTAAATTCTCTCAAAGATTCCTTTTATTATATGAAGTTTTTGGGCCACAGGTAACATATCACAACAGAGTAAACCAGAAGGATAATTGATCCACATTCAGCTCTCTTGTAGATGATTAACTCAACAGTAGCCCTGCTCAGGTATTACCACACCTTCTTGAATGTAGGAGCAGGCAAAAACTTAACCATGTCTCCCTGTCTTTACTTTCCTCACATGAAAACTGTAATGTATGAAGAGACTGAAGTCTGAAGAAATGTCCTGTACACACAGATGATTACACAAACAAGATTCCTGATTTTCCAGGAATCTTGAACACATGGAGAGCCTTTATATGCATAGGAACATTTTGTCTTCAAACACATCATTGTCCATTAAGTGGGCAAGTCTAGATTCTCCTCCGTTCCTGCATTCAAAGACATGTGAGGCATAACACTGAGACATGTTTTGCAGACATGAAACATAGCAGAGTTTCATGACTTAAAAAAAGAGGCAGAGAAATCCTGGCAGGGACAGGAACTTTATTTCTGTGCTTTCTCATCTGTAATATGAAGGTAATGACAGTTGCTGCTTCCTGTAATCTTTTTAGGGTGATGGAGCTCAATATCCTTGATAGGGCTGGTAATTCTGGTCCTGAGGCAGAATAGATACATTTGTGATTTAAACTATTATTGGTTCTAAATGATCATGCAGTGGTGAGGAGGAAAAATGTAATGAGCTCATTACATTTTATATCATAGTTTCTGAAAGTAGATTGTACTTCCTTTACCTGCTTCACTCATATCTTATTTTTGTGAACATTTACTGTCTTTGAGTTTCAGCATCTCAGAATAAAAAAACTTCGGTGAAAACCTGTGGTTTGCCTCCCAGAAAAGCCACACATATTAAGGGGCTTTTTGTACTTCAGTAGGTAGAATTTTGGCTCTTAACACCAGCAACAACACCTTAATAACATTAACTCAGAGAGGGGGGATGGATGGACAGATGCATCAATCTTCTGCTGACAGAAGGCATCTGCAGATGGAATGCAAGGTGCCAAGTAGTTTAATTCAAATGCAATATCCACCAGATAACTTTAAACCATAAGCTATGAGAAAACTGTGCTATTAATTTTCCCTTCACTCCCACTTCAGGGGGAACATAAAAAGATAGAAGTATCAGGCTTCTGCTGAAGAATCTACAGAAGTATTTAGAACACAGGTCCCAAACTATTGCTGTTGTGTGCCTTCAAGTTATTTCTGACCTTTGTTGACACTAAAGTGAACCTCTTATACATTTTTCTGAAGCTGTGTGTGTGTGTGACGCACCCAAGGTCATCCAGTGGATTTCCATGGCTGAGCAGGGAATTGAACCCTGGTCTCCAGGGTTGGAATCCAATGCCTAACCCACCACACTATGCTGGCTTTCAGGTCCTAAACTTGCTGAGACCAAAATACTTACAGGGCAGATGTCTTTCTAAATGAAACTGCTTGGGCCCCTGTTTCAACACCTGAAACCTGCTCATTGTTCCTACACCTGGAAGCATATTTTCCTAAACATTCGCATTTGGATATTGGTCTCGTTCTAGCTTTTAAAGCAAGTCTTCAGCATAATCAGTTCTGCTGGTTTAGACTTTTAACTGTCCTGCATTGTCCTTGCTCACACTGAATTTGTTTTTTACTGATCGACTGCAGGCCTGGGGCTAGCATACAGGCAACATCTTCAGGCTATGACTCCCACGTGGGATCAACCCCTGAGCTCTGGTAGCTGATTCTCCTATCAGCACCAGGCATGCCTATTTAATTTTCCCACCATGCCTCAGGGAATTACATTGATGATGCATGGAGGTGATAGAGTGCCAGCCACTGCAAAAATTGGGTCACACTTCTGCGCCTACTGCACTGCTATGGCTGTTGTCAACTGAGCTACACAGAAGCAGAAGTGGCCACCAGGGTTCACTTTGCTGAGGCTCCCTCCCCAACCTGAAGCCATTCTCTACCTTATGTTATATTATTGTAATCTACCTTGAGGCAGATAGAATATGAATGATGTCTATATTAAGTAAATACAAGATTTGCCCTGAGCCAGATGTCTATGTGTGCTGATATGTATCCATGAAAATCCTGCATATAAGTCAGTGGTTGGGGATTGTATGGTACTCCAGATGTCATTGGAATGAAACTGTTATCCTTCCTTTCTATTGGCTATCCTGGCTAGGGGTGATAGGAGCTGCAGTCTAACAACATCTAAGGACCTGCACTTTGTCCACTCCTGACACAGGTAAGTCTCCCATTCATTTCTCTTCTCTTCCTTCCATTGATATAAATGGGGAGCCCTGAAAACCATGTTTATTCCTAAGTCTGACTAATGGCTCGAAATAATTACACAGAAACTCCAGTCAGGTTTAATTTCAGTAAAGCATTTAGAATTGGAATGTAAGAGCATTCTGCCAATTAATGGGTTTTTATTGTGAAAGTCAAACACAGTATTATATTTGGATGATGGAAAGGATTCACTGCCAGGATACGCAGGTGGGTGAGTGGTTTGCTTTCTTCCATGGAGCTCTTTGGTTGTATGAACCATCTGGTTTTGTTTTAATCCTTGTCCTAGAGACATCCCTGCTGTGCTTTATTTGTACCATGGCCAATTTCTTGTGGTGGCATTCTGAAATATGTACAAAAAAGATTGCATGTATATTACTCATCCTCGAGGGATAATCTATATAATGTTATGCCTCCTATAGCAATAGAGTGGTGGCTTCTACACACAGCAGCTTTCATGTTTACTGCGACTTTCTGCACTGAATCATTCCAAACAGTATCTGGTGTTAGTTTTTGTAAGGATATGGAAGAGTAAGGATGAAAGCACTGGATGGGGAAGACATCATGTCAATGCTAGTTTTCGGTGCTCTCCATGATATAATGATGGAACATAGGCTGTCCCTTAGTCACCTTTCCTAAGTGCAATCCTGGAGCTTGTGGGTTAGTTGATGATGATTTGAAGGGTGAAAATTGTATCTCCTGTTGAAACCAGTGTCACCACACTGCACCGATCCAAAACCACCAGCCATAGGATGTGTAGGACTTAGGACACACTATGTTGGTAAACCAATATAATCAAGATGGAAATATCAGTGTGTTTTCAGGTACTTAGAATCATAGACTCATCAGTTTTATGGAAAAGACCACAAGGGCCATCAAATCCAACCCATTGCCATGCAGAAATACACAACCAAAGCATTCCTAACAGATGACCATTCAGCCTCTGTTTAAAAACCTCCAAAGAAGGAAACTGGACAAAACACCAAGGCAGTGTATTCCACCATCAAACTGCTCTTACCATCAGGAAATTCTGCCTAATGTTTAGATGGAATCTCTTTTCTGAAGTTTGAAGTCATTGTTCTATGTCCTTGTCTCTGGAGCAGCAGAAAACAGGCTTGCTCCATCCTGCATATGACATCCCTTCAAATATTTAAACATGGCTATCATGTCACCTCTTAACCTTTTCTTCTCCAGGGTAAATATGCCCAGCTCCCTAAATCACTCCTCATAGGGCATGGTTTCCAGACCTTCTACATCTTGGTCGCCTTTCTTTGGACATGTTTCTGTTTGTCAATATCCTTCCTGAATTGTGGTGCCCAATTCTGGACATGGTATTCCAGGTGGGGTCTGACAAAGCAAAATGGAATGGTACTGTCACTTCCCTTGACTAGATACTATACACCTGTTGGTGTAGCCCAGAATGGCATTGCCTTTTTTAGTTCTGCATCACACTGCTCACTCATGGTGTGGTCTACTAAGACTCCTAGATCCCTTTCACATGTACTGTGATGAAGTCAGGTGTCACCCATCTTGTTTTAGCACTTTCCTGAATGTCTGGTTGCAGTTCAGGAATTGAAACAGGAATACAGGCACCTGCTCTCTGGCTTTACCTTTGGTAACAACAGACATCATTATTCCCAATGCTACTTAACACAGAGCTTACCCAATGCAAATCAGGACAATAAAAATCAGTATGCAGCATGGAGGCACCAGCAAGTATGGACCATAGAAAACAGATCTACTGTGAAAGCATATGTTTCATCCTTCAAATCCGTCCTCTGATGTTCCATCAGGTGCCATTAGAAGCTTAAAAACTGCATTTGGAAAAGTTGAATAAAGGACAATCTGCATCTTATCACACTGTCATGGAGAATGCTGCAAGCAGCATCTGTTTGAAACTCATATAGACCCCTTAATGAGCTAGCACAGCATACAGAAACTGTAAACCTAACTTACAGTTTGGCCAGTAAAGAGAAAATATTATTTCCCCGGCCTCTTCAAAGACGTGTTTAATTTTGGAACTAAGAATGAAATAATATTAACTGTTCTGATAATGTGATGAAGGCTGCAATTGTAAACACATACTGTACTAGTGGCAATGCCTGATGATTTAAATAGGATCAGAACAGTTAACACTAAGCTGTAATCCTCTTAGGCTAAGTTTTCAAAGAAAGCTTTAAAAGTTAAAATTGGCTTCATTTTGTGCACTGGAAACCTTGTGGCTACAATCCAGTGCATAGCTAACTAGACCAAGCTACATATAGCTAGATGATATGAGACAATGGTTATGTCTTGTTCACTATGATTAATTTTAGGTTAAGCATAATAGAAAAATTCACACTTCCCTTGAGTGAACTTTTACACTCCAGATGTGCTGCCTACAATTCCCACCGTCCCCAGCCAACTGGAGGGCACAAATTGGAGAAGACTACAATAATAGAGATATTGACTAAATAAAATTAAATATATCCAACATTTAGGAACCTAGGTATCAACTGAGCCCCACCTCATTTCTCCAGTTGGGACCAATAGCTATTCCGTTTTCCCTCTCCCTGAAACTACTGGTTCCTCAGCACCTGCTCCAGCCAGTTACTGAAGAAGAATTAAATAAACAAGAATTGGTATTTGTTTTCTCCTTCCTTCAAAAACACATTTCCTCCTTTGTATGATATCTGTTAGACTATTAGTAGGCAAGAGAGACTGGTGTGTGTGTGTGCTTTAATGTCTGTATATATGTAGAAAACTGTGTCCCTTTTCGCATGGCATTTTCCATGTGAAAGGGCTCCTGGAGCATCGCGCAATTGTGAGGAGCGATCTGCACAACGCACTCACAATAGCGTAGTGCTCCAGGGGCCGGCAGGCACCAATCGCGCACCTTTTCATTTTTGGCTGGAAGCCAAAAATGGTGCGTGATCACGCATTGCTCCCAGGCCCCATGCACACTTACCTGGTGTGCGGAACCTCCGGAAACTCCCAGGTTGCACTGCAGAAGGAAGAGGTGGGGCTCTCGTGCGAGCAGGCAGCTCACGTGAAGCTGAAGTTGCAGGGATGCGAGAGCCTCTTGCCGGAGGCTGCTCATGCGATCCCCGCACCCTAGTGTTGGAAAAAGGTAAGGTGCGGAAAGGGCCTGTAACTGCTCTATAAAAACCTAATACAGTAGAAGCTAGTAGCATTATTCTTTGTTTAAAACTCCTGTTGGTTTTAGTTCTTATTAAATGGATATTCAGCCACATTATGCTGGTTTAAATTCTTCTCAGTTTCCTTCCCCTGAATCAGGAGATTTTTACCTTTTGAAATTTAAGGTGTCATTTAAGTAATGCAATGATTCTAGTATTCATACACCTTCATCTTATTCTATGTTCTATTGCCAATTTCACATAATGTTTAAGCAGGAAAAAAAATCTGTTTCTAGACTATTAACAAACTCTATCACTGTATAGCCCTGTCTTGAAGTTTGATTTCTTAGTAAATCAATTAGACTTTAAAGTGTTACTATTCTCTTTTTTTTTTCACCTTTGGATGTACAGTATACTCCTCGGAATGAGTTGGACTAAACAATCCATTGGGTGTCATCCAACTGCATGATTCTACAGCAAATGGTTCTGTTAAAACTTTGAATGAATTTCAATGTTAGCTGGAGATAGTCTGTATCCAAAAGATGTATCGGGGTGTGCATTTGTACTGTGGTGCAGTTTAAATTTTCCTTCCTGTTGGCCAAATTTTGACATTTGCCACCTGGGTAATAGATAGGAAGTTTAATTTACATGTGTTGGCTTTGCAAATTGAGAATGACAGAGGCCTATATCTTTGAGGATCACTTATGAACCATCCCACATGAAGTCTCCAGTCTATTGTTTCAACCCTGATCACTCCATCTGCCATCTGTTATGGCTGCTGTTTCAACTGCAGCTTCCTGCCTTCTGCCTTTTCTTTAACACCAAGATGTGTCTTACAAGTTAATATCCACCTGATGTGGCTAGACAGGGCAGATGCAGTCACAGGTGCAAACACGGCCATGCATGAGTCCAGATGGCTCTTGTTCATTAAGCCAAGCAAAATAATAGGAACACAGATGAAGGCCTCCAAGAAACTAATAAGCTGCCTTCCAAGGGAAGCATCAGCTTGAGAGCTGAAGCTTGTGATGATTCTAAAGAGGTAATCAGCTTTGAATGGAGGGTGAAAGCTGAGCTGATCAAGATTGCTTGATATTTGGGCAAAGTGACAAACTGATAAGGGAAGCAGCCAAGAAGATAGCTAAAATCAAATAGTCTGTCCTAAAGGCTGATTACACCAAGTTACTAGGTACTGAGATAAAAAAGATAGAGCTTCCTTTTCTTGAGCTGGGCTAAGATGCTGAGTGAAAACAAAGAGCAACCCCCTCCAAACCAGTAACCCCTCCAAACCAGCTATAAATTGAGGCTCTTGTTCAATTCTCCTAAATAAAGCAGAAATCAAGGCAGCAAGCAGCCAAGCAGATTGAATAAAATGCTCCATCTTTATGGAATGATCTAGAAATAGGTGATGCTACAAGATTTTGAAGATACAGGTAAAATATGAGGCACTCTCATTTCATCAAAATGTAGCAAAGAGTAGCCACAGGGAAAACTCCATTAATCAAACTTGTATATTTTCAGGATTATTTTAAGTGCAAAACCACAACCCCCCAGAAGGATGGGTGTCTAGAAGTCTACTTTTAGTGTTGCAAAATGGATTTTAAAAATACTAAACAGTGCAGGAGCTTCCTGCAACTTATTTTAAAAGCCAATTTCTTGTCCTTGAAGCTTCCAAAGAGTCAAGTCATGCCTTTTCACATGCCCTAGGAACCCTTTGCCCACACCTAGGCCAGGTGTGCAGAAATCTTGGGCAAAGTGGTAGGAATGCTGGGTATGGCTAGCTATTGTTCTGGCCATGAAGTCTGCTATTAAATTCAGTGCCAAGACTGACATTTCAGACTAAATGAATAATTTGAACCACTGACAATCTAGAGTTTTCTTTTTATGTAGAATGAAACATTGGTTTGATTGTACAAAGCATGACATTGGAGTTTTAAAAGTTTGCCTCTTTAGTATATAGACTTACTATATTCTGAGACCATAGGAGTGGTACAGATGTATACATCTTTGCTTATTTAATTCTTACATGGAAGAACGAATAGTTTAAATGTTTTCTTCATACTGAATGATATTATAGGAGGTTTTGCATATTTTTTAATTATTTTTGACACTTTGGGACTTTTCACAAAAAAAAGTGTCTGCTTTTGTGCAAAATATCTTTGTAAAGAGAATATTTTCAGTGCAAAATGTTTTTGTACAAATACAAGGTTTTTGCACATTTCTTTCAATGATCTCACAGTAGTTCACTATGTTTTCTCCTTTCTTGTTGAGGGAAAAAGAAAACATTTGCAGGTTCACTTTACATCTCTAGATGAGTTGCTGGGAATTCATCCTGGGACCTCATGCATTCAAAACACTTGCTCTGCTACTGTTACAGCCACTCCAAGTATAACTAAATTCAGATTCAATTATAACTGTTTGCCTACTTCTGATTACTTAACAGATGGAACTTCTAGTGGACAACTGCTGGATTTCTTGCTTAGATTTTTTTTTTTTTTCATATTAGGATGATGAGTAGAATAACATTTGGGACTATTTTCTCCTATTGAAATATTTATAGTCTTGACTAACATTTCAATGGTAGTTTATAAAATATTCTTACATTTCATCATAGGAAGATCTAAGATCTAACTACACTGATAAAAGATCGTGGCTAGAACTCTGATTAGTAACAGCAGTCAAGATCTTTCTTGATTTTGCATAACATAGTTTAGTGCCTGACAGAAAGCCAGGAAAGGGCAAAGGGAACTTCTTTGGGAGGGAGTTCTGAAACTCTGGTGACACATCAGCGAAGGCCCTATTATGCATCACTTCTTTTCATGCATCCAACAGTGGGGGCACACAAAGCATGACCTTAAGGATCTTAACATACCTGTTAGTTTCCACTGGAACAGGCAGTCATTAAGCTATTCTGGCTTCAAATCCCAGAGTGTTTAGACCCAGCTTGCAAAACAGTGATAAACAACTGCCAGGGGTTGAGGGGCCACACTGGTCTCGGATGAGACCTTAGAGGGACACACATTACCCACCATATTCTCACCCCATATTTCTTAAGAAACAAACCCATATTCTCCACTCTCTTTTTTGTTCTTGTATGCCTTCAAGTTGTTTCTGACTTATGGCAACCCTAAGGCAAAACCCACCATGGGGTTTTCTGGGCTAAGAGTATGTAATGTGTGCAAGGTCACCCAGTGGGTTTCCATCGCCAAAGGGGAAATTGAAGCCTGGTCTCCAGGATCATAGTCCAATGCTCAAACCATTACACCACACTGGCTCAACAAAACATGACAAAATGGCCAACACCCTCTCTAGAGGACATTGCATATATTTTCAGTTTTAGTCTGGGAGAGTGCTGAGACTTAAGCCATTTCTGCACTAGACTGTTATAGCGTTATGATTCCACTTTCAACCTTCTATGGAATCCTGGGGTTTGCAGTTTCCAGCCCCTCCATAGGATGTTGAAAGTGGAATAATAGCACTATAACAGTCTAGTGTGGAAATAGCCCAAGAGTAGTCAGAGAAGGGCCTCATCTGATGCACAGGAAGGAGGATATGTAAAATTTGGAACTGACTGAAAATTCCAAGTGGCCCTCAAGAGTAGACCCGTATATAATGCATTATGGTAATCAAAATGACAAGCTTATCCTTGTCCTTGTCCTTGTCCAGAAAGCAATGCAGATGAGCCAGATGAGGTTGGTAAAAGGCACCCTGTGCCACTGAAGCTACTTGGGTCTTCAGAGCTGGATCAAGGACCACCCTCAAACCACACTTCAGGACAAATGTAAACCATCAAGAACTCATTGTACATCTAAGAAAAAACATTGTGACAAAGATGAAAAGCCCATCAAATGACTGTATCCAGTGGTTTCATTTAGCTGTTAAAGAAGATAAGGAATAAGATTTAATGCTATGAAGTTGAGTAGAAATCCTTCAATACTGCTTTCTCAAATCTTTTTTGGCATCCAGGCCTGAGCAGTTGCTTACAAATGCCACGTGACTGAGGTTTGGCACATGCCACATGTTTGGCAAAGGATAGTACCATGTTCTTCTTGGGTGTACTTCTTTTAAAGGTTGTGTATTGGGAGTCAAGCTGCCAAGTGGCTTTCCAGTGTTAGTGTGGGAACTATAATCATCAGGTAGCAATACAGTCAGGTTTGTCTAAGTGTCTCCACAAGTCTGCAAATGCCAGCATTACAAGATGGGAAAGAACTCTTTGTGTGCTTGCTGAGAAAGCTTGTAATTACCAGTCTCATTCCAAATGAAGTAGATAAGACTTCACCCATCAATAATTATTAACCCTTTTTAAAATGTTTTGGTTAATTTAGGAGCAGTCCTACACTATCCACTGATATTAAGAAATAAACAGTATAATGAGGAGGTATATATTATTCATTTATTAATTAAAATATTTCTGTCCCACCTTCTGTCAAAAGATTTTAGGGCATTAATATCAATGGGTAGTCTAAACGTGTATTGAGACAATGTGGTGTATTGATCTGGGTTTTAGTCTAGGACTCTGGAAGACCAGGGTCTGAATTCGCACTCAGGCCATTTTCGCACTACACTGTTATAGTGCTATTATCCCACTTCCAACATACTGTGGAATTAGGGAGTTTGTAGTTTACTGAGGCCAAAGAGCTCTCTGGTTGAGAATTCTAAATGCCTCTCCCTAAATTGCAAACCCCAGGATTCCATAGGATGTTGAAAGTGGAATAATAGCACTATAACAGTGTAGTGTGGAAATGACCTCAGTCATGGAAACCCAGTGGATGACCACCATAGCAAGCCCCCTCTGAACACCATAGTATCACCATAAGTCGGAAACAACTTGAAGGCACGCAACAACAACAACAACAACAACCAGGAAGAATGTTAACAAGATAGAACAGATTTCAAAGATTAAAATACTAGGGGAAAAAATCAACAGCCTTGACGTAGCACTTTAAGTAAGTCAGTGAGCCCCAACAGCTTCAATAAATAGCCATATTTTTACTTCGCACATGAATGAAACCAGTGGGCCTCCAAGGCATTTCATATTCGAGGTACCATGGCTGTGAAGCCCGCCTCTCACATCCTCACACAGTATATTGACCTCACGGTGGGTCAGAGAGGAGAGTCTCCACAGCAGTCCACAGTCCTCAGGCAGGCATTTACAGGGAGAGGTGCTTTCTATATTGAGTATCAAAGTGCCAAGCTGTTTCGGGTTTTAAATATCACATCAGCACTGGAAACATATTGGTTGCTGGTCACTACTGGCAACTATATAAGTGTCTTTTATGTAGGTTGAAGTATATATAACCACTTCAGTGGGAACATTACATTAAGCAAAGTATACTATATCCTATTAGAACCTGAATCTTGTTCTAAAGAAAGGACACAGAAGCCAGTATCTGAGATGTTGCCCACTCTGCTTTTTGAGAAAAACAAAGTTTTCTCAAGGACAGGAATTCTCTTTCATTCTCAATTTATCTCACTACCCAAATGGAGTGGGGTGGGAGCAGAGAGGAAAGCTTGTTCATCGCCCGTTCCAGTATGTTTTGCTTAACAGTCCCTGGGAGTTTACAGCATGCATCTTTGAACAAATGCTGCTGCAGACGTTTTGATTGTACATTCCTTTAGAGGATAGCGTTTGCTTGGGTCTCTGTTCAAATTTGGTTTCCAAACATCTTGTTGCTTTAACGAGCTCACCCAACTGCAGCAATGTCAAAGGAGCAATTTTGGTTCTCTGAAACAGTCTTTTCATGAGTATATTAATTGGTATGCAGGAGTCATAACCAAATGTCCATGTTTTCCAAGGATGTGAGAGCTTTAGATGAGGCAGGTGCCGAATGGGAGGTGCTAACTGACCAAATTGTGACTGTGTCATGTGGCAGAGGTTGGATCCATGATATATGGCGTGTTTTTATTTTTACAACATTGTCTCCCTCTGGAGCTTAGGAAGAGCTGTGGTACGTGTGTATATCAATTCACAGAGTCTCGATCCTGCATTCCAAGCAGCTTTCATTGGCAGCAACACAAAGTACATACTTATTAGCAATATAAATCAAGAATTCCAGCTCCTGAATAATAATTAATCTGAGATCTATCACCAGGAAGAGACAGAACAGGATCCTGCTTCAAGAACAGTGGCAACAGTCCCTTAGCAACTGCTTTTTTCTCCCAGATCTTTTCTTTAAAAAATAGTTCAGGGTGGAGAGGAGAGTGTTTAGAGAGGAGAAGCAAAGTCATTGTAAGCCAGGGAAAGATATTATTTCTAGTGCAACTGGGTATTAGAAAACTTCCAGAACCATTTTGCAACACAGGTTAAGGCATTCATCATGAAGTCCACAGAGCGCGTAGCACATTTCTATCACTCCCACAAGATGATGATGGAATGAATAGTGCAGGTGAAACACTTGAATACTTCAACTGCAGTGCCACTGACTTTAGACGTTTGGGGTCTGAAATGTCTCTTGGCAAGACTGAACTAAGATTAATGGAGTTATGCAGGTCCAAATGCATCCCTTGTTATTACCCACTTTTAAATGCAACCTCAGTTTCTGTGCCAAGTGAGAAAGTCTTCATTTGCTTCAGTGGAGTCTCTGAAGCAAATGGAGGGTTTCAACAATCGGAATTGGCTCCATGACGACTTTGCTGGTGCAAGACAGAGAAATGGTGCTGGCAGTTTGTTGACAGGTGATGAACAAGTTACCTTTATTTATAACACGATGCAGCACAGTAGGAGGTGACACTGTGATTGACTTATAGCAACTGCAAGGTCAGAAGTCTGATATGGTCAGGAAATAGCAGCCCTCCAACATATTTCCTTACATTGTGATGAATCAGGAATACATAAAGGTTAAACAGGGCAAAGACAGTAGCTTGGCTTATCTGAAGTAGGCACAAAACTACAAACAGCTATTTAGCAATTCCCAAAGCACTAGATAAGGTGACGGGAACAATAATGTGCTCGAAAACTATTCACCTCTTTTTGAAACATCCCTTAACTCTTCAACAAGCATAAAAAGCAATTGACTCTAGTGAGCTCTGTAAGATGAGAAGGATGGAAGGAACTAAATGAAATGTATTTCTAAATCATCAACATAGGAGGTGTTGAAGTAGGACTGTGTTACCCCAAAACATAGGTGACTCGGGGTCTACCTACAATCCCAGTGCCTCTGTGAAATGGTAGAGAATATTAGCTCAAAGAGGAGGCATGCGACGGTGGGGTAACCTTATGAGATCTTCTACACCTGTCTTCCAGTACTAGTGCAGGCAAGAACCATCTGGAGATCCAGAGAGTAAGTTTATTTGTTTTAAGTCATAGCAGAGTATAATATTTATATTTATGCCAAATAGATATTCACCAATTAAATGTACATTTTCCCAGTTAAACCATATCAAAGCGTGTGTGTGTGTGGCCTATTAACAGTTGTTCCTTGAATTTCTTGGGACTAATTTAGACAGAGAGAGAGAGGGAGAGAGCATGCCTGCTTGCTTGCCTTTGGGAACAGTATTGCTTCAAAATGCAAATGAGGATCCATGTAATATGCTTGACTACTACTAGTCCATTGAAAATACCTTGTCAGTGGAACACTAGTGTGAGACTGATAATGTGGCTAGCCTTGTATTCTGTAGCTGATATGCTAGTTTACAAGCATATGATATCCATCATGCATCCTGAGTTCCTCCAACTTTGCCATTTTCTTTCTCTAGGGAAATGCCCAGTGGGAATTCCCTATAGGAGTTCTCCAGGGAAATTCCTTATGCAGCCATAGAGGCATAAAGGCAAAGATTCATTTAATATCTTTTTTTAGTTTGGTCTTAAAAAAGCTGAAAAAGTCCTGAACGACCACTGAGTTCCAGCCAGGGCTTTAGAAATTGTACCTTTTGGACTATAGCTCCTAGAATCCTCCTGTGAGCATGGGATCCTGGGACTTGAAGTCCAAAAAGTAACATTTCCTGGTTCAAACCCACCATTCCAAGTCAAAATCCTAAACACATTCTTGTCCCATCTGGAGAAAAGGAGGCTATATGGCCACCCTGGGCATATTACTGCATTAATGAACAAGAGCTAACACTGGTTTTGCAAAGTTTATTTTAAACCAAATATTTTCTCTTCTCAAAGAAGCGAAAAATCAATTGCAACTCATTTTCTCACATTTCTTTCTAATATGCTTTGACTATTATTTATGTATGTATTTATTTTCAGAATTTTCCTCCCACTTTTCTAGAACATCGCCATGAAAAACAAAACACAATATTTGAAACAAGGAGCAAATCATCTGAATAAAATTAATCCCCAACTCTGCCATGTGAAGAATTGTCAGCATATTTGTTCCCTTAAACATCTTTTTTTCTGGCTTTCCATTTTGCTTGTGAATAGGAGATAGCAAGCTTTCCGAGACAGACACATTTTGCAATGATTATAGCTATAAGCATTTCAGGCATTCTTGTGCATTTTCCTTGAACCCTATACAATTTAGTCTTAACTATGTGTTTCCCCTAGTATATCTAGTAGTAGTTTTTGTCAAAATGGCAATCAGATAGCACAACAAAACTTCCAATTAAGCAATGAAGTGAAGCCAAGATGTACCTGACCTGTCAATGGAGAACAGGTAGGAAATTGTACTTCAAAATATGTTTAATAGCTACTTTCTCAGACTGAAAGCATGTGCAACACCACCTGCCAATTTTTTTAAAAGAATTCTCCTGCAAATACCAGTAAAACAACAGCAACACCCACCAAATATGTGTATTTCAAAAGAGATGCTTATTTTACACAGCTGGTTAGTTGTGCGCCATGTATCAGCTCATTTACAAAATTGGATTCCATCAGCAGAAACAAATTGGGGTTGGGAGTTGGAATACTAGCAGGAGATGATGCAAAATGGTGCCAGAGCAAGGATTTGGGCAGAATGTAGTGCCACTGAGAGGACTTGTGGGGATCTTGGGAATTGTTACTAAGCAACAAGAATATTGTTAAGGGGGACAATGAAGCCCAGTTAAATACATGTTTTTCTCCAGCACTATGAAGGCCACACAAGTAACATTTGAGGTACGTAAGACAGCTTTGTAAGAAGAGAAACAAGAAAGGACCTAAACTTTTAAACACACGCTACTGGTACTGCAAAGAATATGTTGTTGTTAATTTATCACCAGAGTTTACAAGGGCTTTTAAAAGACTTTTTCAATGCAAAAAAAAATCTGAAAGAAAACAATCAATGAAAAAACATGAAAGAGGTCCTTGCCACAAGGAGTATACAATCTAAATGTCAATTCTAGAGAAGATAACAAAAGAAGGAAGAGTAATTTGGGTGCTCTGCCAGAAAAACAAAATCACAGGCTTATGAAGGTAAAGTATAATTGAGGATAGCAGAAGAAATAAAATTGTAGCAGTCACATAGGGAAATATGCCTTCCTGATATCTGTGTAAACGGCTTTACACCTTTACTCTGGGCATGCAAATACTTTCCAAAGAGAACTAAAGGTCCAACAGAAGGTCCTGCTTGCCTTCATCAGCCATGAAAGTCGAACAAAGGACTTGCTGCATCTTTTAGTTGGGCTCGTGAAGTGTCTGTATGTGTGTATTGCATGGCAACTTCCATTGTCCATGGAAGAAAGCACACATAAACACTTAGAGACAAAGATGGGTTGACAGATTACAGGCAGAATCTGGCCCTTCTGAATCTTCTTCTGTACATGCAATCCCATTTTCCAGGAGGTGTCAGAGTGTGATCTTGTTGTTCAGAACCTGGAGGGGAGTTTTTTAAAAAAAACATTTTCAGGCTAAATTTCCCAAATCTCACCAGCCACCGTGGCTGGTTATAGAATCATAGAATCATAGAATCATAGAAATTCAGAGTTGGAAGAGACCACACAGGCCATCCAGTCCAACCCCCTGCCATGCAGGAACACCCTCAAATCAATCCCGACAGATGGCCATCAAGCCTCTGCTTAAAAACCTCCAAGGAAGGAGACTCCACTACACTCCGAGGCAGCAGATTCCACTGCCGGACAGCCCTGACTGTCAGGAAGTTCTTCCTGAGGTTCAGGTGGAATCTCCTTTCCTGCAGCTTGAATCCATTGCTCCTTGTCCTGGTCTCTGGAGCAGCAGAAAACAAGTCCCCTCCTTCTTCTACGTGGCATCCCTTCAAATATTTAAACATGGCTATCATGTCCCCTCTTAACCTCCTCTTCTGCAGACTAAACATACCCATGAGATTCTGGGAGCTGTTGTTAAAAAAGTAACCTTTTTCAAGCTCTGGTTGATATTGGCCTGACTCTTTTTTCAGCTGAGTTGCTATCTCTTGGAGCATCCTAGCCAGAATAATAAAATGACACATGGACATTTTATGGCCCTTGAAACAGTAGTGGCTAAATAGTTACTACACCAATGGGCTAATGAATCTGCCCTGTGTTTCACTCTGCTGGAGCTATCCAAGGTGCTGAACCCTTCCCCAAAGATAGAGTCAGAACAAGAAAAACACCACTTTTTACATTTGAGACTAAAACCCGAAGCTGATTCACTGCCCCACTGACTTAAGAGCATGCAGTGAAGCATGCTCAGGGAAATAGAGCATCGACATCTATTGGGTTACCCATAGAGGCAATGGTGACTGATGGCTTCCATGTCAGTGGTCAGTGAATGGAAGAGATGGGATGATAGGGCAAGGCCACTGAAACAGAGGACAAGTGACTAAAGAAGGAGTGGCAAGGGAAAAAATTATGAAAGGAGGTTGCCCAGTGGTAATCCAGTATATCTTTTGTTTACATAATTAAATATAAGTTAATTACCATTGACTATTTGGTAATTTTTAACTTCCTCTCCCACATCATCACCTAAACTTAATTTTGCTTCAGTGCCGTGGGTTTAAAAACAACAGCTAATGATAGTTAATCTTCTAACCTTACCAAAACCCATTAGTATCTTTGTGTCTGAATATAAACAAAGCCAGCTTCTGGCACAACTTTAATGTGGCTGAATGTAATTATTTTTCACTTAGCTATGAAATTGTTTTAATTGCTTGAAAGTAAACAACTATGTTGCTCTCTCTTTTTTGGCAGTATTTCTTCTCACAGTGTTAAATTTAGACTAATACACTGCTTTTTCTATTTGACATTTTATTAAAGAGATGTCAGCCTACATCTATAAAGTGCAGGCTGTGTAACTATGGAAGTAATAAAGAGTAATTTGCAACCAGAGGGTTTTTTTTTTTTAAATAGTGTGCATGACAAAGGCATTAAATGATGAACAAGCAACAGGTTTACTTGGGAGAAGTAAAACAGCTTAATACATTGCTATACCATGACACAACTTATATTTAAGCTATGGCATGCAAAACATAGTAGAATTATTATATTAACCTTATTTTCAATGCAGATATGGAGCACTTGAAAACCGGTTGAACTTCTGGAGTCATCAAAGTGCAGCTTTTGAATCTGAGTTGCTGATCATTACTTGCTATAGTTTCTATAACTGTCCCATAGAAACTGAAATTCCTACATTCCTTACATGGGAACTAACGTGGTCAAACTGGATTAAAAGGACTTTATATTTGCTGGGTACCCTAGCTTTAACTGAAGATGACTGAACTTGTCAGTTTCATTTCTCCTGCATTCAAATTATTTTAAACTCACATTCTTTCCCTTATATTTATGAAAAATCTACAAATTTTGGGAAATTCTATCCTGCCCCCCCCCAAAAAAATCTGGAAAAAATTCTCATACATTGTAAGACCTAAGCTATTGGATGCATCTTATTACAAGGCCTTTCCATTGGATGACTCTTTTAACAGTAACCATGCTGCGGTTGTTTACTCCACTGATTTGTTTAGTCTACAAATATATCATGAAAATGCAACTGAGAATTTTACATGTTTCTCTAACACAGGGATAAGAGTCATTTGACCTTGCAAATATTTGTCAGACTACCTGTCCCAGCAGTCCTAGCCAGCATAGCCATTCATGAAGAATGCTGGCTGACACAATCCAACAACATCTGGAGGGCTGTCTCATTCCCACCCCTACTTTGACTTCTTTTGTGATGAAATATTGGAAAACTGCATTCTTCCTTGAGATGTTTACAATATCTGTGATGTTCTGCTGTTGCTCAGTTTCAGAAGCCAGCCAAAGTTGAACACTTTTAAGTTCCACTGATCTCCGTATGTGATGTTTAATCACGGACCTAACTCTCTTGATGAAATCAAAAGCACTCCAAAGTGCTTAATTTTCATCTGGATTGTCTCTTCAATGACTCTGTAACTCATCTTCTCACATACAAGAACAGGAGGTACTTCCAGGCTGCTCCTAGTCATATGAATCAAAAAGCATTGTGCAATTGTTCTCTCTTTTCCTCATAAAAGATATTTTAGTGGTGATGGTGGGAAAAGAAAAAAAGACAAGGTGAAAAAACACAGGGGGATTAGAAATGGAAAATGACAGAAATCAAGGCCCTGTGCCCAACGAAGGGGGAAAAAAAAGAAGTGAGATGATTGCACAATAAAAGTGTCATCCAAAAGCAGCACCCAGTGTAGCTTCTCCTGCCTCACTATATTTTGTTACTGCAAAGTATGAAGGCACTAGTTCCCTTCCAGGGACGGGCCATGCGGTTCCCTGAGAAACATAGCACTCATGCAGTAGACTATATTCAGACAAAGATGAAAGTGGTCATGGCTTAGAAGGACAGTATTTGAATCTCTCATTCATTTAAAAAGACTGGCTGATGTCTTGCATCAGGAGAGCAAACTATGATGACAGACCTCTCTTGTAGCTACATCTCCTAATGTAACTCCCAAATCCCACCTTAGGAGCCAGCTATGTTTCCTGATTGTGACCTGCCAAAACTCATATTCCCAAAACGCACCTTAGATGTGACTGGCTCAAAAACTGAGAGTGCCTCCCAAACTCTCATCCAGGTAATGCCACCAACTTAGGGATTTCTGAGGTGCTGGGAAATAGGGTAGTGAGTAAAGAAGCATCCACTCCTCTTCTGGCAGTGACGTGCTTCCTGGCAAGCAGCCATATGGACTGTAATGGTGTCTTGCTGCAATATATAAAAACAAATTTAAATATTTATGATGATGTAAATCTGACTTATGACATTATATGGAACAGGATGTCAGCCCCTGTCTTTGTTGAAGTTCAAACTACACAATACAACAGTACTCTGATTCCACCTTAACTACTATGTCTCTGTCCTCTGGAATCCTAGGACTTGAATTTTAGGGAAAGTTATTTAGAATTCTCAGCCAAAGAGCTCCTCTAGTACCTACAAAGCCCAGAATTCCATAGGACATTGCCATGACAGTTAAAATGGAATCAAAGCACTGAAACTATGTAGTGCAGTAGTCCTCAAACATTGGTCCTCCAGATGTTTGGGACTTCAGTTCCCAGAATCCTTGACCACTAGCTAAGATGGCTGGGGCTTCTGGGAGCTGAAGTGCAAAACACCTGGAGGATCCAAGTTTGGGAATCACCACTGGGTAGTGTGAATGGGCTTCTGGAGGAATCCTGACCCCTTCTTAAAGTGCCTGAATTGCTTTCACACATGTCTCCCATAACATACTCACACAGAGACACTGCAGCTATATGGGACAGAACGACAGAGAAGTGGCTACTCTGTGGCAGAGTGAAAGTGAGAAGGGGGCCTTATACGCAATGACAACAGTGCCAAACTCAAAACAGAAATTCAGAAATTAATTCTTCCCTCCAAAAACAATGGTGAGTGCAAACAAATTAGAACTATTATTTTGCAGTTAGAACTGGAATGAAATGGCCGTGTTCTGTATAACACTTGAGAATACTAACATTTACTTATCTGATTGATCTCAGGATTTCTGTAATGTAGAGAATTTCAGTTACTTGAAGAACTCACAGAAAACCTTGTACCATCCATCTTCATTAGAGGGGAACTACAATGCTAAGAAAGTGTTAAATAAAATTTCATTTGATTTCTTTATTTACCAGAAACTTGTGTAGAAAGTGAGAATTTGAAGATTTCTGCAATACCAGATGACACATGACAGACAAGAATCATATTGCCTGGTTGCCTGATGTCCCTCCTTTGGTACCTTTGGAGTCTCATGCTTTTCCAGAAAGATTAGTAAAGTAGCCCCTCAACCAGACCTGTTCTTTTCCATGGAGAAAATGTAGTTTGTGGTTGATGCAATTGTTCAGTAACTATTATGTGGTGCCAGAGCTTGAAAAAATTACATTTTGGGATAACAGTTCCCAGAAGCACCCAGCAAATATGCCCTATGACTATGCTTGCTCAGAAGTCCTGGGGGTTGTAGTCCAAAAAGGAATGTTCCCAAGTTCTTCCTAAATCTTAGGAGTGCTCCCCAAAAATGGGTACAGGGCTGGGCAAATATGGGCCATGGGTTTCATGAATGCCCCAGGGACACCACAGTGGTCCATTATCACTCTCACAGCCTCACCCCACCTCACTCACCCCATCCAACACATTTAAAAGATTATTTTTATTGGGAAAAGTCTCCTTCCAGTTGCTAGGGGCTGTAGGTGACAATTGCAACAGGCTTTTGGCCTGCACCTGGGAAGACTTTTTTCCCCAAAATGCCTGGAGTGACTTTTGATTTTTAACCTGGCAAAATTTTCTCCTACAGCCCATAAAGGACACCAAGGGCCTTTGTCAGAAAACAAAGTTAATACTTGGGTGGAACAGGAGAGATGGTCCAAAGGGGGCATGTGTGGTTCCCAGACTGTGTGAAGCTTCCCACTCTGAATTTAGAATGGTGCTAGTAGCTCAGAGCAGGACCTTCAGTTGTGGGTTTGAATGCTAGTAGTAATTTGAGCATTGGACTACAAAATTGGAAACTGGAGTTTGATTTTCTGCTCAGCCATGGAAACCCGCTAGGTGACTGTGGATACGTCACACACCCTCAGCCCCCAGAAAACCCCATGATAGGTTCACCTTAGGGTTGTCGTAAGTTAGAAATGATGTGAAGGCAGCAGCAGCAGCAACAATAACAATTGGGCTCTGTCCAGCAAGGTATCTGTGTGATGAGCATGGGCAGCTGGTAGATGACCATGGGACAGCCAGGTGAATGCATCTGGACTGTGGCACAGCTTTAGGGCTGAGAGGGAAAGAGGTTTTTAGGTGTGCGTGAGTGGAATTCTTTTTCTTTTGGCCATAAAGAGACTCGGAGACTTGCTGCCCAGAGGACTTCCAGTGGACATGCCCCAAGCATTCTTGGTGACAAGAACAGAAAGTAGGGAGTGGGTGTGGTGAGAGGAGAGCAAGGTGGCTGTTTGGTGTGGTAGGTGAGTAGAAGGGAGAGAATCTCCAGTTCCTAGAGCAGCCTGGAGGTGGGAGAACTTTTTTCTGTTGTCCCCAAGTTCAGCCACTTTGTTGGGTGACTGTGGGGCAGAAAACATATGCAACATAGTCAGGCTCCAGGTCTTCCTCCGGACCACTGGGCTGTGCTAATTATACTGCCTCCACCATCAGCCCTGTCTTAGGGATTTTTCGCACTTTGGGAAGAAAACGGGGCATTCTGTTACTCACCGGACTGGTGTTCTCCCTCCAACGATCCACAGTGATCTGAAGCAGTGCGTGGCTGCGCTATACACTGCTCTGGGGACGAAAACGGTGGCTTCCAGTTGGTGGAGGCTCTCCACCAACTGGAGAAGCTCGCCAGCCAGAAGCCCGCCCCCGGAAGATCTGCAGCCTCACGCTGGTGCGAGCCTGCAGATCTACACAGGAGCGCAGCGATGGAGTGGGGTGCGCCGGGCTATTGAAAGACCTGTTTTAAGTGGTCTTTCAATAGCACGGGGAACCACCAGTTCTGGTCGTTCTGGAGCGGGCTGAAGTCCGAAACTACAGAAAGCAGTCCGGATCCAGTTCACCCCCAGGTGCAAACGTCCTCATTGGAGGACGCGCTGCCCTGTTGTAAAAACAAAATGCGGAAAAGGTCTTAGAGAAAGGTGTCCATTTGACATGAATCATAAAAGGCAGAACAATTTTAAAACATCACAGCAAAATTGTTAGTCTCTTTGAATGTGAGGGGCATCTGGAGGGTAAGCAGAAATTAATCATGCAATTAACAAGGGAATTCCTGAATTTATGACAGAACAAATGATGTTTCCAAACTCAGGTTAACACCCCTCCAATCTTGTTTAGATGTACGATTCAAGATGGGAAATGCTTCTTGGCCCAAATAAATAGTTCTTTGAAAGCTCTGCTGGCATTGCCAAAAGCCTTGGGATAGAATCATATTAACAGGCTACTGGTGGTTAAATAGAGTTCAGCAAGTTCAGTGAGTTAAATCGTGCAGCCCCAAAGAAAATGCTAAATGATCTGCTAACAAATCTTGGCCTACTTGCTTGTAAAACAGAAAAAGTGTCCTATTTTTCCTATGCTGGGGTGGACATTAGAAGGTCATTGGGAATTTTTCTTTTGTGTAGGTTGAGGATTTATGGGGGCGTTGTATAATTGCATTATATGCCATATGCCACCGGCTTTTTAAAAAGTTCATTTAGGTTGAAAGAAGAGGTCTTTTGGGGGCCTGTTCCTAAGGGTTATTGACTGATAGGCTTAGCATTCAGATTCTCAGCAAAGATAATTCAGGGAGTCCTTGTTTTCAGAGCAAATCTGTTTTCTAGTTAGGTGGGAGATGAACTAGAGTTGATTTGCTTTTGCATTTTAAATGGTGAAAAATGATCACCTACTGTTTTCATTAATAATAATAATTAAGGTATAATTTAACCAAAGGTAAGGCACCTTCTACCAAAACACCATGACAAAAATTTAATTAGAAGTGGAACTTTCCCATTAGGTTTTATGGATCTTAAAAATACCTATTGTTGGTTAGATCATGCCTCAGCATCTGTGAAAGTCCTAGCAGTAGAGTCTTTACTATGTTTTCAACCTTGTGTTCTTTAGCGCCTGTGAGGGAAAGGGGGTTATTCTCCTACTTCATGCTGTCTCCTGCCCTTGAGTAGGAGATGGGACTCCCCCACTTTGCCCTTTGAGATCATCTAGCTGCCACCACCTACTGATTTTAAATCCCCATCATGTAGTTGCTCAATAGGAAGCTACTGGGGAAAGAATCTCTGAATTCAGAGGCTTTCTTCTGCCATCCTCTGTAGAAGAGGGGAATTCTATCTGCGAGCACAACCAGCAAGGTACATGGAGAGAGAGGGCATGGAAAGAAGAGATCTTTACAAGGAAGAGGTTTTTATTATTTTATTCATGAAGACACCTTCCTTCAGGCATTACTTAACAGTTACAAAGTTACAGACAAGCCTAGGTCATTTCAGCCAGAGTTATAAAAGAACATAAACCCTAACGCAACTAGCTAAAACATTCCTATTCTACTCACGTTACTATCTGGTTACTGGGATGATGTGGAGAGAGGAAGCTGGGAGTTTAGACTCACCAACCCTTTGTCTCCCTCACCTCATGATCTCTTGAGGCCTTTTTTATAACTTCTTGTCGAAGTGTCTGGAAGCTTCTCACTTTGTTCTCCCATCTGGTCTTTCTGATTGGGCAATTGTCTCTTTGTGATGCTGACTCCCGATAAATGTAACTTAAACCCAACACCTCATTAACCCCTTGCTTACCTGGAGAGATAACTATCCACCTTCAGCTATGTTGCCTAGATAATGGGAAGAGACCATAATCACAGGGCCAAACTAGATGTGATGCTGGAGATCTCTGATCAGAACTTCCGGGCTAAAAGTCCAAAGCAGACATATGGAGGGATAGGGGACTGGTAGAGTGCAGGGGTGCTACCAGGCCAAAATTAGTACAGATCGAGTCCCCCATCTGGAGGGCCCCCAAATGCAGTCACCAAATGTCTTTTTTTTTAAAGCCAGGAAAGGAAATCTCTCTGCCAAGGTAGTCTTTCTCTTTCCTCTGTGTGTCTAACTATCACTCCTCCTCCATTTCCATGCTCACTCTCCCTCTTAACATCTATTTCCGTTTTAATTTTGTCAGAAAAGTCCAGATGAGTTTGGTAGTGCTTGATGGTTTCCATGTCAGTGGAGTGAAGAATCCACTCCAAGTTTTAGCCTGCAAACTGCTGAACCATACCCTCCAAGTATTTTTAGTCCTTTGGACAGCTTTTAAAAAAATTAGTCTGAGACTTGGAGCAGAATCAGTGCCTCAGAATCAGTGACTCACTGACTTGGAAGCTGCCAGCTGCCACAGTATGCACTGCAGAGGTAGTAAGAATCATGCCCAAGCTCTTCATGATAGATTAACCCTGAGGGAACATGACCACCAACAGATTGCTCAACCCTGGATTAGGGCAGCAGAAAAAGAGGGAGCATTTACCATCATGCCCCTTTGTGTACCATGTCACTGGGCATTTTGTGCCACAGGGGGTAAACCTACCAACCAACCTACCAACCAACCAGCCTCAACTCAAAAGAATAATGAAAAGAATGATTAATGATTAATACTAATGATGAAATGATTAATGATTAATACTAAAAATGAAGTAAGACAATACTTCAATCCCTGATCCTTTTGTCACTGATATTAACATGACTGCTGTGCTGAAAGAAAAAATCATCAGAGGGAAATTAGAATGACAGACTGCTGAATTACAATTCATCAAGAGGTTACAATCTGTCTCCTGAGGCTTGAATTGGGATAAAGGTTTCTTATCACAAGAGATGTGTTAATTGGCTCACCTAGTGCTGGGACGTTTGTGTTATCAGCAATACAACCACTTTGGGAATGGTCACTGTTCCTAATGTAATTGTCAGTGTCAGTACTTTCTGCATTCCATTTTCTTCTGACTTCAGTGCCTACAGTTACAACTTTCACAGCCATGTGAACTGGAGATATCCCTGGAATTCTGTATTACACTTCAAGTATCCTATTAAGTTGGCTGCCATCTATGAAAGCTTATGCTATCCTACATTTGTTTGATTTTCAGATTGTTTTAGGAGCAATTGCCTTTTCAGTTTGCATCAGGAAATTAGAATGTAGAGTTAGCAAGCTGTAACTCACCCTATGTGTTGATCTCCGAATCCGGGTGTAGGTAACAGGGAACATATTGTTTCACCCCTAGGATGCCACCAGAGGTCAGATGACATAAGAGGGTGGTCCCTCTTCAAGCCTTTTTCACACTACACAATTATAGTTCTATCTTTCCACTTTAATTACTATTGCAATATCCTATGGACTCCTGGGCTTTGTACAGTAGTTTGGAGAGGCACTAGAGTTCTCTGGCTGAGAATTCTAAATGACTTTCTCTAATTGCAGTTACAAATCCCAGGATTCCATACGACGTTGCAATGGTGGTTAAAGTGGAAACACACGGCCACAGCTGTGCGTTCTGAAAGGGTGCTTCTCCAGTCACTGGCTGAGTTCATTGCAGTCTTTGCCTGTCTGTCTCTGCCCTGGGAATGGTGAAAAGGCAAGGAGGACTCACTGAACACCTGAAGGACCTGCCACTGCAGTTTCCATCCTGCTCCAATGTGACAAGTCAGGATAGGAGTAAATAGGAGGGATGAAGGGAATGATGAAGATGACTGAGTCTTGGTTTTAAGGAGCATCCTACCTTGTAGAAGGACCAGTGCTTCAGATGGGCAGGGTCTCATGTAATACCTGTTTTGCTGGATGCTGAAAGTTTGATAGGCCAAATCTTACTTCCAGGGTAGAAATTTTCTATCTCAGTTCTAATCTGATTTTTGTTCCCTATTTTGAGCATGCTTAAAAGATGCAAAAATTAATACTTGCTGTTTTTCCTTCCATTTCCAAAGGCTGCAATCAAATAGCCACTTATCTGGGAGTAAGCCCCATTAATAAAATGGGACTTACTGCTCAGTAGACTTACAGTGCTATGTAAGTTAAGTGTGTATGATATGTAACTACGCATAGCAAGTGAAAGCAGGAGAAGGTTGTTGGCTATCAGTTTTTGTTTTTATTCATTTAGGATGTATGCCTACATCACGAAACGTTGTGAGCTGGCTGTCAGAAGCAAGGTCCTTTTACGATGGCATCTCATTTATTCTCTCCATAATACCAGCAATTTTTTTTCTCAGTTCTTACATTTGGTTTATGGCAGCTGTTATTATTGCAATGCCTCTGATTTAACTGTATGCAGATTCTGAAGTTGTCTAATGTTGCACTTAAAATCTGTGCTGAACCTAAAACACTGACTTTGTGAAAACAAGGTTATTAAAAATCCCAGAGTGATCAGCTAGCAATTCTAAGCTAAAGCTACTGTGGGGAAAAATTCAGCTAATGTTGTGCTATAGTTATCGCTGATAAATTTAGGGTGATGGATGGATGAGTATAGGCCGGGAGTTAGCAGAGTAAAATGAAAGGAAAACATGAACACACAAAAAATTGTCCAGCATCTCATTTTTTAAAAGAGCCGTTTTAGGTGTTTTATGTTTCCCTTATCACAGATTTGGAGCAGTGATGCATTACATGAAGGACTGGGCAACACATACCCCTTCAGATCAGTAGTTTTCAAACTTCGATCACCTGAGTATTTTGGACTTCAGCTCCCCAAAGCTCCAGCCAACATGGGCAACGCTTAGAGATTCTGGGAGCTGAAATCCCCAAAGGCTGAGAACTGTTGCTCTAGAACCTGTTGGACTGATCATCCCTCACAATGAACTATGCTGGCTATAGGCAAAGGAAGTTGCAGTTTAGCAGCATTTCAGAAGCTACCTATTCCTCATCCTATGTTGTATAGTGTATTTGGAATGCACAGACTGTTCACAGTATGAGCAGGGGGCACCACCCCTGCTTGGATGCTTCATATCAAAATTCTTCTTGATTCTCCAGTTCCTTACTTAATCATTTCTTTATATTTCAAGGCATGCCTATATACAGACAGAGTTTACAAGACCTTACCAATGAGATTTCAGGCCAGGCTTCAAAAGGGAAATTGCTGTCATGGCTGTTGTGAACAGTATATATCTGGACGTTGACAGGAGGGCCATGACCCTGTTGGAAGTCTCTGACCCCGTGGAATCTTTGATACTATTTGGGTGGAGAGAAATGATTGGGAGAAGGAATAGGAGACCAGGGGGGAACATTCCTGTCATTTTGCTTTGCCTGACTGTTGTTCCATTTGATACGTTCATTTCTTCTTATTTCACATTCTCTCCTGTCTTCATTTTCGCATTCCGAGGCAAAAGCTGAGGATTGCACTCTTTTTCCCAGCTGTACCTTATGAATTTAATTCTCCAGTGTAGGTAAAGTTTTTTTTCTATCAGTAAGTAAATGTTCTATAGAGTAGTTCTCCTTGACAACCTGCTGTAGAATATGTGTTGCCAATCTGTTACCCTTGTTTCTCCAGATAGACTCAATCGGTCAGTAGGTATCTGCTCCCTTTAAGTACACTAAGCTTGCTTCTCTGTACATTCTGACATGTGGACTGTAAAGCAATGGTTGTTCTTTAAAAACAAAAGGATATTGCCACTGAAAAAAGCGATTGTTATTAAAGGTGAAAATAAAATTTACCATTATTTGTTTCCTGTTCAAAAATGGTTAGGAAGAATAACATGGTAGTGAAAATTCTGTGCAATTTTTGGCAGGTAGTCACACATCCTAACTTGTTTATAGAATTTTTTCTCAGCAGAAATATACATATATTTTTTCCCATAAATGCTTTTTTTTTTTTGTTGGTGCAAAATGTTGGATGTAGGGACATATAAAAAAAAACAAAATATTTTAACACACCAAGTATGGCTTTCTGCTGGTTACTCTCACTACATTACAACTGTTCAATCAACTGCTGAATGGTGAGTCAACATGAAATTTAATCCAATTGATTGAATGAGTCCCATTTAGTCAGGACTAATTACACAATTTAGGCCAAATGTGTATTTCTGGAAACAATGGTTGGGATCCTGCTGTAACTGATAGATAGCTATGTGACTTCAAATGTCAGCAAAAGAGATTTAACCTAAACATGAGGAAGAACTTCCTGGCAGTAAGAGCAGTCTGACAGTAGAATATGCTGCCTGGGAATGTCGTGGACTGTCCTTTGGAGGTTTTTAAACAGAGGTTTGATGGCCATCTGTCAGGAATGCTTCGATGATGTGTTCCTACATGGCAGGGGGGTTGTGGTCAATGGCCTTTGTGGTCTGTTCCAACTCTATGATTCTGTGGTTCTATATCTCCTGGTGACACTCCTCTATATCCACCTTTAAAGTTTTCCAGCCTCTCAGCATGCACTTCTCTGTCTTTGGAGAGTGGTATCAGCACATATGTCCAGCTGTCTTCTTGTAGCTGATCATGCTGCAACAGGAATATGCACTGCAAATGACGTGCTTGCAGTATGTCCAAGTACAGGAAAATAGCTGGATGTATCTTTGCTTATCCTCTTGTACTCCAGTGACATAGAAACTTGTGTCCCAAGGGAAGAAGCTGTGCCACTTAAAAGGAGAGGGTTTGTGGGGTATTTCTTTCATTGTACATTTGGTAAAGAGCAACCCTTGCAACAATCAAAAAGTTACGTATGGTGGCATGTTGGACTTGCACTATTATTGCTCACTAACAGCATGCTAGCCACCAATAGCTTTTTGTGTAGAAATATGATAGTTTCAGCAATATTATGATTATGCAAACATCATGCTTTTTGCAGAAACCATGAGTTTCATACAAAAAAGTTCTTCTGAAGTATGGTTTTTATTTTTTTGCATTAAAAATCTGGGTGGAGGTAGTTTTGCCAAAAAACCTCATAATTTTTGGTACAGATGGTAGCTGAGATCCTACATCAAAAGGTACAATTGACACATTAATGGTGTTGTAGCTCTGTCCCTGACAGATATACAACCCTTCCAGTAAAATCCAATGATGCGTATCTAGGAGTCCGGTTGAGCCCTGGGAGTTCCCACTGTGCAATGAGTCCCATAGCATTCTGGTGCCCTTTGTGCAAGGCATCCCATGGCATAACAACCATGCTATTGTTTCCATTTATGCAGTGGTCCCAGGGATGTAGCTACGTCTCTGCTCCCTTCCTGAAAACATAAGTGTAATGCAGCATTGCAATTCGTATTTAAGTGATCATAAGGCACTTTACGATGACATAAATACCTAATGGATGCCAGGCAATGTGTATATCTGTGCAAAAGAATTTCCACAGATATTTTGGGATATGTGAATACCAGAAAAAATACAGAAATTATTCATTCTCACATGTGAGGATGAAATAGTGAAAGATTTAGAGCCCTAGTAGCTACCTGAGTCTTACTAAGCATGCATAGAATTGGCCTGTTAGATATACGAGAGTAGTAAAAGAAAAAAAAGTATCTCTTGTAATAGCAGAATGCTTCTCCTGAAATCTAAGGGCTGTCAATCACAAAAGTGCTGGCAGAGAAGAGAAAGGGGAGATCAGACGCCTGTGAAAGTTAATTATGGGTGAGCAGGCTCTGAGAATAAATTTATCTGGACAAACTGCTTCGAATACACAAAAACAAGTGTTCCCAAGACATGTCATTGTATCCTTTCCCTTACCATCAGAAAATTTCATTTTATCCCTGCAGATCATGCATATAGCTCTCAGACAGTGATCTCTTTCACCATAACCTTGATGGCAGTATAGGGTAGCATTATCTGGGGATGACAAACATCAGTCTTGGGTTGAAGGACAGCCTTTAGACATCTTTCCTGAAATACTTCAAGCCAATTTAAAACTAAAGTTTTTTGTGTGTGGCTACCCGCTGATCCTTTAATATCTGGCATCTGTATTTTCAACCTTGTGGAGATTCATTATATGACCATATTGTTTATGTCTTCCTCTATTTCAGACACCACTTTATGGCAGACAACCATTACTTTGTCTCAACATCCTATTTTTTTGCATTTTGGAATTTCTGCCTGAGAGGTTATTTAGTGATTGAGATCTTCCATTAAGAACATGAACCACGTAATCCTATAGGATTCTGCGTAGAAGAAATTCTCTGTTTTCTATAAAGATAGTGATGGGGCATCTTTAAAAGTAAAACATTTGGGAGGCAGCCCTAAACATCCAGGAAGGACTTGGAAATTGTACTTTTTTCTGACTACCACTCCTGTCCTGGGACTGGTGATACCGAGATGTTCATGGATCATCCTGGCAACAAGGTGAGGTCCAGAAATGGCTGTTGTTGCTAACCAGCAGCTATTGCATTGCAATCCATTGGAAATGCGCCCTTTTTTCATGCTGTAAATAACCTGTTAATGACCCCCTTTCCTGCAACAATCCAGTTAATGTGGGAATGCAGTTTCTTCATAGTGCTTCCTTCTGTAGCTGATCCAGTAGTGCGCATGGAGTGGGAGTTCCCAGGTTGTCCCTCCCTCAGCCACTCCCAAGGAGATCTCTGCCCAATAACCTCCAGACCAATCACGAGTTGTGGGGCAGGGAAAAGGACTAGGCAATGACACTGTAATGCAGAGGAGAAAACAGTGTGAATGACACTACTCATCCACAGATGTCAAAAGGGCGTGATAGAGAATATTAACAATCTGATACCATCATGGGAATCACTATAGTGGGATTCCAGTGGAACAATGGAATACTAATGTATGGTGTGATAAGGCTCTCAGTCATATAAGCTTCCCCAAAAGAGTTTGGCCTAGTTAATAAGATTTCTAGGTCACCCCAGTCCCTGCCATAGAACTTGGTCTAATTACTACATTTGCGAAGTGGGAAATGCCAGCCACAGACCAGTTAATTCCAGCAGCATTACATTTTCTAAATCTCTCCTATCACAAAGCCTGACTCTGAGGAAGCACAGCTGCTATATAGCTATGTGTAGCATCCAGCTAAATACCCCAGAGACTGCTGCTGGAATTGACTGGTCTGTGGCTGGCATTTCCCACTTAGTTCACCAGGGTGAGTGGCTGTGCTGTGAGCATAATAAAGTGATGGATGGACCAGTCTTCAATCTTGTGGAGAGACTAAAGAACCAAATAGCAATGTGCTGTCACAGATTGGAAAGTGCAAAATTTGTAGATTAATTGCTGCAGAGTCAGTACCAGAAGGCCAACATGGGCCATTTCCGCACTAGACTGTTATAGCGCTATCATTCCACTTGCAACATCCTATGGAATCCTGGGATTTGCAGTTTCCGGTGGCCTCTCCCGAAACTGCAAACTCCAGGATTCCACAGGATATTGCAAGTGGAATGACAGTGCTATGACAGTCTAGTGCGGAAATGGCCACGGTGTAGCAGTTTGAATGTTGGACTAGAATTCTAGAGACAAGGGTTCAAATCCCTGCTTGGCCATAGAAACCTTACATTCTCTTAGCCTCAGAAGAAGGCAATGACAAACCCCTTCTGAAGAAATCTTGCCAAGAAATCCCAGTGACAGGGTTGCTGTAAGCTGGAAACAACTTGAAGGCACACACCAGCAAGAGTCAGTACCATTAGGCAGAGTGAGGTGGAGGTGTCAGATAGTTAATGTGGATGCCATGAAAGACAATGGTTTATTATTTAATTTACTGTAATTGTATTTTTTTACTGTCAGGGTCAGAAAGGCACTTATGTTTTTTTTCTGCACCAGATACCGAATAACTCAAATTTCTCTTGGGCCATTTCTGCACTACACTATGATACTGCTATTATTCCACTTTCAACATCCTATGGAGTCCTTGAATTTGCAGTTTAGGGAGGGGCATTTAGAATTCTCAGCCAGGGAGAGCTCTTTGGCCTCAGTAAACTACAAACCCCAGAATTCCACAGGATGTTGAAAATGGAATAATAGCACTATAACAGTGCATGCAGACAGGGCCTTAGATTACACTGTGGCTATTCATTACAGCTGGTGCTGCCATATACTACCTCTGAGAGCAAAATATCTTGGGAAAACAAACAAAATACATCTGTGAATGTCGAATTACAGCATTCTACATTGACAGATGTATTTTACAATACCAACACTGCTTCGTCTTCTTTAGAAACGTGATATACCAATACAAAATTGACATGTAAAAAACCCAAATCTGAATCTTGCTTATTGTTTGAAGTATCTCTAAACCAATTTGTGATATCGTAGTTCAAGAAAGAGCAGAGAGTTTCCAAAAATTAATTATGGAAAATTCCTGTTGAACCCAAATAAGGAAAAAAAGCATTACTTAGAGAGAATATGACAATAGTGTTTAACCTGTTCAATTGTTTTAGAGATACACTAACCTTTCTCTACATTCTTCTCCCCCACTACCCCCTATCAGTCACTTAAAATTCTGGTCATGAGAAACATCCTGTCAAGATAAAAGAACGAGACCGGATGCCATCAAGCAAACACTGGAGAGCATTTTTACTTTGAGTATTCATTAGAATTGGAATTTAAATTTGCATTTCTTTTGTTTTTCCATCCAGGAATATTTTAAACAGCAATTTTTGGGCAGAACTGCTAGCCAAAATTTTATTTTTTTAAAACTATATACTTACATTTGAATGTTGTGTTTCAGATTCATAACCATGAAAACTTTTGGGTACATAAGAAAGGATAGAGTGTGTGTGTGTGTGTGTGTGTGTGTGTGTGTGTGTAAAATAAAAGGGAATATATCTAATCTGTACAATTGAAAGTGCATTACTTTGCTTGTTAATGTGCTAAATGAAGATCAGAAAGTATCTCAGAATATGCATGTATTTAGAAACCAGTGTGCATGCTGGAGAGACAGAAACAGGGATGTAGCTTTGGGGGAGGAAGGACAAAAATGAAGGCATTGTTGCTCCATATCAGAATTCTGCCCTCCCCCAAATGAAATGTTCCTTTCAGTCCCCAAACTTATAGCAATGCAAAGAGTGAGACTTAGCAAATTATCCCCACCTAGGACTCGTAATTACTGTGTTTGCATTCCCTTGGTAACTGTACCTGCTCCCTTTGCCTGAACTGTATTTCTACATGCACAATTGAAGTTTTAAGTTATTGTAATGCTAGAAATTTAGGGAGTGTAGACAGGAAAACATCATTTGGAGGCAGACTTCTTATTTTTGGGGGGAGGACAAGGTCCTCACTTTGCCCCACATACATGGCTAAACCCCTGGGAAAAACTCCTGTACTTGGAATGCCACATTTACACAGTCACAACTTTGGAAAGAATGTGGAACCCCCTATTTGAGCTATGCAGCATTGCACAAGGGAGGTGAGTTTGCTGGCCTCCCACGATGAGAGACCAGTAAATTTGGTGAAGGAAAGACTTCTGGAGCTGCCTCTATATGTTGTGGGACCAGGGAAGTGGAGAAGGAGATGGTCCTAAGGGCTTGGCTGAGGATTTAGGCCTCACTTTAAGTCACGTGACTTGGGGGGTTGGATTCTCAGGTTGGCTTTCCAGTAGCTGGCTGGCTGGAGAGCAATCTGTTACCACAGTTATGATATGTCTGGTGAGTGCACTAGATATCTCTTGATATCAAATAATTTGGCCTTTACCTGACCTTTCTCTGCCACCCCGCTCCACATGTTTGCAGAGGTCCACTGGACAAGCATGTATTAGGCGCGGCCGTTAATGGTTGTAAATTCCAAACCTCATTTAGGCAGGCAACTTAAGCCTCTCCGATGCTTCAGGGAAAAACCTTCTTGCAAACCGGCCTTGCTCAGCGCGAATCTACACAAAAACGCATGGCCGAGTGCCGAGCCATCCCTTTATGTTGGGCCATTTGCATACTGGCCATACTATTGTCATCAAGCGCTAAGCTCATCATTTAAAATCTGGCCTTTTCCAATGCCTTTGTCCAGCTACAAATTTCATTTGTTCTCACCGAGCATGGCACAGCCTGTAGGTAAAATGCACCCTATAACCCCCGTCCCCAGTTCCGAGCCCTCCTCGGAACACTCTGGACTGCTATCCTGCCTTGCTGTCGGTTTGTCCAGCGAGTCACCCCCTCAGCGAACTGCGCTGAGTTTTCTTCCCTGCAACCTCCATTTCTCTCCAGGACTACGAGACCAGGTGTCATATTACCCACTCTCCCGAAAACTCTCCATTTGTATTTCTTAGTTAGCTGTGTGCATGTATTGTCCTATTTGTTGTTTGTCCTTTAATAAAACGATCATTTTCGTTACATTAAAACGTGCCTGGCTACGCTCTCTGACCTGACGCTGTAGACATAGGGTAAAAGATCCTGGCTAAAGTTACCCTGCCTCTCGTTAGCTTAAGAGAGTGCTCGAGTCTAATTTCCCCATGTTGTTTGGTTATTTGGGCACCCCTCCCGGGACCCCCAACATACAGGGTAACAAATCCAGCCTCTGTCAGTGAGCAAGGTTCTCCTTGGGGCTCAAGTGTCCCAACCAACAGATTGAAATTCAGTATATTTCTTAGGCCTTTCCCACACAACAAGATCTCAAGATCCGTATAGAGTTCTAGTTAGTTAGGGACTTTTGCAGAATTTTTACATTTTGCAGGCTGCTAGCTTCTTCTCCTTTGCCCTTTCTATACTCACTGATTCCATATGCCGGAACTTTGCCCTAGGTATACACTCAAAACAAAACTGAAGCTATGACTTCTCTGCAAAGTACAAAGCCTATAGCAATTGATCTTGACTCAGTGAAATGTTGGAGCAGGCTATAGTAACAGGGCCTTTTCTTTTGCATACTCTCTCCAGAAAATTGTGTCAGTTCAAACAACAAGAGCAAACAGTATGTCAGAGATCAAAGCCATTCACAGTCTCTTGCTTATTCTTGCAAGCACTGTGATAAAGCCCCCACAGGCCACTGGTCAAAGAGGCACAATATAGGAAATAATTTGCTGGAGGGCATGGCGATTCCTATTTTGCTCACTTGCCTAAATCAAGTTCATTTCTCAGGGCAATGCTTTTTGATGATATTTCTGCTCCACTGCTCCCCACACTTCTGTCACTGAACAGAGTCCCTCTGAAAGTGTTGTGTGCAAATAGAAATTACACCCTACACTGAATGGAGGATGCGGCCATCTCCCAACATTGGTGGGAGTGTTTTTTCAACATTATTATATTCTGCTGAGCTTTATGGTAGCATCTAAAGCAAGCTAATTTAGATGTCACTTCCAACTTCCTCCCCTTTCCTGATTTGGGATAAAAGAAATTAGACAATACGCCCCAGAGGGATTGATGTCACATAACTTCATTCCCTTCTGTGTTTTTAGAAGGCTGCAGGGCCCATGCACCTGCAGTTACAAATTTAGATTCCAAGGCATTTCTATGTTTGACGTGTCAGTTGATTCTAAAGCCTTGTTAGATCTTGGATCTTTTTTAAACTACACCTCCACCTCCATTCTGGCTGGCTGGGATATTTGGAGAACTGTAGTCCAAACAGACAATGGGAGTTTCCGTACTACACTGTTATAGTGCAATTACTCTACTTTCAACATTCTATAGAATCCTGGGCTTTGTAGTTTAGGGAGGAGCATTTAGAATGATAAGTCAGAGAACTCTTTGGCCTCAGTAAACTACATACCCCAGAATTCCACAGGATGTTGAAGTGGAATAATAGCACTATAACAGTGTAGTACAGAAAGGCCCAGTGTTTCTAAGCTCTAAGTTTTCCTATACTGAAAAATTATGTATATGAGAAAAAAGCCCCCACAATTCTATAGTTTACTCATTGGGAGGCAAGCAAACTCAGTTATGTCTGGATCATTTATTTATTTATTTATTTATTGCATGGACTTCATTTTTTGTCCTTTTGTTTTCACATTCAATGTATCTTTCTGGGAAACACTCATGACATTCCTGTCCTCCTTCCACATCCTTCTATATTTGCTGTTGAGGGCCTGACAGCCCTCCAGGATAGATGTATGATATCGCAGGGGAAAGGGAAATCCATTCCACCAGCAGTATCCATTCTACTAGTTGATGAACACTGGATGCAGGCTTTTATAGTATTAAGGTATAACTCAAGAAACATTTTTTGAAAAGAGAAAGATGACTGTTTTTATGTAGTGGTGGCCTGTTGCTTCCATGTCAGTGAGGTACTGAAGTCCTTCTAGGTCAGTCATTCCCAAACTCTAATCCTCCAGGTGTTTTGGACTTCAACTCCCAGAAGTCCCACCTGGCCTAGCCAATGATCAGTGATTCTGACAGCGGAAGTCCAGAACACCTGAAAGAGCAGAGTTTGTTATCTCTGTATCTCTATAGATATCTCTATAGAGCTATCATTGTTCTAGTTTTAGTCTAAACTTTTAGTCCCCCCAAAATAGGTTCATTGGCTTGAAAAGCTATTTTAAAGTTTGTAATAATATACAGAGTGGATTCATCACTTCACTGACCAGGGAGCAGCCAGCTCACACTGTTTTTATGTGTATATTAAAATGAACATGACATAGATAAGAACTGCACTATTAAATACTGAGCAGCACATTAGAAAGAGCAAATGTAAATTTGTGCATTAGTACTGACTGGCTGATATATAGTCATGCATGTTTGACGTACCCTGCAGTCATAACTGCATTGTATAAAAACAATCAGCCCTAATGCTATCTTAGAAAAGTATCTTTCCTGCCTTTGCCTTTTCTTTCTGGGGGAAAGTCTGCAGACAGGATGCCCTTCCTTTTCCTTTTCCTTTCCCGCAGCCTCCATCTCAGCTCTTGTCTGAAGAAGAATTTCCTGTCTAATAGTTTTCAAACTATTGCACCTGGTGAGCTGTTCAGCAAACATCCCTGCAGATGTGTGTTTGGGGGGCGATGGAGATGTTGCAAGACAATTACATGTCTGCTGTTCATGTATCTCAAAGCTTCTAGGGGGAAAACTAAGGCACCACCTCCCATGGGATCTTTGAATTTAATATTGTAAAGGAATATTGGAAACACAATTAAGAAATTTGCAGCAACTTAAGTTCTAAAATGGGCAACAATAACAATTCAAACAAATCCAAGGAAATTACAAAGGAAAACTAGAAAGAGGAACAGTTGAATTAAATTATATTCACAAATCCAAATCTATTAGCAGAGATTTGAATAAAGACAATGGCTTCATGACACATTACATATATTAATAAAAGAGTCTTCACTACTGCACATATAACAAAGGAATCTTCTCAGAGAAAGTTTTGAACCCAGGGAAACTGAATTTTGGTAGGCAGATTTATTGCTTTCACATATCAACACTAACTGACCAGTGTAAAGATCTGAAATACCTGTTATGACCAGCAGCCCTTTGAAAATTTAGGGCAAGGGACATGATTTGCATCTTTCTGAATCCTATTACTCTCCATACCACTCCTCCAGCTGTGTAAATATGCTTTATACCCTAAGGCCTGGGTATCACTCTGTACTGAATCTGAAGAAGAGGGTTTATATGTGACAAAGCTCATACAATAAAAACCAGTTAGCCTTAAAGGTGCTTCTTCCCCCCCCTTCCTCCTTTTTATATCCAGCACTGAATAACACCAACCTACTTATTTATCCCCTGGGATCAGCACAGAAATGCACCAGTGCAGGAACAGCTCGATGAATTGTCCCATCAAGTCCCTTTACTCTCAAAATCATAGGGTTATTGTCTTCTGGAGCCTTGTCTTGTAAGGTCCAAGACAGAAAGAGACCAGTGGTTCCAACAGGCAAAAGCTTTAAGTCTTGGAACAAGCACACAATTCTGCTATGAAGAATGTGACCTTCTAACACCTCCCCCCAACCTTGAAACATTATCTAACTCAAGGTGATAAGAGACTAAAATCATTCTTCCTGGAAAACAGCAGCTCAGCTCTGCTCTCCAGTTGTCCCCACCTCTCTCCCATCAAATAAGAGCAGAAATCCTTCCTTTAGGATTCTTCATCCATTGCAGTAAAGCAATTAATCCATAGAGATTATGTTATTATCTTTCCCATAGTGAAATGCTTGAATCATATCCATATCTGATGCCCAGGCATTTTACAGTGAGGAACGTGCTGAATTCCTGCTTCTGTTATATTGGAAATGTACAAATCAAAAGCATGTAGAATTCACACACCTACATTTACTACTTCCCAGAACACTTACAGAACAGCAGGAGGCTTCTGTGCACAGGCTTATCAGTTGCTGTGTGTGAATTTGGCAGAGCAAGTGCAAAATATTTTGCTGCTTAAGACACAGAACAAAATGTGGTGCCCTCCCATTCTATGCACAGAAGCCAAGTGAACTGGCAGTTAAAGTTTCTTCAGTGCTGAAAGCAGGGCAGCATTTTCTTCTGCACTTGACAGCAATAGGTTGGTTCAGGAGGTGCAGGGCCGGCAACATGACATACAGCCAGTGATATATTTAAGTCTTCTATTCCAAGTCTCAAGTCAAGTCTCAAGTCTTTACCTTCAAGTCTCAAGTCGGGTCTCAAGTCCTTCCAAGATACTTTCCAGTCAAGTCTCAAGTCAAGTCTCATGTTTGGGAGTCAATGTTTGTACCCCAATCTATATTCCAGAATTTCTGGACAGTTTTAACAATTTAAATAAAGTCAATTTAAATAAAGTCAGTTTTAACAATTAGGTAGAGTCAGCCCTCCACATTTATGATTTGCCATCTGCAGCTTCTGAAGTAGGGAATGAGATCCATCTGACTTCCCCTTCATAAAGCTGGAGGCTTTTGTGTCAGTGGACATAAAAGAGTCTGCAGCTTTGGAAGTGAGATCTTTCTTACTCCCCATTACTGAAGCTTCAAAAACTTTAGAAGGAAAGATCTTCCTTCCTCAGGTCTATTGCCTAACACATTTGCTGTTCCCCTCCAAGAAAAATGCCCTGCAGTCTGGGCACGAGACTTGCCTTCTGCTCTTGGGAAAAGTTTTAAAAGGCTCCTCTGATATGCAGTGGGGACAGGCTGCTGAGAAGACCTCAGTCTTGCCTCAAGCCCATTCCCTAACCCATTTGCTGTTCTCATCTGAGAAATGCACCCACACTTTGGGCTTGAGACCGATTGTCACGTGACCAGTAGAGAAAAGGAAAGGGAAGCATTGTTCAAAGTTGTAAGGTTTCTGGGTGAATGTGTTATGTTATTGAACCAAGGGCAGCAAGTCAGCCACTAAAAACATACGAGTTGAGTCGGTGAGTCATTTATTGTTGAATTGAGTCCAAGTCGAGTCCAAGTCAAGTCCAAGTCAAATCACTGAAGTGACTAAAGTCCGACTTGAATCCGAGTCAATTGGCTCGAGTCTACATCATTGCATACAGCTCTCACTGCCAACACTTGGCATACAGCTTTTTCCTCTGCCTCCCAGTATCTGGCAACTGTGTAGGGGTAGGGACAGGCCTAGAATTTGGAATTACCACACCTATTAGTGACAATGGCTAAAGTATGTAATAATCTGAGTTAGGAATGTAAATTTTCACTTGTTTCATCCTTGCAGACAACGACATAAAATTCCTGTTTTCTCACTCCTGCAGGAGAAATGTGTGGCATTCTTTATATTGTCACATAGTATGATGTGTTCTAGGGAAATTGTTCTGTGCTGAGATGTGCTCAGTTTTTATCCACAAAACCAAAAACCAACCCTCTCCCAAGCCCAATATTTTGTGGGGCAGAAAATATGTTTGACTCAGAAAAACTACATGTATTTCAGACCAGAATAATTCTATGCAATACCTCAGAGTGTGTTAATACCAGAAAACTGCACAAAAATCTCACTGCTATGTTATTCCCAGTGGGATTTCTCAAGCAGTTGGAAAGCAGTAACAAGAAATATTTGTTCCATCCCTAGGCTCTGAGCAGAAATGAGAATATAGCTTCCAGTTCTGTAACAATCTAAATAGGTGTTTGTTCTTACAGAACTTTTAAGAAATTATGAAACTTAGTTCTGAGTGAACATACTTAAGATTGCACAGAAAGTTTTTTCTGGATAGGACCTGTTAAGGATGTTTTAGGAATTAAATGTTCACGTGATTAGACTGTTACCATTCACTACAAATTAAATGAAGCTTTTGAAAATATCTTTAACTTTATTGGAGCAAATAATTTTAGGAGAAATAATAGTAGTGGTGGTGGCAGCGGCGGCAGCAGCAATAGCACACTTGTTTCTGTTGTTATTTACTGCTTATTTTAATTTAGTTTCAAGTCAAGATGGATTTCCCCTGTACAAGTGACTGGGGAAATCCATTACTCTGGTATTGTTTGGGATAATGAAGCATTCACTGAGCCAAACAGAGGAGTTTAGTAAAGGAAAATTGCATGCTAATGGAAGCAAAACCCTTAGCTTAAGACATATCTGTTGTTTTTCAGAATGAGTTTATAGGATGCAAGAAAAATCCCACAGGAGAGAACAGAGATAGAATACACACAACTTACAAGTGAAAAAAAGAGATATGGAATTATGGTATGCATAGGAATGAATGAAAAAGCCAGCCAACTAAAAAGCCACAATCTGAAAAGCTACATTGAATATTGGAGGACACAATGTTTCTTTGTTTTCCTACCACTGTACATTTGGGCAATTTCCGCACTAGCCTATTATAACACTATGATTCCACTTTCAACATCCTATAGAATCCTGGGGTTTGCAGTTTCAGGAAGGGCCATCTGGCTAGGCTAGTGTGGAAATGGCCTAAATGTTTGTGGGATCAGAATGTTATAAAAGGGAAATCCTAGCATCTACTTCTTGAATGTTATGTTAGAGTATGTAAGAACAACCTCACCATCCCATTGTAATACTTCATGCATTAAAAAAATTCTTCCAGTGCCTTTTCATACTACACAGTTATAACAGTGTTATTCCATTTCAATTGCCTTTGCTGCCTCCTGTAGAATTTCAGAGTTTGTAGTTTGGTGAGGCACCATTTCTAAATTGCAAATGCAAGGATTCCGTAGGGTGAAACCATAGCAGTTAAAGTGAAATTATTGCATTATAATTCTGTTGTGTGAAAAGGGCATTGGACGTCTAGGAAACCCTCTGCAGCTTATTTTCATGCAGCTCTGAGAGCTTCAGGGAGGAGGCTTAGGGCAGAAAGGCTAGCCATGCAGCAGTACCAATGCCAGTTCCGTTGCCCTGCTGCATTTAATCCAAGGTCTCCTTTCATCCTTTTTGCCTGGTGTTTGCTTACATTAGTTTGAACAGCAGCAATGGCAGTTTGAGTCAAGGTGAGAAGTTACAGGAAGAAAAGTCCTATCAGTGCTGTTGTTGACTCATGCTGAATGCTACCATTTAAAGTTCTCTGCTGAGCTGTCTCTTCTTATCCACTTTTCTGCTCTCCTTAGGAAAGTTCTCTGGTGTCACTGGTGATTGTCAGAAGTATATTGAGCATTCTTCTACCACATGTCCTTGGGAGGTGATAAAGGAGGAAGAGCAATAAAACTTGGCTGTGGTTGCCACCAACTGCTTATGCAGATGGAATTGTTATTGTTCAGTATTAGTCACTCTACATTCATGCATCTGGCATTTATAGAAAGCATGCTTATAAAGAGTATGGTATTTTCTATCAAACTGGCATAAGATGTGTACTTATGGGCACATTCCTGCTTGGTAAACATGGATGGGGGAAAAACTCCCAGCAGAATAACTTCCAACCTCAATTCTTTCATTTATTTATTTTTTTGTCAAAAAAAGAAACATTCCAGATATCATGAAATCCTCTCTGAGCGCCTCAGTGTTTAGGAGGGTGCTAAAAAGGCCAAATCTGTGCCATGTCAAAGTGTCTAATATTGCCAGCAGCAATCCTTTCATGATTTCATAGCAAGCTTTAAGCATATTCTGCTGTGAGGGGGTGAGTGGGTTATGAGCAGGAGGGAACTGTTGTTGCCTATGCAAAACCTATTTTGGACAGATACATAGCCCTCATTTCATTGCAAATAACAGTTTCCCTCACAATAATCACCAAGAATCACTTGCAGCAGTGATTCTGACTTCCCAATAAGTTTGCGCTTGACTCCTGTACAAGCAGTTATGGTTACAGAAGCCAGCAAAACATAATGGACTGCCTCAGTGTGAATATTCATGTTCTTTTCGGAGGACACAGCTAAGAGTATTACAGTTGCTAATTATAAAGGGGGAGCTAACTCCTCCCCTGTTTCCTTCTATTGTTTCTGCCTACTGCAGATGCCCTAACATAGCTAATCAACAGATTCACATCAGAATCATCTGGTTTGCTTGGATTTTTTTTTAATAAAAAGAGGACAGGGAGGGCTTTTCTTGTGACTTTTTCAATTTCTTACATATTTATGTAAAAAGAGCTGGAGAGAGCACACAAATGTATTGTATATTCTCATGTCTCTAAATAAAACTGCTTCATAATCCCATCGTATAACCAGTGAAATAGAATAATACTTTTTTTTCCCTATCAGGTTAAGCCAGGCCCAGAGCTAAATATTTTGCTGAGATGGAGCAGCAAGTGGCACTACCACCCACACATTGAACCCAAAGCCAGATGAGTAATTTTTGGCAGAAAATCTCATACCTCTAATCTTTCCCTGGTAGCAAATAAACAATAATAACAAGTTAAATAACTAGTCATTTGTTTTTCTTTCACGGCACCAAACATCTTTTATTTTAGGTTGCCACCTTACTCTACCTATTGGTAGGGCCAGCCCTAATGAAAACAGAAATCTGCCAGCTTGCTTATACATTGGTAATGAGAACAGTATCATTGCCTTTTAACAATGCAGATTTGATTCCAGATTTGGTGATGCTAAGAGCAAACCCAATGAACCCCATGGAACTTAAGCTAGTTATGCCCAACCTGTCCCATTGATTTCAATGGGCAGGCTCTAAACAGGACTAAATCTAGACCTAGCCCACTGTAGGTCTCATGTGTACATGGCATCCCCTCTACTATGCATATTGGACACTTGCAAATTCAGGACAATTGATGCTTTGATCTCCTTTAAATCATATTTTTTTTGAAGGAGACACAGTCCTGCAGAAAACAATGGAATATATTCCTTTCTTTCTGAGTGTGACTTATAGTCTGATTCTGTGCATACACATAATGAGTTCAATGAGACCACAGTAAGTACTCTCATACTTTTGCAGCTGTAGTCACTGCTAACCTTATCTAGATTGGATTAATGAGACCTGGAAGATATTAAAAAGCTATCCCAGCCAAATAGCTGACACTAAGAGCAGGTTCCAACATGGACCAGCATGTTGTTCATGTATGTTGGATGCTTGCAATTGCAGGACAGTGAGTACTTTAACATCATTTAAATTGTGCTTTTGAAAGGAGGCACGGTAGGAAACAACAGCTTGATCTGTCTTAAAGCTAGTGGAAGAGCCTATTAGTATCTGACTGAATACAGCATATGATTGAAGAGAATGGTCAATCCATATAATTCTAATGGCAATGTGCCAGACACAAAAGAGCCAAAATCCAGACGACAGGAGAGAGAAAAATTGCGTGCTCTGGAACTGTCTTCAAATCCAGGTTTCTCTGACAGCAGAGAAAACCTAGATTTCAATCTTGCATTTATTGTGAGTTGATCTTTGATTAACAGGTATGTGTTCTTTGAATGTAGGGTAATTTTGTTTTCATTTAATTTCAGAACTGAATTTGATAAAATCATGCAATTCCTTTAGGTCTTTTGGACAGTACCTTATATATCTCTGTGCTGCATTTTAACACCAAAGAAAAGCAGACCATGAGATTTTTGGTAGAGGTATTCCTACTTGGAAATAGTTGAACACACATTTACTGTTGTCATGTACATCCAAATTATTTCCAGTGTATGGTGACCCTAATCATGGGATTTTCTTGGCAAGATTTGTTCAGAAAGGATTTGTCATTGCTTTTCTCTGGGACTTTGAGAGTACAACTTGCCCAAGGTCACCTAGTGGGTTTCCATGGTGGAATGAGGATTTGAACAAGGACTAGAGTCCAAGTCCAGCACTCAAATCACTATACCATCTGGTTCTCTGAACAGTTATATCTATTTTTAAAACTCACTAGTTACAGATTGGTGTACAACCTCTAGCCTGGCAGGGTGGAAAGAGATGTGAAGTTGCTAGCCTTCTGGTGAGTGATGGTCAGGGCAGGTGAGGGTTTATAACCTCATCTTATCTAGTCAGACCCAACCTTCACTTCTCTTTGGATCTCCAGCTGTCTAACCATTTTCCCTTTGTTCAGTATAGGATTTGCTATTCCCTTGATGCAGTACAGGAGTTTTTGATCTTTGGGTGGAAGCATTTTGCCTATTCTCTACTAAATGTAGTGGAAGGTGGTGGTTTTTTGGATGACCATTGATTCTTTTTGTTAGATTGATTTGTTCTTATTTGATTTGATCTATGGTTCAGTGCCAATATTGAATAGGTCAATCAGATCCTATGTGATTTATGTTCTGGTTAATATTAATACTGGCTTATTGATTTGGTCACATCTGGCAGAAGGGTGAAGGAATTTCACAGGCTTAACTTTGGTGAGCATTCACAGGTGTCTTTAAGGTGATTGTGGTTCTTGATTCCTTGGGACCAGCTTTTTTCACTCATTTGGAGTTCTGAAGCACCCAGTGTGGGGTTAACATCATCGTCGTCGTCGTCGTTGTTATCATCATCTACCAGTTACTGTGTTCTTGTTTTTCTCACAAACATCGTGATCTCTCAGTTTCACAGTCTAGCAGATATGATTAACTGGTATTTTGGACCATCAGAGATTCACATTCTGTCCAAGAATCTAGAAATCAGGGAGGTATTGTTGGATAATATGGCAAGTTCCAAGCAGTGTCACTTTTTGTGATTGTGCTTTTCCATGATGTTTAATCAGTTTGTTTGGAATTGTTTCCAGGGCACCTATCACCTCAGGAATCACAGTTGTTTCCCCAGAGGTTCTGAATCTCAGTATTTGGTAATCTTTCCCCATTCTTTGTCTTTATTTCTGCTGTTGCTTGGGGTGATGATGATGATGATGATGAGCTTTATTTATAACCCACCTTTACCTCAAAAGGTAAACTGGGAGTCAAGTTAGCTTACTGGTTAAAGTACAATATAGTTAAACCATGAAAAGTTCTTCTAATTCAGCAACAATATGGGTGGGGAAGGTATGTGCATCTAGTTCTCCTATTTTTGTTCTGTGTCTACTGGTCCAGTTTTTAAAAATCGGATTATTTACTTATTTATTGCCTGCTTATAATAGAATTTCTACAGAGATTCCCTCCCTTCACAGATTGTGGTTAATAAAATGCAGTCTTTGTTAAATGCATTTCTTCTGTCACAGTTCTTGGGTACTCCTCTGGGCATAAAGTATTGTAAACAACCCAGCTGATGCATTTTCAGAACAGTTTACATTAGGTGGAAATAACACAGCAAGGCACAAGAGCATATTTGTTACACCAGTATTTTGTTGTTGTTGTTGTTACATTATTAAGATGGACAAAGGCAGAATTGAGACTATGTTTATCACAAAATACTTCTTTGAAAATGGAGTTCAGGGGTTCAGAGGTACACACAGCTGAGTGCTTCAGACTTGGTTAGGTAGAGTGTTTGCCAGTAAGAGCAACAAAGAGCCAAAGCCTGGGGAAAAAACAACTTTTCTAGGTTCTGCATGCATGAGGTTACTACTGCCGTGGCCTTGAGGGAGAGAAGAGCCAGCCAGGCACAGCTCCAGTGTGCCTAGGCCCAGAAGCAAATGGAAGGCTCTCCATTCCTCCCATTCCAGCTGCTACTGCTGTTGCTTCAGATGGACGGAAGAAGAGAGAGGCACAGCTCCATCCTAGTAGGCCCAGAAGCAGATGAAAGGCCCTTCCTCCATCCCTCCCGTGTGTGCTGGACTTAATCCCCTCCCACACTGCCATTCGCTTTTCCTTTTGTGCCATGTCCTAATTATATTGTAAACCTGAGGGCAGAGAACTATTTTGTTGTTCTTTTTACTTGTAAAGCAACATGCACAGTGAGGGTTCTAAAAAATTTAAATAAATAAATGGGCGGTTAAGGCAGCTTGGGTAGGGTGCAAGAAACATGCTGAGTTCGGTGCTTCTAAGACATTACCAAACTGTACAATACAAAGTGTACAAAAGCAGACGATCACTCCCCCCCCCCGCTTAATCAAAGTGTGAGGTTTTACATTTCAGGTGGAGTTTCAAGCTCTTCTAGTAAAGGACATGAGAATTTTGGGTCCTCCTCACCAGAGGTTATTAATAACTGATACAAGGTTTCTTTGATTAGTTTAGGAATAGAGGAGATTGACTATTAGCTATTTCTGGTGTGAACAGAGACTGGGACAGGAACTTTCTGATACATTTAGCTAGCTAGCTCATTGCTAGTTCAATTTTCCACTTTTGGACTCTTATTAGGCCATTTCTGCACTGTCATAGTGCTATTATTCTACTTTCAACATCCTGTGGAATCCTGGGGTTTGGAGTTTAGGGAGGGGCCTTTAGAATTCTCAGCCAGTGAGCTCTTGGGCCTCAGTCAACTACAAACCCCAGAATTCCACAGGATGTTGAAAGTGGAATAATAGCACAATCACAGTACAGTGCAGAAATGGCCTTAGCGTAGGTGCATGTGAATGGACACACAAAATAGTGGCAGGAGGCCTTCTTTGGCAACAGGCTACCAACAAGAACCAGTTTGTTTTTGTTTGCTTGCATCGTCGCACAAAAATGCACGCACACACACACACACACACACATTTCACCTTCATAATGTTCTGTATCTTGTTGAGTAGAACTCTGGAAAAAAGGCTAAGAACTTTTAAAAGCGGGGAATTTAGTCTGGTAATTGGAAACGTTATGTAGAGATGTAGGTCAGTGAGAATCATAGAATCATAGAAATCTAGAGTTGGAAGAGACCACACAGGCCATCCAGTCCAACCCCCTGCCATGCAGGAACACCCTCAAAGCAATCCTGACAGATGGCCATCCAGCCTCTGCTTAAAAGCCTCCAAGGAAGGAGACTCCACTACACTCCGAGGCAGCATATTCCACTGCCGGACAGCCCTGACTGTCAGGAAGTTCTTCCTGAGGTTCAGGTGGAATCTCCTTTCGTGCAGCTTGAATCCATTGCTCCTTGTCCTGGTCTCTGGAGCAGCAGAAAACAAGTCCTCTCCTTCCTCTACGTGGCATCCCTTCAAATATTTAAACATGGCTATCATGTCCCCTCTTAACCTTCTCTTCTGCAGACTAAACATACCCAGCTCTCTAAGTCTATCCTCATACGGCATGGCTTCCAGGCCTCTCACCATTTTGGTCGCCCTCCTCTGGACTTGCTCCAGCTTGTCAATATCCTTCTTGAATTGGGGTGCCCAGAACTGGACACAGTATTCAAGATGGGGTCTAACCAAAGCAGAGTAGAGTGGTACCAGTACCTCCCTCGATCTAGACACCATACTTCTATTGATGCACCCGAGAATTGCATTGGCTTTCTTGGCTGCCGCATCACACTGCTGACTCATGTTCAGCTTGTGGTCTATGAAGACTCCTAGATCCCTTTCACACGTACTGCTATCCAGCCACGTGTCCCCCATCCTATATTTCTGTATTCCATTTTTTCTACCTAAGTGTAGGACCTTACACTTCTCTCTGTTGAATTTCATTTTGTTCGCCTTGGCCCAGCTCTCCAATCTATCCAGGTCATTTTGAATTTTGATCCTGTCCTCTGGCGTATTAGCAACCCCTCCCAGTTTGGTATCATCTGCAAATTTGATGAGCATGCCCTCTATTTCTTCATCCAAGTCGTTGATAAAAATATTGAACAGCACTGGGCCCAGGACAGAACCCTGTGGCACCCCACTAGTTGTTGTTGTAGCAACTCTGTATCAAAAGCCACACCCATGTTCGAAATGTTATCAGTGGAACTGCCCAAAAATATAGAGGAAGGAACTGAAACAATGGAAACAGATATGTGACATTTACTCCAGCTTCTATTAGGTGTTACTGCGGTTATCTGGCCCAAGTCCGAGGTCTACAATTTCATATTGGTTATGGTTAATATTTCCAAGTGGCACTCCATAAGATGAACTCCATGTGTCTGAAAGAGTCACAAAAAGCCTGTGTAGGCAGGCACGGCCACATGGCCTTAATTATGCACGCTAGGTCTAGGCCAGTAAACAAACATTTGCCGCACAGCCGGTAGTGCCCTCCAGACACAGCCGACCATTAAGCTAATGCAAGGGCTCTCAGCCCCGAACTGCTTGCTCTATACAAACGCTAAGCGCTCCTCATCTGCATACTGTTCTAACAATTGGCAGTGCTGGCCAAATCTCATAAATTCTGATTTTGACCTTTTGGAGGCTTCATCTCCATTAAAAACCCTATTGTTCTCCTCGGGAGAGGGCTAGCCTCCAGGTACAATCTTCCTTATAAAAACCCCAAGTTTGAGCTCCTTGTTGGAATGCTCATGCCTTGCATCCCGAACTGCTGCCACTCTGTTCAGCGAGCCTCCCCTCAGCCTCCAAGTGCTGAGCTACTATGATCCCCAGCATCGAACTCTATCTCTTCTATCCCAGACTGCAGGATCAGGTGGAGTGTCACCCCAGAAAACCCTCTGAAAACCCCTATCAATTTGCCTCACTTTCTGCTTCTATAGTTCTTGGATGAGTGCGTGAGTGTGTGGGTTGTTGTTTGCTTTATTAAGGAGAGTTTAATAAAATCTTTTAATTGAACAACTTGCCTAGTTCTTGTCGTGGCCCGACTCCATAAACAGGGTTAAAGATCTTGCTACATTACCCTGCCTCTTGTATTGGTAGCTTGTGCTCCTTGCTAATTCCCCCAACTTATTAATATTTGGTGTGCATTTAGATGTCCCTACCGGGACCCCCAGAAAACAGGGTAACAGAGGAACTGCCAGGACAAAACATCCCCCCACAACACAGTGTAAATAGAAAGTTTCAGCTAGTGCTGGAATTTCACGAGAGGGGGAAAAAGGAGATGAAGAATGTTGTATGGATATTAAAAACAAAACAAACCCTTGATAGATGCAGCTACCAGATTACCAATACCACCAAATCCCAAGGTCTGGAAAGTTGGGACAAATGTGTAAACGAATTTTTAAAAACTAATTAATCCGTCAGATTGTCTGATCTACTGCGATCAGAAGAAAAGAGTTGCCATAGCTACAATTATTCCCAACTTTTCTTTCCTCCACTGTCCTACTTGCCCCCCACATCTTGTTTTGTCTCCCTATGCTTCTGTTTTCTTTGTGGTGCTCCCATTACCCACTGGCCTGTGTGCCTGCCCTTTGCTTACCTGCCTATCTGCTTAAATAGCATTAAGCACTTGGTGTGGCCAGCACTGCTTTACAGAGAAGGCAGGCTGGCAGTGGTGTGAGGTGAGGCAAGTGAGAAGTGAGAGGGAAGAGATGGGCTAAGAGGAGGCAATGACAGTGTGAAGTTGGCGAAGAAAGAGAGGAAAATGGGCAGCTGGGGTCAGACAGGCCCCTTACAGGAGTAAGGAATAGTTGTTCTGTATTCAGAAGGCCTTGCTTCTGCTGCTACTAATCTTGCTTTGTACTGCAATACTTTTTAACAGTGAAAAACAAACAGATAGATAAGTAAGATGGGTTGCACAGTGATTCCTACATAAAGGACCAAAATGGATGCTCATGTCCTACAGGTTGATGTTTGCTGTCCTTTAGAACTATTTTTCAGTTCTGGGGAGATCTGAATGAGCTCAGCTAACCACCTGCTTTGGATTAACAAAAACCAGAAAACACATTTTGAGAGAAACCATGAACAAGACACCATTTGTCTAGACCCATGACTGGGGGAGCGGGAATTTTAGCTTTTTCAGAGGGAGGGAAGTTTAGACTCAGCTGTGAACCAATTGCCAGAATATTAAAATATAGCATGTATTAATTCAGCAACACTGAGGAAACCTCCTTCTGTTTTGTAGGTCCTATGTATTCTGACACAATATCTTATGATCAGTGGAGAAGGACATTCTGTAACCTCTCTTAAACCTTTTGTCCATCACTGAATGAAACTGCTTTTTGTGTGTGATGCATTTATATCACATCACATTTGTGCAGCTGTTATGGCACAGTGCTTATTGAGTTAGATACCTTGTCAGTGCAAAGCCTTGGATTCTAGCCACTGGAATAACCAGAAAAGGGGTAGGAGAAGAGAGATAACTGCAACAGCTAGCACAGATAAACAGATCATAATGGGATATCTGGATACAGAACTGATTTGTTGCCTTCTGTGACTGAAACTTCAGTCCAGTACTCAGTTACCTGGGAAAAAGTCTCAGTGCAATAAATGAGAATGCTGTGTAGGATTTCTGCAGTAGGGACATGCTAGCCTATGGCAGCAAACAACAACAGAAAGTCCTTGTGGCACTTGATTTTTTTTACATAAACTTTTGTGCACTCTGGCCCACTTCATCTGCAATTGATGAAATGGGCTGCATTGTAGAAGATTTTGCTGTGAATCTGTTTTCCAATTATTCTTTATTACTAGGAAAGAGAGTCTGTGCACTAAGCACAACAGTCCATAATTCTGTTTGTTACTTCCTGTCAAGCCTGAACTCTCCCTAGAAACCAAGGTAACTTAGCTGAGACTGTTGTACTTTGGACATATCCTGAGAAGACAAGATTCGTTAGAAAAGACAATAATGCTTGATAAAGTAGATGGCAATAGGAAAAGAGGAAGGCCACACTATAGGTAGAGAGCCTCAAACAAGAAAGCCACAACCTTGGAGTCTGCACGATCAGAACAGGACTGTGGATCACAGGGTGACTGGGAGATCTCTCATTCAGAGGGTCACCATAAATTGAGGTTGACTTGAGGGCACTTCATAACAGCAACAAACCTTTGTGAATCAGGGTTTTTGGTCAGGATTTTACGACTGGATGCCAAAGGGATTTTCCAGACTGATCTAAGGAAGTCTGAGTTCCCACAATATAGCTCATGGGTTTTGCCCGTTGTTGTTGTTGCCTCCGCACCCCCTTGTTCCATTCTTTCTGGGAGGCTGTTTGTGGTGATTTCTTACATGTGCGTTAGTGATTATGCAAAGGTGTTTTTTTTTTTAAGCCTTGCTGAGGTAGTCCTGTTTTGAAGGGCAAATTTTCTCCTTCGGAATTTTTAATTTTTTCCCCCTTAGAGTTCTAGTGCTATGGTATAAAACTGCTATTTCACTGATTCACTGATGTACTATAACTCTTTAAAAGAGTGCAAGAGAGAAAGAGAATTAATATTTTTTTTGTTCGAAAATTTTGTTCTTGGAATTAAAGAGAAGCCCACTTGAGGACAGGTGGAAAATATATAGCTTTGTGCTGGGAACTTGTCAGAAAAAAGGCCATGATGACAAAAATGTTGTTTTGATGCTTAAAACCTCCCCCACAACTATAGCAACAAATGTTACAGCCTCCCCTCACACTGTTCCCATCTGAAGAAACTGAAAGATGACAAACCCACTGCTGTGTCAAAGATGAATCAACAAATTTGATTTCTTATTCAAGACAGACAACAGCAGCTCCCCCTCCCTCTGTGTGCATGACACACCATCCTCCTCTAGCATGACCTTATTTGCAATTTAGTAATCACTGTTTTGCAAAGCAAAGCATGGCATATTACTTTGTAAGTATTTTGTGGTTGTAGCTGTAATCCTGTTGATCACCCAGTTTAAGTAGATTCATTCTATCTCTTGTTGAATGATGAGTCAACATGTAGATTAATCCAATTGATTCAATGGCTCTGCTCTAGTTGAGACTAACAATAGAACTTAGCCCCATAGCAATTCCTCATATACACATCTACACTGTTACTATAAAGAACTTGATTTCAGGACCTGAGTAGGATGTTGACTGAGCTGAGACGTGTCTCTTCGTTGCTGAAGTTTCCCAGTAAGCCTCTAAAACTAAAGTGAGATCACTTTTCATAAGAACTGGAACCCAGGGTGCAAAGCCTGCCCAAGGGACACGAAGCCAGCTTTTTCAAAAGTGAGAGAGGGAACAATGGGGGCAGTGGAGATTTAAGACATTTCCCTCCAAAATAAGAATTCTGCCTTCCCAGAAATTAATTTTCATTCAGTTTTTTTAACAGTTTAGGCATTGAAAGAAAAGAGGGCAGGCAAAGATACAAAAGGAATGAGAACAAAGCAAACATTAAAATTCTAGAAGTGAATGATTTTCAACGTCTCACTGTCCGCAGTGTTAGATATGGGGAGTGAAGGAAAATTTCATGGGGAGAGTTATTATTAGGAGAACAATACTTTTATTTTGCCCTTCCCCTGTGGCCACACACCAGGTAACAGCTATCACGAGAAAAGGAAACTAGCAGTTTGAGCATTGGATTAGGACACTTTGGAGACCATGGTTTTATTCCTCATGTGGCCATGGAAGCCCACTGGGCAGCCTTGGGCACATCACACACTCTCAGCTCCAGAAAACCCCATGATAGGTTTACCTTAGTGTTGCCATAAGTTGGAAATGACTAATGAAAACACGGTAAAGAAGCTTGTTTTTAATTTGAAAACATGACAATACAAGTATGTAATGTGAATAATAATTGTTTTAATAAAGATATATTAAAAAAAAAAGGAAATGACTTGAAGGCACATAACAACAACAACAACAATGACAACAGAATGCTGTTGAATTCTTCTGAATGATGTCAGGGCAAATGCGTACAGTAATGAAAGATATGGAAAGAAGGAAACTGTAAGGGGAGAGGACACAGAAGAACCAGCAGAGAGGAAAATGCAGGGACAACAATTCTGTCTAGCCTTGAAAGGAGTGTATGCAAGGAACATAGTGAAATGTGTGCGGATATAAAGGCAACAATTAGTTCTGAGGTTTTCATGTGGCACTGAAGTGCTTCATGGCTTATAGGATTTTCTACGGCATTCACTGTTATGTTGCTGAAATAATTCAGAAATATTGACATCTTTCTATCTCCAATAAGTAGAGAAATAAGGTTCAGTCTGGCAAATGTTTCTCTAGTTGTACAGCTGGGAAATGTGTGGGAGCAATGCTGAGCATTCTGTCTCTTTCCTGCAAGGGGCTGAAGTAGAGAAAACTCGAGCAACTCATCCTCCATACATGTTTGTAGCAGAATAATGTCAAAGAGTTGCGTTTTTTAAATTGGCACCATGAGAAGGCTCTCTACTAGATGTTACCACTGGAGAGCAATCAAAATTTGGATTATTAGTCTTGTGCAGATTCCATGTCAGGCATAATTAGAAAAGGAATAGAAAATAAAACTGCCAATACTATTCTGTCTTTCTTCAAAACTATGGTGCAGTGAAAATCAGATTACAGATATACCTCGATTAATGAAGGAGATGTGTTCCTGGACATGGCTTCTTTAGCAGAAAATGTGGTACCAGAAGCAGAAATAACATGGAAAGAATAAGGATAGATTCCCACACCACAAAAAAGAAGAGCGGTTCAACCATTTTCATTAAATTATCCCAAAAGAACAATTTACACCTGTGAAATGAAACAACCAGCTCAGGTAAGCCTTGCATAAGGAAAAATAAATATTTTGATCCTTTCAGAGACCATATGAAGGCTTGTTCTGAAATGCATCTGGGGATGATTTTTTTTCTTTCACCAGCCTCCATTTTTCTTATGATTTCCATTTTGTGGAACTTAATAGACTTATGCACTTTATTTTAACATGGGGGCGGGGTAGCTGGGGAGGTGAATATAACTGCTTTTTGCTTTTCTCTGTTTTGCTCTTCACACATGCTGAAGGCAGCTGCTATTTGCCTTTCCTGTTGCAGGAAGGCAGACACAGCTACAATAGGATCAGCTAGAGTAGTTCCGTTCTTTCCCAGAACAAGCTTTATTGCACTGCAAACAACCTGATACTAACAGCTTGTTTCTCCAGCCCTCCTTCACCTTCCTCCCAGTGCTGATTCTGCTAGCAAACTTCAGTCTAAGCAAGGGATGATTAGGAGGTGGTGGTGGGTGCCTGGACATAAAAAGACTTGTGAAAAGGAGCTTCTTTCTCAGAGGCTTTGTTAACAGGGGTATGCCTGTATTGTGCACAGTTTTGGTCACTGTCTATTTTAAAGCTGGAGGAGGTACAAAGAAAGGTAAAACAAAAGATCAAGGGGTGGAAAAACTCTCCTGGTAGTTTACACTGTTTATTGGTTGTTGTTCTTGTTGTTGTTGTTCCATGCCTTTAAGCCAACTCTGTCTTATGGCTTCCCAATGCTAGAGTGTTCATGGCATTGCCTTCATCTAAGGCTATGTGACTTGCTGAAGACCACCTAGCAGGTTTCAATGCCTTCAGCAGAGATTTGAACCCTGGTATCAAACCATTATACAATGCTGTCTCTCCTGGGCCGTTTATTTATTTATTGTTTTAAGAATCCGAGTGAAAATGAAACTTTGGCCTCAATGCAATGTTTCCTCAGCGCAGCATTGATATCTGCATGCAGACCTAGGCTACATTGAGCCATATACCCTCACCTTGACATATCAATAAGCCCCTAACACTTCTGTGTTTCTTTGCAAGTTGGCAGGATCAGAGAAGAGTTCGGCTACATCCTCCATAATTAGAGGCAACATGAGGCAGCAGTGCTGAGACCTCTGGAGGACCCAGGAGGATCTCAGTGGTGATCTTATCATTTTGTGTCTGGCAGTGGGAGATGTAGCTTGACTGTGGGAGATTCCAGCCTGCCTGTTTGCCAAGAAACACACCATGAAGGGCAGCCTCAGGAGCTTATCAGTAGGTGGAGAAAGGCTCTGGGTGCTGCGCAGGAAGAAAGGGAAAACCAGTCTATAGCACTTGAAGAATGACATCTGTGTATGTAATAGAATCTACCAGAATTCTGGTTATAATATATGATATTGCAAAAGTAAATAGGGAGAGGTTATCTCTATCTCTCATAATATTACATCTACTGAAGCTGAATGGTGGGAGATTCAGGACAGCTAAAGGGAAGCCTTTTTTTCAAACAGCACATACATAAACAGTGGAACTCACAAGAGGCAGTAATGGTTGTGAACCTGGACAAATTTATGGAGGATGGTGCTATCAGCCACTACTAGTCATGAAAATTGTATGTCATTTTCAGGCACAATTCAGTTCTGTGCATGTGCGTGTGTGTGTGTGTGTGAGAGAGAGAGAGAGAGAGAAATGCAGAAAGAACATGCCTGCATGTATGTCTTCCTATTCAACACTTATTCAAAGATGCTGTGGCTATACATGTTTGAGATTAGGCACGTCTCTTCTGCCGGCAAAAATGCTTTCTGCTAGAAGAACCCTCTTCTCTTGACTCATTTCTGAGACCCACCAACAAGTTGGAGGGCTCCGCAAAAAGAGAAAGAAAGTAGATGAGTGCATCAAAATAAGATGGGGTGAAGGAAAAAGCCAAAAGTCTTCCAGCCCAGGGACAAAATGAGGAGGTGAGCCCAAGTAACAGCAGCGGGTAGTGGTTTGAGCACTGGACTACAATCCTGGAGAGCAGGGTTCAGTTCCTTGCTCAGCCATGGAAATCCTCTGGGTGATCTTGGGTGCATCTTATACTCTCAGATCCAGAAAACTGTGATAGCTTTCCTTTAGGGTCGTCATAAGTTAGAAATGATTTGAAGACGCATAACAACAACGAACAATTGCATTACAATCAAGGACACCACAGCTTTGGTTTTGCAAGACCTGAGCAGGGGAATTGATGACCAAGGGTTTTAGAAGTCTCTCATTCATAAGGTTAGCATAAGTCAAAGTTGAGTTGATAGCAAATAACAACAGCAAAAGTATCATCCTAAATTGTTTCTAATGTTGCTAAGCTGGGAGGGTTTAGGCTATTTCTGCACTAGATTGTTATAGTGCTATTCTTCCATTTTCAACATCCTATGGAATCCTGGGGTTTGCAGTTTATGGATGGGCCTCAAAGGCCCCTCCCTAAACTGCAAACCCCAGGATTCCATAGGATGTTGAAAGTAGAATAATAGCACTATAACAATCTAATGTGGAATTGGCCTTAGATTCACATACCCTCCAACACCCCTGATTTGGCAGGGAGAGTCCCAATTAATTCTTTGTTGTGCCATCTTTTCACTAGCTTGCAAAATGTCCCAGTTTCTCTTTCCTCCTACCACTTTCCTCCTTTGTCCTCAGCTCACTTCAATTACTGCAAACTGAATTCAAAGTGCAAAAGTACTTTGCACCCAATTAACTCAGTGGTAGATGGAGAGGAAAGCCCTTTTCGCATGCATTATTTTTTGCGCGAGCGCCCCTTGAGCATCGCGTGAATGGGAGCATCGCTCCGTACAATGCACTCCCACTCGCGTCACACTCATGAGGCTAAAGCGGGGCGCGCGTGCATTCTTTATTTTTGGCTGTAAGGCGAAAACACTGCGCGCTCGCGCAATGCTCGCGGCGCCCTCGAGCATTTACCTGCGTGCGGTGCTTCGGCGAGCCAGGCCGGTCGCGCTTCCTTCCCCCAGCACAGCCTTCATCTCCAAGAATGTGCTGCAGAAGGAAGGAGCGGGGCGCTAGCATGACGGTCGCGCTACCAGGAAGCCGATGTGGGAGGCAGAAGGGCGGTTGTGAGCGGCTGCTCGCGCAAGCGCCGCTCCCCACTGCCGCAACAAAGGTAAGGTGCGAAAAGGGCTGAAGAATAGTAGATTCAGGCAAATGCAAAATGCTGCAGCCTCTCCTAGCTTGTGCGTTCTTCCTCATTAATAACTTTGGCCATCTTGACCACACACTGATGCTGCTTGGCCATATGTGTCCCAGTTTTCCTCTGTGAAATGTTATATTGTAGAGATTAAGTGCAGCTAACCCAGTGTCAGTTCATCTGTTTGACCATCCTCACCAGTGTGGACTGCCCTCTCTAATTCTTCTGCATTTAGGTTTACATTTTGCAGCTGCTCAGTATATGCTCCATATATGCACTGCTCATGATGTGCATTTTTAGACCCTGCTGATTTCGTTGGGAGACAATTAAACACATACTTAACTTGCAGCATTGGGGAAAAAAAGCATGTTTTGATTTAGTGGCTGATGCTAGTATCTTGGAGAAAGGTATCCATCTGATATGAACCACACAGGCAAAGTAATTTTAAAAAAAACCCAACAACACAGCATAGCTGATATTCTCTTCAAATGTGGTCATATGGAGGGAAAGCAGGAATTAATTGTGCAAAATAATATTATTGCACATCAAACTGCCGTATCTAAATATTATAGTACATTACGATATATTGCAGCAAATTAATAGCCCTAAAAAGAGCAATAACAAGCACGGCTTGAAAAAGAAAAGATTTACTCCAGCTGCCGGCAGTCAAACATAAATGGTAAAAGAGAAACAAATCTATGATGACTTTTGATCAGACTTAATGAAACATGAGCTAGTAATTTAGAGTGACTGCAGCTGCATGAAAGCAGCTTTCAAGAATTATGCATCAGGAAAATGTCACTATGAAATTTCATTTGGTCTATTTCAGCCTATAGCACCATATAACACTATGATAGCTGATGACAAGTTGGTATCAGGCACAGCAATTTGGTATGATCCATTATGATAGGGCACCTCTGGGTTCAATGCTAAGGTACCCTTGTATACCAGTTGTTGTAGAGCAGGGGTAGGAAACCTCAGGACTTGCAGTCAAATCCAGCTTCCCCTGAGGGTCTTCTTGGTGTCTTCAGATGACAGCCTCGTTTAATAGTTTTCCAGTTTTTCTGTGAGTTTTCCCCTTGTCTAAATGGTTGAAATGTTTCTCCTAAGGTTTAAATTACTGGCAGTAAGAGATTTAAGTTATGATATATGCATATTTTGGTCACAATCCATTTCTTCTGGCACCACCTGAATACAGCTCCGGAGACCATCTCTGAAAATGGATTTGGCACTTGGCTGGAAAGAGGTTCTTCTTCCGTCTAGTACAACATGGTAAGATAAGGCTACACAGGAGTGGTCCAAGACATTTTGCTGCCTGAGACACCTTCCATCCAGATGCCCCCTCATTCAGAAGCCAGCCAAACAGAGGCCCTTGGTAAAAATCAAGTAGACTATCAGTTGAATTACCTATACCTTAACACTGGCAATGTGTTAAACCACACTCATGGGTAGCTGGGTAGCTCTACCACAAGCTGTAGCTGCCAACAGCTCCGTCACCTACAATAGAGAAATGATCAAGGGGTTGCTACTCCCACCCCAACATCTGCTGCCTGAGACAATTGTGGAAGGTAAGTTTGAAGCTTCTGTTTGAACCCTATGGAAAACAGAAGGAGGAACTAAATGCAGTGCAGCCACATAAACAAAAGTATGAAGTTGGAAGGGTGGTATACAAAGATTATAATTACTCAGGCCAGAAGCTGGTTGGTGCATTATGCATATGTAAGTTCCCCTGTATAAGACCCTGTACATTTTTGTCTGATGCACAACATCTGCATTCAGCTCAAGGTCATGGAAGTGGAGTTGCAAATGTGTGCTATTGTGCTTATGGATAAGCATTCTTGGCTAATATATATAGAATCACAGAATAATAGAATCATAGAGTTGGAATAGATAATAAGGTCCATCAAGTCCAACCCCTGCCATGCAGGAATACACACTCAAAGCACTCCTGGCAAATGGCCATCCAACTTCTGTTTAAAAACCTCCAAAAAAGGTGACTTCCACCACACTCCAAGGCAGCATATTCCACTGTCAAATGACTGTTATGATCAGGAAGTTCTTCTTGATGTTTAGGTGAAATCTCTTTTTCTGCAGCTTGAGTCCATCATTCTGTGTCCTATCTTGTTCCATCTTCAACATGACATCCCTTCAATTAGTTAAACATGCCTAACATGTCACCTCGTAACCTTCTTCTCATCAGGCTAAACAAACCTAACTCCCTAAGATGCTCCTCATAGGGCATGGTTTCCAGACCCTTCACCATTTTGGTTACCCTCCTCTGGACATGTTCCAGCTTGTCAAAATAACAACAACAATAAATTTTTTTATTTGTTACCCACCTCTCCCCAAAGCTTGAGGCGGGTAGAATTAAAAACAAATTATAACCAAAATACATTAAAATACAAAACTATTTAAAATACAATTATCTCATAATTAAAATATATTGTAATTAAAATACAATGAAAAATACTGTTAAAAGTACAATTAAAAATAGACTGGGTAGGCCTGCCAGATGAGATCGGTCTTTAGCAATTTTTTGAATTTGGGCAGCATATGATGCTGTTGAATCTCTTCCAGCAGGTCATTCCACAGTTTAGGGGTGGACAATGAAAAGGTCCTCTGGGTGACCACTGCCAGTCTGATCCTGGCCAGTTTAAGTAAATGGCCCCCAGAGGACCTGAGTGTATGGGGTGGATTGTATGGGAGGAGGCAATTCTGCAGGTAACTTGGACCCAAACCATGTAGGGTTTTAAAGGTAATAACCAACACTTAAAACTTTGCCCTGAAACTAATTGGCAGCCAGTAGAGTGATTCTAATATTTGTGTGATATGTTCACTCCGCACTGTACCTATAATCAATCTGGCTGCCATATTTTGAACCAGTTGGAGTTTCCAAACCTGGTACAAAGGTAGCCCAATGTAGAGTACAGTGCAGAAGTCCAGCCTTGAGGTTATCAGCACGTGGACTACCATCTTTAGGTTGTCCACTTCTAGGAAGGGGCACAGCATATCAGCCAAAACTGATAATAAGCACTGCTGACTGTTGCATCTATCTGAGTTGACATTTGGAAGGATGGATCCAGCAGCACTCCCAAACTGCAAACACAGTCTTTCAAGGGGAGTTTGACCCCATCCAGGACTGGTTGACACAGTCCAACCCCAGATTAGGACCCTTAATAGTAAGCACCTCTGTCTTGTCTGGAATCAGTTTCAATTTGTTTTTCTTCACCCAGCCCATTACCTCCTCCAAGCATTCATTCATTTGCCCCTGTTGAAATTAACAGTAGTACTCCTTTAGTTGTGCATTTGGTTGCCTTTTTGATGACATTGTCAGTTGGGTGTTTGGTTGCGCAACATTGCATTCAAACCAAAGGGCTGAGGAGAACAATCACCATGCAGCGCTGCATGTGGAGATTCCACACTCCACAACCCCAATGTAGGATCCTGGCCCATGTGTTCCCATTCCTCCTATCAGGGGATGTGAGTTGGAAAGTCAATCCATGTACTACTTCTACATGAGTATTCCTAAACCAAAAACTACATATATACTCCCATTCAGATAGAACACTTTTTTTTCCAGATCTAGAAATGAATCTGTTTTAAGCTGAGAGTTTGGTGATCCATATATGTTTGCATTGCCCATGCTTGTGTGTTATTTTACTCAGAGTTGAATCCCACTAACTCCAGTGGATCTTACTGTGAAGTCAGTGTGCCCTGGGACTGAAACCTCTTGTGTCTTTTTCTTCTTTCTGCCATCGACTAATTTAGCCAACCCCTCTAGAATTCATGAGTGTCACCTAGATGTATCTGTAGTTCAGTCATCTGAAAAAGCCATCTGAAAAATAATGAGGTATTACAATCTAGCTGCAGCTTGTTTATGGGGAGCTGAAATACTATTGCAGTAATGAAAGGGCACATGATGGAGTAAACAACAACATTATGATGCAATGCACATCCCAGAATGCTGTAATTGTGGATATAATTGTAAAAGCAGATTCATGTTGTCCAGCTAAATGGAAAATCTGTAATTCAGGCTTGCGAGGCTAGCAGAATAGGTTGCTTTGCACTTCTTCCATGTCATAAATCTAAGGTCAGTTTCTTACCCTGAATGCATTATATTGCAAGTTGCACCTTTTATGCAGCCTCAGAGTTGACAGTAAAGATAAGCTTATATGCCAGGTTGCTGCTGATAGGATTCATGAGCTAACATCACCTGAGTGCTGCTAATCAATTAAAGTTTTTAACTTCAGCCACTCCAACATAAATACTCTTTAAGCCAATTAATGGAGGCCATCCATCATTATGATGGTGTTATTGTAATGGCAGGTTTTGCTTCTCTTGCAATTATGTACAGCACCAGGAATTGTAGTCAAAATGAAACTTTTACTGCATCTTGATATTTTTACAAGCATTGTGATATCCTGTTTCCAGGCAGATCTTAAATTAAGCTCTTGTTTCCCATTACAAGGGTGAAAAAAACTGCCACAAATTTTAAATTGTTTATGTACACTGTATATCAGGGCACGTTATGAGTACTTGAAGAAAGAATCCAATCCCTGTTAAAAATGATATGAAACTTTCCTGACTACTCTGTGAATTAGGTTTTCTTTTTTAAAGGAAAAGACTATCAACCAAAGGGATGAAACATATTTTCAGTTTGACAATAATGGAGTCAATAATCCTGACAAGTTAGATGAAATGGGCCAGTTAAAAGCAGTTATGATTTCTCTTTGTTACAGTCTCATCATCCCCTTCCCCCAGTTTAGCTTTGGGAAGAGGCGAACTGCTGGAGCTCTTCCCTCCATGGGTCTTCAGTCTCATCTTTCACTTACATTTCAGCAGTCTCCACTTACAGTAGACTTTCATCCTCTTCTAACTGCTGTGTACAATGAATCCTAGGCTGCAGTACCGAAAGATCCATTCATTTTAATTGATTCCTCTGACATTAAAAAAGAATGTTTATTTTTCATCCTTGAGTGGTTTTTTGTTTTGGTTCCCCTAAAGCCTGACAGCTGTTAAGTACTTGTAATAAAGTTTTCTTTTTCCTCTTCGAGGAGCAGTGTGGCCTAATAAACAAGATACTTGGGGCACTTTGTTCCTGGCGACTGTCACCAGGTCGTGACTTACTCTGTGTGACCTTGGTCAAATCAATTCACAGCTACATGTCGTTGTTTTCATTGCTTCTTTTCCCTCTCTTTCTCTGATGTATAAAATTGCCCTCCTAAACCTACATACTATTGCATAAGTCCTGTTGAACTTTATGGGACTTATCTCCGAAAGTCCCATATTTTCTGTGATCCTTAGAACAGTCTCCCTCAAATTTGTTGTTGTTGTTGTGTGACTTCAAGTTATTTCCCTGGGCCTACAAGGTTGGCTGGAGGAATTTCAAGCTTCTTTTACCTCTTGAAGGCACTGTGTAGGAAAAACACTTACGCCAAGACTGGCAAGGCTGATTGTCATTCATAAAAGCAGTGCAGCCAAGTTTTCTTGGAACCATATGACTTTGAAAGCTGGTAAAAACTCACTGATTGGAGTGCTCCTGCCCAAAGCTCCTTCCTGTATAAACCAGGATGCATGACAGATTCTAGCCCAGTTCTCCTGATGTATAAAGGATGGGTTCCCCACTCCCCCCCTTTTTTAATATGGAAGAATATTCAAGCATGTCTTCTACTCTGCTGTATTCTGAGGTGGTGCAGTCCTAGTAGAGCAGCATCAGTTGCTTTCTTGGAATATGTATGGTAAAATCATAGAGTTGAAAGGGACCAAAAGCGCCATCTAGTCCAGTTTCTCACAGTGTGGGAATAGAACACTAAAGCACCCCCCCCCAAGAAGCAGCCATCCAATGATTGTTTAAAGACCTCTGAAGGAAAGAGAATACCTCACCTTTCAAAGTAGTATGTTCAACTGTTGAACCATTCTTACTGTCAGGAGGTTCTTCCTAATATTTAGTTGGAATCCCCTTTCTCAATTCATTCTGGAGGAGCAGAAAGCAAGGTTATTTCCTCTCCTACACAACAGCTTTCCAGATGTTTTAAGGTGGCTATCATATCACCAGTCAGTCTTTTCTTCTCCAGGTTAAACACATCCAGTTCCCTCACCAGTTTTCATGAAGCTTAGATCTCAGACGTCTTATCAGTGGTTCCTCTTAAGAGCAATTGTTAGAAAAGGGGAGGTATGGTTAGCTATTACTTTTATGAACTGAAATCTTATTCCTTGGACATCCATGATATGCTCTCAGTAATTGTATCTGCTATTATTTATCAACTTGTACTTGAAAGTAAATAACAATGTCTGCCTTGCAGCTGAGTGATCCTGTTTTAGTGTTCCTGAACCTGGTTATCTCCAAGCTGTTCAAAAATATTCAGAACATTAGCACTGCTGCTCATTTGATTTAAATTCTTTATTTGATTTAAATTCTCCCTTTTGTCCCAGAAATGGATTCAAGGTGGCTGCCAATAGAATAGTACATAGGCACTAAAAGACTGGAAGTATACAAATTTAGGAACACAATTGAAAAACACACCAGTAAAAGAAGAAGAAGAAAAGTCAGTTTACAAAGCCCATCTGCAACAAATAAGGCCAGTTGCTAAATGACTACCTGAACAAAAATGTCATTGCTTGTTGCTGGAAAAACAACAGGAGGAAGATAAGCATGTCTCCCTTAGCAGGGAGTTCCAGAGTTTTGGAGTGGCTACAAGAAAGCCCTTCAGACAATTCTGCCAGTAGAAACAATCAACTGGAAGAAACCAGAATGTATTTGTGCTTTCTGTCTATTGAATATATGACTTAAGAAATGGTTAAATCTGCAATATGGCTCTAGTCTACTCAAATGTTTTGAAGTCTGTTTGAAAACAATGGAAATAAACATTTTTCTATTTCACAGGAAAACCTAACATATCAGGCTATGGATTTTAAATGGATTAAATGGTTTAGTTTCAGCAGATATATCTGCTAAATTATCTTGCCTTGTATATTAATTTATTGACTATGCCTTAGAACTTTTTAACTCTATCTGTTTCAATTATCCATTGCTATCATTATTACTACTAATACCATTTTGGCAAGGAATAGGTCACTTTGATTCCCGTGTAGCTTCTAAAAGTGCTAAAAATGCACAAGAATGCATGGTTTGTCTTGTCTTGTTTGTAAAAGGATGAACAACATCTGAAAAATTTAAAGAGAGGTTGTCCTGTGCTGAATCACACTGGTTACATCTGATCCACAGCTTCAAAAGTTGATTTGTAAAAAGTAAATGTTTACAGTTACCATTATAATAGCATTTCAAAAGTAATTCTTTCTTCTCCTGTTTTTCAAAAATACCTAAAGTTTTGGCTGGTGTCTTACTCCTGTGTCACTTCAGTTTTAGCATACGTGCTGCCTAAGTAACTTCCCGAATGGACGCAGCTGGACATTTTTAGCCCATGTTCATTTCAGTTCAAGTTTGCAAAAAATGGTGTTGTGCATGTGGTGCTTTTATCCATTGTGCATAGTTCTGCATGACTTATTTTGAGTGATACATTCAGCTGCATATTTTGCTACCTTGGTTCAGCTGCACAACACTGTTATTCAATACAAGGGTCACAGAGCACAATTAATGCATAATTTGGCATACAGAGATTTTTGCTCTGCAACTCCAATGTAGGATCTCACCAATACTTTCGGTTACTTTAATAATTTGACTGCCACAAATTGCTGACCTTTACTACTAAACCTGTTCTTCAGCTATCCGTTTGATCCTCAGTGTTTGCAACAAAACAAGAGGCACAGTGTAAGCCAGCACTTGAACTATGGGGTATTCCTCCTCTACCTTCTAATGAAGGCACACTCCAACTAAAAAAGCAACTTAAAAGTTCAAGCTACTCCACAACAGAGTGAAGTGATCCCTTGTTAAGCTTTAATTTAATGTGATGTACTACAATGCCATGCTTATTTAACTACAAATAACTGGTTGATGCCAAGCTCTGACCCTGTTTCTGAAAATCAAGAAAAGGCCACCAATTAGTAAGTGCAGTGATAAAACTTATGTGAGAAAGTTAGTTACTCATGAGAAAATTACAGAAGACCTTGAGGGCCACACCATAAGTGAAGTGATGGGTAGAGGAGTGTCACAGGAACAGAAATGATAAATGGTTTCACCTGGATGGAACAGTATGCAGAGAAGGAAAGCAGATGACAGCAACAAATGGAATCACCAGATACATATAAGCTAGACAAAGAATCAGCTTTCTGTGCAAGTCAAGGTCCAGAGCTCCACTCCTATAATCCTGTCAGAGCCCCATCAGTCAAAAACACTTCTCCAGCCATCTTGACATCTGGTCAATGGAAGCAGTAGGTGAAAAAAGTACTATGGAAGAGATTGGAGAGAGGCAGACAGAGAGATGCCTGGGTGATTAAGAGCAGAAGATAATGCAGTCACTGAATGAGAAAAGAGAGGGGCAGAGGGGTGAAAAGAAAAAATGAACACTACAAATAGACTTCTTTTCTAAGGATGTCTGTTTATAAAGAAGGTGCCAGGATGAGGATACTCCTGTAGGGGGTAAAAAAGATGAACAAACATAAGAGGAACCTAAGTAGATGGTTGGCATGGCATTAGAACAGTAAACAGCCAGGAAGAGGGCAGAATGAAAGGAGAGTAGCATTTGAAAAACAAAGATGAATTGATTAATGCATTAAATAAATTTGTCATCATTATATACAGTGAAAATCAATCCAGGGTAAGCAAGAGATGAATAAGGGAAAAGCTATAGAGTCCTTTTTATTCCCCTCTTGTATTCTTGCTTGAGCTAGCTGTGGATGCTACCTTGTCCCTAGCCCCCTCTATAACTATGTGGAAAGAGAGGACTGAATGTCTACACACAGTTTACCCTTAAATAGTTGGGCAACTGAAACAGGGGCCAAGATCCAAGGCATATCCATCTGGAACTGAAGTTCCTTTATTCCTAAGACTAGTAGCAGGAGCAATATCCAGATGCTTAACAGATATATCTTGCAGTTCCTAGATGAAGTCAAGTCCTTATCCACTCTTGGCTGACCAGTGAGAGCTTAAACATAGCCACAAAGTTGAAGATGCTGGAAGCAGAAACACTTTGTAGAGATCCTGCCTCAGCATTGCATAACTTCTGCATATGGACTTCATGTATTGAATGTGAGCATATGCTGAATAGCAATGTTGCAAAATAAAATGTGCTACTGAATGCACAACTGAAGAAATACTAGTGCTAGTTTCAGCAGGACAGACTAGTACACTCTGGCAAAGAATGGCATCCAAATGTGCAATGCCACTGCATACGCAATCCTATTTCTGAAAACTTGAATTGAATGTGGACAGTGTACATCAAACAAAAATGCCCAACTGCTTCTAGAGGGAAATGTATCCATGCATCAAACAAAAAGATGATTCTGGTCTTTTAATAGCAGCATAAATACTGACTGGGTTGGTATTCCATGCAGGCTTAGAAATGGGACAAATATCCTGTTTGTTAACTGGCAGGCCTGAGCTATTGATGAATTACATCCATAACTGGGGACAGATAATAGAGTCTCATGTGATGAACCTCCCTGTGAAGCACTCTTAAATATTTTTTAAAAAATGTGGTGACTGTTTTGACAACATGGTGTTTGTAGGCATTCCAACAGCACAAAACTATTACTATATGCCAGTAATTGGTGGCAAATTATTTTCAGCCAAAGGGCTTTCTTTTGCAAAGATGAGTGACCTACCGACTCTTTTTACTGTAAAATGGCCAGCTGACTTTAATGCAGATGTTCAGCGTAAGAAGCAAATCACATCCATATGTCTTTAGTGGACCAGTGGCATTTCTGCCTTTTATGACTGTAGAAAATCTAGTGCAGCTTCAGTTCCTCTGTGTTGAACATTCTCAAACCAATGGCACTTTAGCTGCAGACCTTGTTCATCATTCAAGCTTCAGTGCTACTCTATGGGTTCAGTCCTCAGTATTTGACCTGCTTCAGGGTTATTTGTAATTCCCACCATAAATCAGTTGGCATTGCTCGCCCCAACCCCAATTCTTCTACTGGCATCAGGTGTTTAGAAAAGACTTTTGCTAGGATTCTGTATCACAGTTATGAATGCACAGCATGAATTGTTACTTGTGACTGTTGCATATTCACAGTCCCTGCATAGCCCCTAGATTAGGAATTATATAGGGACCGTGAAAGTCCCCCAATCCCCACTATGGCTGAAACGGATTTGTTCCCCTGTCACTTGGGGAAACAGCTGGCTGCAATTTCATCCCCCCCTTGCATGAGTGTAGGGGGGAATTGTGACAAGGACTCTATTTTTTCCTGTTGCAATGGGGACACCTCACAGGAAAGGGTTGAAACAATAGCTAGCTGGTTCCCAAGCAACCAGGGAATAGAGTCCTGTAGATTGCAGTGGCTATGCCCAGTAAGTAGGGACTGGAGGAGAGCTGCACCAGAATTCATTGCATAGCACCATAACTGTGGTGCTTCTGCCTTTAATTGTTCCCTGCAGGAAAGTTCATTATTATTAATATTTCAAGTCACTTTTTATTTAAAGAATTTGCACAGAGCTTTGGAAAATTTCTTTTTTGGACTACTTTTCCCAAAATTGCCCAAACCAGCATGCCAGGCTCTAGATTTGCATAAAATATACATGTGAGCACAGATGGTTCCAGCTGCAAAGGACCATTTGATTCAACAGTGGGAAATGGGATGTAAAGTTCTGCCATAACAGAATTACATCTTATTTCTTTTCTCATACTCCCCAAAATCTACCTTTTTAGCTGCTGCAGCTCCCAATGCAGCAGTTTACTGTCTGGTAGACAGTAGAGTTGCATCAGTGGAGAAGAGCAGCTGGATGCAGAGTGACCACATCATTCTCCAGGACTCCTCAGTCTCCACCAGCCAGTAAATGACTATATTGGGATGAGGAGTACAGCAACTAAAAGGTAGGGGTTTTTTGAGTGGGGAGTTGGACATTGCATGAGAGATGAAGAGGATCCCACTGTCTGCAATGACCAAAAAAATTGATTACAATGCTATGCATTGGACGTATACCATGCTAAGTCACTGACAAGATGTAGGTAGATGTCTTCAGCTGACTTGGCAAAGTGGTGGCTGGTGACTTCCATGTGAGTAGGTTAGTGAATCCACTCTGGGTTTTAGTCTGAACTTTAGGTGCTGGATGCTATGGTGGTGATGGGTCCAGCAGTTTGGACAGTTCCTTTAAAATTCAGATTTCTGCTCTAGACTGTTATAGTGCTATCAGTCCACTTTCAAAATCCTATGGAATCCTGGGGTTTTCAGTTTAAGGAGGAGCCTCAAAGGATTCCATAGGATGTTGAAAGTGGAATGACAGAACTATAACAGTGCAGTGCCAAAATGGCCCAAGAACCAAGGCAGATTCACCATTCTACTCACATGGAGGCTATCAATTGCCCCTGATCAGACAAATGTTTTTTCTCCCTGTGGAAGGACTCTGGAGGACACATTTGGAATTCGTCCTTCCAAGCTGAGCCAATCTGTGTCCTAGCAATTTAAAGCTAACACATACTCTAGCTGTGGCAAATTCACCATTGTCATATATAGCTCTCATCATCATTTTCAGGAAAATGTGTCAGTTCAATGGAGACAGGATGAAACAGGTCAGTGTGAAGTGTTAATAGTATTTTTTTTAAATACACTGCTCTATTTGCATATAATTCATCTTTCAGTATTATTCAGGAACACTCCAATGGAGACACAATGCAGGTGGGCTGAACAAGGCCAGTGGTGAATGATAATAGCTTTCTTGTTTTGTTTTGAGAGTTCAGCTCGATTTGGCACTGTTGGATCAAAATCTTCAAAAATAACAGGCACTTCTGGAGCTGCAGCATGGAGCTCCTTGCAGCTTTGTGAGTCAGCCTTGAAGCAAACAAAGAAGCCTCAATTATGTTCCACGAAGCTGGAATGAGGGACAGTAATAAGGTGCATCCCTCAGTATGAGTGGCAAGTCATTGTGCTAGCAGATACAGGCAGGGCTGTGCACAGATTATGTCTTTTGAAAAAGCATGCCTCCCAATTTGTATTGTGAGGAGCTGGCAAATATAATTCCCCAGGGCTTCATCTACACTACAAACACCCTATTCATGCACTCCAGTGGGCTCAAAGGGGACAGGATTGAACACAGTGATCCTCTCCGCAGATGTTGCTGTTCTGCACTGACCCTTGGAGAAAGCTTTGAAAAGATACTTTTTTTGATCATGTTGGCTATGTATGGGTGGGTTATGGGAGGTTTAGTGCAAAAAAGAAAAAGTAAGCTCTGGTGCTGTCCCTTCATGCCCTAACTTTACCATGTAGAAAAAGAAGGTGTGAAGCAGACATCTGCTAATGTCCAAGTGAATACAGATGACATGGTCAATGAGACTGGCCCCCAACATAGACGAAATCTCTAAAAGAATTCTTGGCACCTCAGCACGCTGCAGTTCTCTTAAAATGCTTAGAAAGGATATGTGACTTGATTGCAGAGTCTGGAAAAGAGACCTTCTTGGACTACAGCTCCCAGAATCTCCCAGCCAGTATAGTATAGTCACTGAAGGTGTGGAGTGTTCTGTTTACATTCACTTGAAGGCAAGTGGTAGAAGCTCCACAGATCCTTGTGGCAAAGCCAAAGAATGAGGAGATACATCCCAGCATGCATCCAATAGCTGTATTAGCTATTGGTCTATTTCCATGAAAAAATTCAGAATGCTGGTATGATGTATAAAGTCTCTGCAGCCCAAGGTCCAGGGTATCTATCTGAAGCCATAGTCTCCCATATGAGCTTCCTTGAATGTTGAGATCTTCAGGGGAGGCCCTTCTCTCTGTCTCATCACTTTCATAGGTATATGCTGGAAATGCCAGGGAGGGATTATTTCACGGCTGCTCCCAGGCTCTGGGGTTTCCTCCTTTGAGAGAAGAAGATCCTTTTGTTTTTGACAGGTCTTTTGGAAACTGTGTCTGTTTGTTCCTGCATGGCAGGGTGTTGGACTTGATGGCCATTGTGGTCTCTTCTGACTCTATGATTCCATGATTCTGGAGGAAGAGACTTTTAACAATTGTGCCCTATTGGTCTTATTTCTTCCTTTTAAAGGATGTGTTAATAGGGTTTTTTGAACTAGGCTGATAGTTAACTGTATTTTAATTTCCTATGTGTTAAATCACAAAATTTAATTGTATCTGTGTTAGTAGGTTGACTTGAGTCCTAGGGTTTGAGAAAAGGCAAAAGATGATAGATAGATAGATAGATAGATAGATAGATAGATAGATAGATAGATAGATAGGCAGGCAGAAAAGCAAGCAAGCTGATCTATCCAATTAACAAACTTGGAACATGTCAATAGGACTAGATACTAGGACTAGAGTTTGGGCTTCTTTGCATTGACATTTTCAGCAGGTGGGGATCAGGCCTTTTCTATGAATAGCCTATAGATTTAGTATGCATCTTTAAACAACCATCCCATATGGTTACCTACTTTCTGGTCTTGTTTTGGAGGAAATGTGGGATATACACTTTAACATTAAAAAGACCAAAAGATTTACTAATTTGTTTCACTTGCAAACTGTAGCTGTGTCCATCAAGCAGGCCAGTATTTATGTGTACATAAATGCGTCTCTCTGTGTGTGAGAGTTTTACCATTCCATGAAATGCAACTCTGAATGTAAGAGATTATACAAGTAGAAGTAAAGGCAGACATTTTCATTCTTTCTCTCTCTTTTTTTTAAAAAAAGGAATTTCGGCCCTCCCGAAACTGCAAACCCCAGGATTCCAGAGGATGTTGAAAGTGGAATCATCGCGCTATAACAGGCTAGTGCAGAAATGGGCTGTGACTAGACTTGGGAATTGAGCCTTTGGCAAAAGGTTAGCCAGAGGGTTGTGTGTGAGAGAGCCATACCTTTACGCTGATGTGAAGATATAAGAACACAGTATGAAGATCTATCTGAGCTTGGACAAACCAATGAAAACCAATATTTTATTCTAGCTGTTGTTTTAATAAAGATTATAGTATGCTTTTATAAGTTTTGACTTAGCTGAATGTTTTTTTCTACTTATAACTAAACTGAACCACACTACCTTAAATCATTAAAGGGGGTTCTAAAGAACAGTTGAAAGGCTTTACCCTTTTCACATGAAGGTAGCATTTTAAAGGGAAAGGCAGAGCTGAGTGAGGTGACAGGGCGCTTTAGCAGACTGGAGAAGCTGACATACCAGTCTGTGAGGAGGAAAGCAGACCTTGCTGCAGGTGCAGAGGGAAGGGAATGAAATGGAGTGGATTCTTGAATGGGAGCATTCCACACTGCAAAATTTTGTTGCAGCTCCCACTTGGTTCACTGTTCTCTAGGTGTTGCCCCTATAGTCCACACAGCCTCCATATTTTTGTTTCTTTCTAGTCTTCGCAAATAAATTTTTTAAAAAAACAAACTATTTGAAAATGAACTTTTCAAGCAGCATAAATTATGCAAAGCATTTTGCATAATTGCCATTTTGCATAATTGATTCTGACTGTAAAATACAGGCTTCCTCTGGATTTTTTTTTTTCTTAAAAAGGTGTGTGCCCTACTACAGCTAATGTGCTTCCCTGTGCTTGTTGCTTGATGAATAAATAATGTTTTCAGACAAGTAAAATACCTTTCCAGCAAAGGCTTTCTAATGTGTCTGTCACTGTAGTGCACAGACACCAGTGAAACTATCAACAGTGCAGGCATTACAGCCGCAGCTGTCATTTTGTTCCATCATCTCACCTTTTAATAGCCTGCCTGAGAAAGGAAGGGATGGTGCCACAGTTTGACTTCCAAGCAAGCAAGCTATTACGTGCAGCTACATATGTGCACATCAGACTGAAGCACAATGATTTCTCTTGTTTTTTCCACTACCTAAAATCATCAACATTAATGATAAAAATCACATTCGCTCTATACCTGTTAGAATAATCATGGCTGCACTTGTGTTCACAGGCAACCAGTGATCTTCTTCTTGTTAAGAAACTTTGCAGGGACCCTTTGAAACCATAAGACTCATACAGAAAAACTTGAACAAAGCTGCCTTTAGAGAGAAACAAGTAATTGCCTTGATAAATCAGACAGACCAAGGTCCAGCTAGTCAATTCTCCTCTTTTCCACAATCTCCTTGACAGGCTCACAAACAGGAAATGAAGCTGATGATATTGCCTAGGTGTTTGTTGCATGAATATGGTATTCAGAGGGTATTTACTGCCATGGAATATGTAGGCTCTAGACATAGCTTGGAAGACTTTTTGGACTATAGCTCCCAGTATCCTCCCGCCAGCATGGTCACAGTTTCTAAGGCTGGCTCAAAATGTCAATATTACTTTCAAAGCTATTTCACTCACACTGAAGTTTGTTTTAAATCTCCTCCTCCTCCTCCTCCTCCTCCTCCTCCTCCTGAAATATCTTTCAGAAGCCCAAATGCTTTATTTAAAAGCAGGCCAAAGGGTTTACAAGATATCTCACGTTGTTTGGTTATGTGCTTGAATAAGAGACTAACAGTGCAACATTACGTGTGAGTAATGATGAGTAAACACAACTGAGTTCAGTGGGACTTACACCCACACCAGTATGCTGAAAAATCAGCAAAATAAATTGGCAAAAGAAAGTTGGGAGGGGGAATTGTTTCACAAACCCGTTCTCCACAAATCATGGAATCAATGCCACATTAAAAAAAAAAAAATCAAATCATTCTCCCTTGCCAGTTCTAATAATGGGAGATCAAGGTAGCTGGAAGTTGATTTAGAAATTGTATTAACATCCACATATGCTTTTTGGTCTGACTCAGTGTACACCAAACTGTCCCCAGTATTTCTTTTTTTGTTGCTGTTGCTTGTGACACCAGTGCCGAACAGCTTTCAAATACCTTTCAGGGCATATTAAACAGAAAAACAAAAGTAGTCCCGGAGAACTGCTGTTACAGCAGGATTTCCTGCTTGGCGCAGTGTGGTTCCTGAGAGACCCGGTTGCCCTCTGCATTCATAAAGAGAAAATGTTGGAGCTGAGGAAGGGGTGTTTGTGTGTGTGTGAGTGTGTATGTAAGGAATGCTTCTGTGTGCCATTCTCCAGCGCAGGTTGCCAGCTTCACAACGCAGAAGAATGATTCTCTTCATAATTTTTTCCAAAGACTATGCATACTTGGGGGACCAAGCAGTCTGAAGAATGGTATTTCTGGAAAAGAGATTAGCACAATCAGTGGGGCATCTTGAAATTCGGAGGGGGGCGGGTTGAAACAGCAAGCACTTTGAAACAGAAGGTTCTTCTTCCTTCTGAGCAGAAATTGTATTGAGCATCACAACACTATTTTTTTTCCCTCCCAGAAAACCAGGCTCCATCTGTTTCTGATAACGCTTAATGTTCATAAAGTAACAAATTATGTTTCACAGTGTAGCTCTTTCACAAGTTAATGGGGCTAAGGAAAGATTTTATAAGATTCTCATGACTACAGCACAGGCCCAGAGGACACAAAGCAAGCAGGTTGGAGATGCTATAAAGGCATAATTGTTTGGTTACAAGCTAACCTCTCTAACCAGAAACCCAGAAAAATATACAGAAAAAGAGAGGCTCTGCTCACTGCAGAGACAGAGGCCTGATATCCTGACCAGCTAAACATTAGCAGAGCTTCCAAATGCTTCTTTTGACACAAGTCCATTTGGATTTTGCAAAGGTTCAAGGGAGGTCCAGGATGATGCCTCTTTTTCTCCCAAGGGCTGTCAACTCATTCCTTCCCCAGGCCCCTTACTCCTCAGTCTCCTCTCCTTCCCCACAAGCTGTGGGATCAAGTGCTTGCTACACTTGATGAGGAAACAAGGTGCTCAATGGGAACAGAGAGAATGGAACAAAGAGATTCTGCAATTACTGTGTCCTTGCTTCCTGTCTGTAGTCTTTATGGAAGCATATAGCCCCCCTAAGGCTCTTTCACATTGCATAATTATAACGTTATGATTCTTCTTTACCTGTCATAACTGTACCCTATGGTATTCTGGGATTTATAGTTTGGTAACACATTAGAGCTAAGAATTCTAACTGCCTGCCCCCACACTGACAGTCCTAGGATTCCATAAGATGTTGTCATGGCTGTTGAACTGGAATTGTTGCACTATGATTATATAATGTGAAAAGCCAAGAGTTGCGATCTCTCAACCCTTTCCTGAATATCCCCTTAATGGTGGTGATGAAGAGTAAATTCTGTATGCAGTGCAGGTACTATAGCCAGCCTCTCCCAAGAAAAAGTAATCTAATAATACAAGCAACTATATCAGCAAACTGTTTCTAGCCTTAGTAGCCATGATCCCACAATATGCTTCCAGACTGTAACTCTCTCTTTTCTCCATCCTCCTGCCTGAAAGACAGACTCTCAACCGTAATATGTTCCCTCACATCCTTTTAGCAGTCAGGGAGAGGTGTTTGGACAGCATCTGGCTGCAGATGTGCACTTGGGGAAGACAGCAGATGTCACCCTTCTGGACCTCTGGTGGACTTTTGACATTCAGGAGAGAGACCTCTGCTTTTTTTCCTGGCTGCACACCAGCAAGTGGATGCTGGCTAAGTACCTCCTGCCCAGAGCCACTATGTGGCCACGGGGTGCACACCAGAAAGAAGAAGCTGTCTTGAATGGAGAAAAAGGAACTGTCATGGAAGGAGGTACTCAATACCTCTTTCTGCAATATGCCCAGTATTATGCCAGTTCTCTTCACATGTGTCAACAATAGGAATGCAGCCTTTATCTTCAAGGGAGTTGGTCTCTTAAAGAGTCTGGATAATGCCCATTACGACCAAGTCATCAGAAAATACTTTGCATTTACAATATAATGTTGCTGGAAAAAGCCATTCTTTGAGGATTACAGCTGATTTCAGAGAGAATTTGGAAGTGTCAGATCCCTTATAATCAAAATCCCTTATAATCAAAAGTCATCCCTTATAATCAAAAGTCCCAGCATTCTCACCTGGTAAACCCTCAAGCATTCTGAAATATGGTCCATTAATGTAAGCCACAGGGAAGAAATTTGTCATACTGAATTGAAAGTTGTTCAGTGCATTCTCATGAGTTAAGGAGCTAAAGGGAACATATTCTTCATTCAGCTTTCCACAGAGAAAAGTCAGTGGACTGCTCTGCTGTGTTTGATGTCTCTCTCAGCTTCCTGCACCTTGCCATATTCTTATCCTGGCCCTGGTTTGGCTCCTTGTATGTCTGAAGCAAGGATGGAGAATCTTTGAGCCACAGACAGGATTATGCTGGTGAGGTCTCCCTACCTACTTGCCAAGACTCCCAGCAAGACCCCTCTTCTTCATGAAGTTCCTGTCTGGATTCCTTCCCTCCTTGGGTGAAAATATGGTCCCACCTTGTGATCAGAAAGAATAGTTCTCTTCCCTCATGACCTGACCACTTGCACGTGCCCTCTGCAGGTATGTAGATGGAATGACTGGCAATGAAGGATATGACTGTACCTCTTCCATGGCATTTGCATACCTGTCCATACATGGGAAAAGCGGCAGCTCTGCACTCTGAGCACAGAGAGGCATATTGATGAACGGGTGTGTTCCTGAAGAAGTTGTATGAATGGTGTGCATGTGCATCAGAAAAAGTGGGGTGTCTCTATCCACTTTGTTTTGTGGTACCACACACTGCTGGCATGCCGCCCCCAGAATGCATCCAAGCTGCCAGTGTGGCCCTTAGGAGAAAAATGTTTCCCTCACCTCATACCTAAAGCATTCTTGATATGATACTTTTCTCAAAACCCAAGTATTGGTTTCCCTATGCAGCCTGTTCCCTTGTTGAGATTTTATGGTGATTGGTTAAACATTCTGCACCTGAATACTTGCTGCTGATTTGCTTGCTGTTAAGCTGAGGATTAGAGGCTTGTATGTCCTGCTTGTCACAGTGTCAGAGGTGCAGAATCCAGAGTTTACATGGAAGCCACCAACTGCCACTGGTTCACAGACTGTAATGGATCTTCCCTAAAGACTTAGGCCCTTACCACACCACACCTCAATAGAGTGTTGTTCCATTCCAATCTCAGCATTGCTATTTCCATGATGGTATCAGGTTCTGAACGCTCTTTACTGCATCCTTTCAACTTAAGCAGATGAGTTGCACTATTGCCACTGGTGTTCCCACTGCATTACAGCGTCATTGGCTAGTCCTTTTCCCTGCCTTTTTCCTGCCCCACAGCTCCTGATTCTGTACTAGCACTACAACATTGTAACGTCACGATATGCTGGTACACTATTGCATTTTTGCACTATGACACTAAAAAAGTATTTAAAAAATTAATCTAAAGGAGAAATCTAAAATAAAGATGGAGAGGTGATAGATTTCGAATTTACCATGCCATGGGGTAGCTGAGGGAGGGACAACCTGGGAACACCTACACCACACCCATTCCTGGATCAGCTAGGGAAGGAAATGCTATCAAGTGCTATTGAGAAACCTCAGTCCCACAGCTGATGGGATTGTTGAGGGAAAGGGGGTCATTATCAGATTATTTCCAGCCTTGAAAAAGGGCATATTTCCAACATTGCAACATGATAGCTGTTGCTGGAAAAAGCCATTCTTTGATGCATGGATCCTGGTCTGGGAATAACAGCAGTATGACACCTTCATGTGGCACTTGCCTTCAGTGTGGCTCCCATGGATGCTCTGACTATCCAACTGCTCAGTCTCTCCAGAAACTTCATATCGGTTGACTTTCTTAGTATCCACTGCTACAGCCTTTTCTGCTGCCCACTTATTCATCCTCCTGTTCAACTATTTTTCACCACTGCAAAGTTTTCTCTGAGAAGACACTCAGAGTAGCTGGGGGACCACATATTTCTAACTTCCGAGAGTTTTCCAGCAGATGTTTTGCTAATAGGGGTGAGGACAGTGAGATTGAAGCTGATCATGAAAACTAAGGGTGAAACAATAACTTTTGTCTGGGGAGATGAGAAGGTAGAGATGGGTTGTGAGGAAAACATTAAAAAAAATATGAGTGCAGACCTGAATCTTGTAGGTTTGTCCTAACCAGAGTAATCTATTGAATTAATTGTTAAATGGTGAATAGACACTTGTGTAACTTCCATTGACTTAACGAGTCTACTTTAATTAGGAGTACCAACAGGATTCAGGCCACAGTTTACAACTATTACATACATCTTATTTGTAAATAAATGTTATTTTTTTCTTTATTTTTACACAGGTGAATAAAAATACAAAAACGGGGAAATGAAAGTGAAATGGAAATAAACATTAAAACTAAAAGGGAAATTATAAGGACAAATTAAATCATTGTTAACTGCTTGCTTTTTCTGATTTTCTGAAATAGATTTAATGAACTAGCCTGAAAAACTGGTGCATTCTCTAGAGGGTAAATGATAAATTCAAGGTACACAGAATAATCCAACTATTCTTGGATGTTTTCCTTTTCCTTTTTTTTTTTTTTAATATAAGCTCATTCTTTAAAAATATTACAGCCAAGATTTTACTGTAATTGTTCTGAAAGCGATTCATCAGGCAGTACAAGGCTTGTTGCGTTCTTAAGTAGAAACCAAATAGCAAGAGGAAGACTGTGCATTTAAGAAGACATAATACATTTGCCTGCTTGACTTAGCAAAGCCTGATCATATTTTCCCTTCAATTTACCACAGCCCCCAAGTAAGCCAAAGAGAGCTGAGGCACCTGTACACTCAGCAACAGCTGCCACAACAATAGATCTTCATTTGAACATTTTATTTTACTATCACACATTTCGTTTAACTGTGTGTTTAAGAATGTTACAGCATTTTCCTTACTCATTAATTATAAAATGACCTTTATACCTTTATCAAAGTGATGCATGCTTTTAGGATTAAGCATTTTAGTCCTAAATCCAATTGCTAGTCCCAACTAAAGTTGACTCACTAAATCCATTCGTGGTTGTTGTTATTTGCTGTCAAGTCAGTTTCAGCTTATGGTGACCTTAGGAATGGAGATTTCCATGAGTTCCAATCATCAATAGCCCTGCTCAGGTCTTACAAACTCAGGGCTGTGGCCTGATAGCAGCCATGGCTTCCTTTACTGAGTCAATCCATCTTTAATGGGGCATTCCACTTTTTGTTCCACTTTACCAAGCAATATTTTCTTTTCCAGTGAGTCATTTTACCATATGATGTATCCAAAGTATGACAGCCTCAGTTAAGTGTACAGCTAAACTAATTGCTATAAATTGAATCAACACTCATGAAAATCCATTTAATTTAATGAGACTACTCTAGTTGGGATTAATAGTTGGATTTAGCCTTTACTATTAATAGTCTGCAGGAAATTGCTTTCTGGATTCACACTCATTACATAAGCACTCATGAACTGCACCCCTTATGTAGGTCAAGGAGGAAAAAATGAGAAACATACCAATATTCTACGTTGGATACTTAGGCCATTTCTGTGCTGGGCTGTTCTAGCGCTATGATTCCACTTTCAACTTCCTATGGAATCCTGGGGTTTGCAGTTTCAGGAGGGGCTGGCCGGCCCCTCCCGAAACTGCAAACCCCAGGATTCCATAGGAGGTTGAAAGTGGAATCATAGCACTAGAACAGCCCAGCACGGAAATGGCCTTAGTTGTATAAGTGATATAGATTACATAAGTAATGTCTCTTGGCCCAATATCCCCAGCCCACCTTAAAAGTCAGCAGATGGATTAGGTGAAGGAAGTCTGTTCAGCCTTGGTGTTCAAGGAGGAGGATGTTTCCACCCTGATCCTGCCAGCAGGCAAAACTAAGACAAGGACTTGTTACAGAGCTCCTGCTTCTGATGGTTTCAACCTCCTTCGCTGTTGGAAAGGTGGGTGGGTGCAATTGTGATCCACCTTGCACCAATGATCTAGCTGCCGGCTGTTGAGGTAGAGGGGGTTATTTACATAGTGTTAATGAATTCAGAGCAGTTACAGATCCACAACTTGATGTTACGAATCTATAACTGCAATACTCAATGCCAGCCAATAGTTTTTTTTAAAAAATGTGATTCAGTTTCGGGAGGGCATTGGAGGAGCTGTTAGCTTTACTGGTAAGGTCTGGTCTCCAGTATCTGAGCTGTCTGAGGCTGTATCCTGATTGACCAAAACCTCCAATAAATATCGGACTATTCTGTTACTGGAGTGTGCAACTTGGCACAGTCCTTCTCACTCCTTCATCCAATGTTGAGGCAAAGTGGGAAAGGGCATACTAGCGTCGATTTTATCATCAGCAGGGGTTACTTAGAAGTACTTGTGAAACCAAGACAAGGAAGCCAGATCAGGAATTTACCCCAGTTGTTGCAGAAACATCCAGAGGTTTCAAAAGAGCCTTGTATTGTCATAAGTATAGAAAGTCACAGTTGGACCTGGAAGATTACAGGACTGAGAGAGGAGGATTGTCAACTGGAACTTCCAAAAAAAGAAAAAAAGAAGGGGGTCAGTACAGAATGAGTCGAGCTAAATCCTAGCGCTTTGGCCCACTTTGGATGAGCTTCGCACTGAATGTGACAACAAAATCTTACAAAGCTATCTATGAAGCTGGAATGCAAGGATGCTAGGCTGCAAGGTTTCCATGCACACTCCTTCCTCCACCAAACTTTGATATGAGAGTGGGGAACAGCTTTCAGCCTAAAGGTCAAATTCAATGTGAGAGAATTTCTTGGTGGCTATCTTCCATTATTGGGTGGAGCCAAAGAGTGTCAGTGAGTGTAGCCAAAATTTTTGTTATTGTTGTGTGCCTTTAAGTCATTTCCAACTTATGGTGACCCTAAGCTGTACTATCATGGGGTATTCCTTGCAGAATTTGTTCACAGGGTGTTTGCCTTTGCCTCCCTCTGAAGGTGAGAGAATGTGACTTGCCAAAGGTCACCCAGTGGGTTTCCATGGCTGAATCTTGGTTTCCCAGAGTTGTAGTTCAACATCACTATGCCCCACTGGCTCATAGCCAAAATTACCAGCATATTTTTAGATTAAAGCTCTTACTACGAAAAACTAAAGATTTTTAGAATGAGGAGGAAGAGCTGTATAAAAACTGAGAAACCATCATATCTTCGAGAAAGTGATGTGGCCATCTTAGGAAATTCAACCAGAATTAGCCCTCAAGGCCTGTGGTTCTTCACCAACACTTAAATGTTGAACATTTACACTGAATGTCTGTATAGGGCTTGTGTTACAGAGAAAATCTGTACTCATCTTGCTAATATTCTGCCATCTTGGACTACCTCACAATGAACTTCTAATCTTCATTCTAATTTTAAAATGTTGTCTTCTAGCAGTACACTTTTTCATTCATGTTAGGACAGTACATTTTAAGATGTAATGCAGTCATAGAAAATTGAATGTTGAGCTTTAACTTTCATGCCATGAATGAAGTATATGTCCACATAATATGCCCTTAGGTACATAAATAATTAAAATGGGCAATTTAGGAATACATAACAGATTTTAGATGGGTGAGACAGCTATTAATATCCAATAATAATAATAATAATAATAATAATAATAATAATAATAATAATAATATATTATTATTATTATTATTATTATTATTCTTCACTGGCAAGGGGCATTCATAAAAGCAATTGTTCTCCTTCCAAGAATTCAGTTTGTGGGTGGAGGGAGATATTAGGTTACTTAACACTATACCGCTACTCTTAAAAGGAATAAACCATTTCTGCTCTGCAGTTGCATTTTTTTTTAAAGCAGTCTTAGGTGTTCTTTCTGAATATAGTCTGTACTGAATAGGCTTCTAGTTATCTAGTGGGATATCAGAAGTCTGGCTCTGAGTAGCAAGCCCTTTAGAACCTGCCTAGATTTTCCACTGAGTCTTCAGCAAAGAAATGTGAATAGTGTTGCTAATGATAGACTCTTCAATTTTTCCCCTGAAAAAATTGGGTAAAACCCTCCTGAGATATCATGAAGAGCCTGTGTGAAGAGTGCGGGATGGAGATGCTGCAAGCAGTGAATGTAAAATGTTGGGAAGAAAGGAAGCTGTTGAAAACAAAACGCCGACTAAAAAGCATCTGCGAAGGATACTGTCTCCTTTTCAAATCCTCATCCTTTGTGAGGGAAAAGACAAAAGTTAAAGGCAGTGGGAGAAAATTATGCAAAATCACAAAGCTTTCTTCCCCGTCTTAAAAAAAAAAGCAAGCCCATTTCTGTGTATGATTATACATATAAATGCTAGAAATAATAACATGCAAGCATATTAAAATTAAAGAGGATATCCACCCCAAGTCAGAAATGTCAAGAGCTTGAAGTTTAGTAGGAAAGTAAATGGTATTGAATGTGGTTTAATGCAAAATTTGAGAAAATCAATCAGCTTACAGTATAATGTAGGGTGGGATAGCTGCATGTGAATGGAAAGGAAAAACTAAATCAGGAAAAAAATATGTATGAAAACTTCAGTTTATTATTGACCTTGAAGGTTTTGCAAGTGAGGTAGGTGGTGTTCCTTGTGTATGAGTAGCAGATGGTTGTTAAAGCAAAAGAAATGAGAAAAACCAAGATATATATTTCACAGTCTGTGATTTAAAAGCATAATAATATGCCCTAAAATTCTGAATACACTGTGAATAAAGGAAAAATGACTATGCCAAATTACTCTTCAGACTCAGATTGTATGATAAATTAAGCACTAAAGATTTGAAGATCAATAACACTTTTAAAAATTATTTCATTTTTATAGCTGGCTCATAGGTTTTCTTTATAATATACAGTCAGTCCTCCACATTTGCGGGTTTCACTTTTGTAGATTTGATTATTCATGAATTATTAGCTGTCACCTCTGCTGCTTCCCTAGGCCATTTTTAATAGGGACTGCAAGCCTCATGAGACTGAGAAACTGCAAACGAGGCTTGTAAGTCCCTCTTAAAAATGGTGTGGGGCAGCAGTGGAGGCTGCAGTCAGCCCCATCAGCCACCCACTTCTGCCTTGTGAAGGAACCTTGATGCCTCAAAGGAATCCATGGTGGGTTGAATATGGTGATAATATTTTTGTGTGTGTTAAATATTGGCCCTTTCCGCACAAGGTGAGGGAATCGCTCTGTGCCATTACCTACCACTTCTTCTGGGGTCCGAAGCAACGCGGACTGTGCCTGAAGCCCTTCCGCAGGGTTCCTCCATGGTCCAAGGCAAATCGGAGCAGTGCGAGGTCTGTAGATCCACACTGCTCCAGCTTCCAAAATGGCAGCTTCTGGCTTCTAAAATGGTGGCTTCTGGCTTCAAAAATGGTGGCTTTCAGTTGGTCGTGGGTCCTGACCAACCGCTGAAGCTCAGCACGCCTAAAGCCTGCCCTCCGCAGATTGCAGGCTCGCATTGGTGTGAGCCTGAGAATCTGCACAAGGGAGCAGGAATGCAATGGTGCGTTCCAGGAAAATAAAGACCTGTTTTTTGCGGTCTTTAGAAAACACGCTGGAGGACCACTTGGGGTCATTTTGCAGCGGACTGAGGTGCGGATCTCCGGTAAGTAGTCTGCTCCTAGTCTGCTCCAAGGTGCAGACGACCTCCGTGAGAGGATGCACTGCCCTGTTCTAATTGCCTGGTGCGGAAAGGGCCATGGTTTGATAGGGCCTAGAGTTATTCACAGTTTTTCCACTTTCATGGGGGTCCCGTGCCTCTAACCCTAGTGAACGTGGAGGGATGACTGTATTAAGAAGGAATGGAATAGGAATAAAAATGGAATGTGGCAGCACCTTTAAGACTAAATGGGGTTTTTTAGCATGAGCTTTCATGAATATAAACCCACTTCTTCCTATGCAGTACAGACTGATATTAAAGCCTCAGATAATAACCATATTAACACAGTCGTGGGAGAGGAATAGAATGGAATAGGACCCTGAAAGATACAAATTATGATCTTTGCCCTAAATTTTCAAAGGAGCAGCCAAAGATACCAAGAGAATGTGAACACAGCAAATGTAAGAGTTGTAGGTCTCACTCATATTTCAATCTCTGCAATGCTAGAAAGGTGGAACTGAAGGAATTCTTATTGAGGAAAAGTTCCTACATTTTGCCCCTTGCAGTCCATAGCCCTCTGGATCCTCTCATTCACCTTAAGTGTTCATATCACAGCTCTCCCCATTTGGACAGATCCACCAACTCTGTGGCCCTTTCTGCACCTTACCTTGTTCCAGCACTGGGATGTGGGGATCACACGAGCAGCCTTTGCCGAAAGGCTCTCTCTTCCCCGCTGCTTCAGCTCTGCATGAGCTGCCTGCTCACGAGAGAGCCCTGCCTCTTCTTTCTGCAGTGCAGCCTGGGACCTTCCCAGGCTGCACTGGGGCAGGAAGCGCAACCAGCCTGACTCCAGAGGCTCCGCACACCAGGTAAGTGCGCGCAGGGCCCAGGAGCAATGTGCAATTGCACACCATTTTTGGTTTCAAGCCAAAAATGAAAAGGTGCACGATTGGCCCCTGCCAGCCTCTGGAGCTTCGCGCGATTGTGAGTGTGTTGTGCAGATCACTCCTCGCAATCGCACGACGCTCCAGGCCCTCTTTCGCATGGAAAATGCCATGCAAAAAGGGCCTCTGTGTACCATTTTCAAATGGTTCTGTGAACTGCTTGAAAAAAGAAGGGGTGGGGAAATCAGTTTCCATGAATTTAATTTTGCCAGTATGATATAGCCCATTCTGGGAGAAAGGCGGTCTAATACACACACACACACACACACACACACACGTTTATCCTACACTGAAGAGTTGCTCTCTTGTAACTGTAACTTTCAAAGCTTAGAATAGTTGTTTTTTAACCATCACCCTTAGAATTCCCAAGCAAGCTGGATGACTCTTGGAGCCTGGAGTTGAAGAATAAATTTTCCAAGTTCTGGATAGTGTCCACTGTTAGTTTTAATTTGCAGTTTCATCTCCTCAATAGCTTTTCAGAGCAAATATAGTTAAGGTTCTGGTTCTTCTTTTCTCATCAGCCTGGCCTTCTCTATAGAGAGAGTATCACACAGGCACAAAAGCTAATAATCTGATATTCCCCAGAAAACAGAATGTGACAGACATGGCTAAACCTAATCTGTGGGAAGCAACACCTAGCAGTGAAACAATGCCTTCATAAAACTGCAACTCACAGGTACCCACAGACATTCCAGACACAAAACTCATCTTCTCTCCCCAACTGAACACAGCACAGTACAGGAATATCCAGACTCTTAAAACACTATGATACAATACCCCTCCTCCAATTTCCTTCTAAGACCCCATGGATTGTAATTAGCTACTGGTAACTGATCTTTGATTGTGTCTGAATAGCTCCTATATTGATAAATATTTTACACTGAACTTCAAGACATAGTGGAATAAAACATGCATTTTTACTTTTTTTTTTTAAACCAGAAACTGTATTGAGTGCATGTGTGAAAGAACCAAATTTAGCAATCTTTGGAATTCCAAAACCTAAAAGAAAGACATAATTACAGTAATCACAATTAACATAGCTTGTATAGGTTAAGCAAAATGAATTGAATTGTTGAAGATGTGTTTCCAGATTCTAATTAGAGCTTAAAAAAAGAAAGGACTGCGATTTCACTGTAACTCAGATAGATTATCTGATATTTTATCATCTTAATGCAGCTGTTCCTTTATAAACAAGAAGCATCTGGAAAGGTTGCTTTTTTGATTGAGGGAAACATTAGTATAAGAGAGAAGAAACATTTATTGCTATTTCTTGATAGGGGTTAGTTTTAAAAATAGATATGTGTCCTTGTTCACAACAATGAGAACCCGGCCTCTTTAAAGATGATCAGCACTTCACCTCTAAGGAGTGATGTACTGTCAGATTGCCTATTGAAGTATATAAGTGGTGCTTTCAGCATTCAAGGGGCAAGGCCATACTTTCATAAATACGAACATTTTATGGTTTGTTGAATGCATGCACCCCCATTATGAGGTCACCTGGAGCAAGGAAGAGATCATTTCCTTGCAGATTAACTCTTCCAAACAATAGTTGAATCACTACTATTGTCTAGCTTAGTCAGTATTTTTTATATTTTTAAATGGATTCTAATGATCCAACTGAAATTACTGTAACTAGGCCCTTTGAATGAAATAAAAATTTCCCCACGTACAGACTAATCTCATTTGCCACATGAAGCCTCTGTTTAGACTGCAGCCACCTTTTTGAAAAACCCTCAAATATTAATAGAGCAGTTTGTGGCAGGCCACCAATACTGATCCTTATTTGATTTCTGTGAGATACAAGAAAGACAATGTCACATGAATACAGAAGCCTAAATCCAATTGTTAAATTGGTGGGAAGTTGACAGATCAATACTTATGTAAGCTCCATTGATTCACTGATTTTACCCTAGTACTAAATCCCCAAATAATTTGATTTAAGCCAGACACATATGTTGTCCCAATAAATACGTAAAGAAATATTTACAATCCAAGTGCTTCCCTGACTCTGTCTTGAGCCATCATCCTATACTGAATTTAATATGCTGACATACCTAGGAGCAAGCTAACTGAAGTTAGGGAGCTAACTTCTGAACAGACACAAATGAGATTGCACTGTAAAGCTGCAACCCTGAAATGATTTATTAGAGGGTAAGTACCAGATCCTGTCTGATCTTGGAAGCTAAGCTGGGTCAGATTTAGTTAGTGCTTGGGTGGGAGATCACCAACAAATACCAGGTGCTATAGGAGGAAAGGGCTGGCAAAACCACCTCTGAATATTCCTTGCCTGAGAAAATCAAATGAAATTCATGGGATTGCTATAAATTAACAGGCAGTTTGAAGGCACATACACACACATATCCCATTGTACTAAGTGTGTCTTATGTATGAGTAAATATGCATAGTATTGTGCTGGTAAATGTAAGTATAAGCAAAATGCCAATTTAAAATTCTCCCATATGTTCAACTAATACAAATAGATTGCATCACATTGGATTGCTCCCAGTAATACGTATGTTGATTTCCACAGAGTTTATAAATGGTACCCATGTTAACATAAACTCTCTTGAAACTTTTTTCTTCAAGGGGTCTTCAACAAATAGGCTTTCAACAAATATCTGGATGCAAACTTATCTACTTTATGGATCCTCAGTATATTATTATTGCTTACTACAATGCACACTCATTGTACCTTTCTCTAGGCTTCAGTGTGCTAAATGTACGTGCAAGATGCTTGATTTTAATGTACACAGAGCTTACACTGTGTGAATAAATAAACCTTGTGCCCATTAGTCTAAGAACCAGCATGGTATAATGGCTTGAGCATTGGACTATGACGCTGGAAACCAGGGTTCAATTTCCTGCTTGGCTGTGGAAACCCACTGGATGATCTTAGGCACATCACACACACTCAGACCACAGAAAACCCCATGATAGGTTCATCTTAAGTTCACCATAAGTCATAAACAACTTGAAGGCACACAACATCCAATAGTCTATATAAAATATCTGTCAGTTAAGGGTAAGTTGTAGTAAAACTCTAATAGTAATGTTCTGTGAACTTGTGATACTGATATTGATATGTGTGGAAGTGTTACTGTAGTTTCTAGTCTGGACTTATGGTATATTAGATATCATTTGATATCAATAATTTGGCCTTCACTACTCATTCCTCTCCATGTGCTTCTGAGGCCCTCGGACAACCATGTACACGGGCACAGCTGAAAATAGCTGAAATATTCAAAACAAATCCAGGCAGGCCAGTAATTGCCGGACTGCAGCTTCAGGAGACCTCCAGGCAAGTACCCTTTTAAGATCACATTATGTATTCATGCAGCTTACAAAAGACTCCCTGCCCCGAGCATCCAACTGTCGAGCCGAATATCCAACTGTCAAGCACTCCACGTTTGCATACTGTCTGCTCTATTGACAACACTGTCATAACTCAATCATGCAAAAACCTGAGCTTTTGGAGGCTTTGTCTCCAGCCCTAAACCCATTGTTATCCCCGGGAACGGACTAGCCTACGGACACATTTTCCCCTATAAGACCCACTGATTTTGAGCGTTTCTTCGGATCGCTCCTGGCTTCCATCCTGCCTTGCTGTTGCTCCGTTCACCGAGCCTTCCCCTCAGCTTCCACATGCTGAGAATCTCCACTCCAACTGACTTTTCTTCTGAAAACCGGGCTTCAGGATCAGGTGTAGTATTTCCCCGGAAAAACCCCTCTTAAACCCCTCTATCCAACTCCTACCTTTCTTTCATTAGGCCTGTGTGAGTGTGTTTGCATCCATACATTTAATTGTATTTCAAAATAAAGAAAACAATTATTATTTCTTTCTGCTTGATTATTGACTCAGTCTGACCCCGTAGACATTGGGTTCAAGATCTCGCTAGGTTTCCCTGCCTTTCGCATTGCTTAGCGTGTGCTCTTGCTAATTCCCATTCCCCATTGTGAGCACATTGAGGTGTCCCTCACAGGACCCCATAAATCAGGGTAACAGAGGATAGTAGTAAGGAAATATTGAAGTATAAGGTTTTGCCTGGGCTTGGAGGAAACTTACAAAATAGTAAGTTCTATAGCATTCATTGAGGTTTAAATGTTTACAACTGCAGCGTTTGTTCTCAAGACAGAAACTGTGGAGAAGACTTATGCACATCAGTTTGTCTTTTCTTCACTTTTCCTCATGAGGTCTAAAACTGACAGTATTATATTTCTTTACTCAAAAGAAAGCCACATTGAGTTCAGTCAGTATGTGGCTTAACAGTGCTGTTATCTGTACCAAGTCAACACAGCAAATTACCTAATAAGGTAGCTGGCTTTTCCTTTTCATGAAAGCTCTTTGAAGTCCACACCTGACCATCTTTGGTTCAGTTTTGTCTCATTGGACAGCATTAATCAGTTAATGGCCATTAGTAAAAAAATAAATAAAAAATTACCTATATGGTTAGGAGCTAACGATATATAGCAATATATGTCTCTCTTTTTGTTCTGTGTTAGCCACCTTAAGTTCCACTTTTGGGGAAAAGGCAGGCTATAAATAAAATCATTGATTGAATACAACTAAGCAGAGTTTTTATGGTAAAGTAGCTTGAGTGCTAGACTATGGCCATTTCCGCACTAGCCTGTTACAGCGCTATGATTCCACTTGCAACAACCTATGGAATCCTGGGGTTTGCAGTTTCAGGAAGGGCCAGCCGGCCCCTCCTGAAACTGCAAACCCCAGGATTCCATAGGCTGTTGCAAGTGGAATCATAGCGCTGTAACAGGCTAGTGCGGAAATGGCCTTAGAGTCACCTTAAATTGAAAATGAGTTGAAGGCACACAAAAACAACAAAATATGACTAAGACATGTCTATTTATGGTAAAATATGTTTTATATGGTAAATATATAGGCTGGAATCTAGTAGGTGCACCATGCTGGCAAAACAACACCAGCATAGTAGGGGGCAGCAGGATGAAAAGATTGCAGGCAAAGTGGCCATGAAGGAAGTAAGGCACTGTAGCTGACAGACTTTTTCTGCCTTCTTTTAATGCCGCTGTGCGATTATGGTTAAAGATGCAACCATTAGCACAGTACACCAACAAGATTCCAGCTTTAGAATTATTTTCACACTTTAGAATGTCAAAAAAATGACTTACTTTGAGGTCAAGGAGTGGCAACGAACAAATATACCTAAAAGACAGAAGGAGCAAATTGTTTCTGTGTGCTTCTTATCCTGATAAAATACTATTTAGTGTTCTTGCACATTGAAAAAAAAACTTTGGGCTAGGATGCCCAACGAATTTAACTAAGAACAGGAAAAAAATAAATACATGGTATTCACCTTGGGTGCCTCACACACTCTCAACCCCAGAAAATCCCATGATAGGTTTGCCTCAGGGTCACTATAAGTCAGAAATAATTTGAAGGCGTGTAACAACAACAACAAAAGAAATGTAAATGTATATTAACCAACATCCTGGAAGATCTTGACAACAGCCAGGCTAATCAAAAGGAAGAGCCCACAGTTTATTCAAAGATTTAGTGTGCATTTGTGTACAATGAATAGAAACATCTTTAAAATTGCTTCTGAAAGAATGTGAACAGTTCAAAACAAGTAAGCAAAATTGAAACAAAACCCACAAATCCAAAAACCAAGATCAAACTGTGATCACTGACTGAACAGCACGGTACCAAAAGCGGGCCAACAACAGTGGCAGTCAGGCCTCTAAGGAGAGGTTGTTTCACAGCCATAGTGAAGGAGGCCCTTTCCTGTACCTACGGTACTCCTCTCAGTGGTGGGAAACAAAGGAGCACCCCTTCAGCAGATCTTAATTTTCAAGCATATGTATAAAGGAGATGGACCCCCTCAAGCAACAATATCCCGAGATGTTTAGTCTGTAGAATGTTATCTCCCAACAGAACTTAGGCCAGAAAATGTATTGGCAAGCCAGTGTATTTCCTTTAAAATCAATACAGTATGGTTTCTAGGCAGCAATATAGGTACTGTGTCCTGCAGCCTTCATGTTATTCTAAAGAGCAGTACCTGTATGCCAAGCAAACTGGGAGAATATTACAGTAATCTAGATCATCATGGTGTAGTGGTTTGAGCATTAAACTGTGACTCTGGAGATCAGAGTTTCATTTCCTGCTTGGCCGTGGAAATCCACTGTGTGACACTGGGTGCGTCACACACTGTCAGCCCCAGAAAACCCTGTGATAGATTTACCTTAGGGTCACCATAAGTTGGAAACTATTTGAAGGCACATAACAACAACATCAGAAGCTACCAGTACATGAAGTACTGTGGCCAGACTACCTCTGTCCAAAAATAGGTCATAGTTAGTGAGGAAAAATGAAGCAGGCTGAAAGCACTCTGCTTGATGTTGATGTAAGCTCCAATGATAAAGACAAACCCAAGAGTACTTCCAAACACACCTGCTTTCTCACAAATTTAACTGCATCCACAGCAGCTTTACCAAGTTTATCTGACCTAGAAGCTACCAATCCACAGAGCCTCCTTGTTGTTGGGATTCAGTTTCATCCAGTCCATTAACCTGTCTAAACATAATTCCAGGACCTTCACAGCTTCAGTTCATTCTGATGATAAGGAGAAATAGATCCTACTTAAAGGCTGAATAGTGTATATTTGCACTTGTGGAATTACACAATGATTGTGCTTCACAGCCCTTGTGTTGAATAATAAATTTGCACAACTGAAGGTACACATGAGTGTGTAGACTTTAATCTTCATGTGCAACTCTACTTATGCAAACTTGAACTGAATGGAGATGTTATGCATTGAACAGAGGTGTTCAACTGCTTTCATAGGGTTACTTGCACATGAGTAGGACACCAACAGGATTCTGGTGATAAAGATGGTCATAAAGACTCACTGGAACTTGGAGCCTCTGCAAGGATAGGGAATCTAATTAAGATGGTCCACCCCAGGAGGCTTATGGATTCCTGACGGCTCTTGGGGAATTTCCTGTTGCCTATGCCCTTCTTGCCTTCTAAAAGTAGCCCAAGGGTGTGTGTGTCTGAGTGGGTAAGGGGAGTACTGAATGTCTTACTGTAGCAAGGCAGGTTTCCTTCTTGCCTAAAAGAGGCTGTGATAAGGCCATCACACCCCAAAGAGTTCTGGATGAAATAGATTATCTAGATCCATTTCAATCTGGCTTCAGGCCTGCCTATGGGACAAAGACAGCTTTGGTCACCTTGGTGGATGATCTATTCAAGGAACTAGACAGTGTGAGTGTGTCCCAGTTGGTTCTGCTGGACCTCTCCAACAGCTTTCAATATCATTGGTCATTATATCCTTGTGGGTTGCCTCTTTGGAATGGGAGTTGGGGCCACTGTTCTACAGTGGCTCCAATCATTCTTGGAGGAGCAGACTCAGAAAGGGGTGAGGGGAGGTGTCTATCTGACACCTTGGCCACTGGCCTGTGATGTCCTTTTGATTTTGGTTCTGTCTCCCATACCGTTAATATTTACATGAAACCACTGGGAGAGACTATCTGAAGTTTTGGGGTTCAGTGTTGCTAGTACACCAATGACACACAACTCTGTATCTCATTTAAATCTGATTCCAAGGAAGCTGTCTTTGCACTAAATCAATGTCTGCTGTCAGTAATGTACTGGATGAAGGTGAACTAATTGAAGCTTAATCCAGACAAGACAGAGGTACTCATCAGTCATAAGCAGATCAGAGAACAGAGATTCAGCTTGTGCTGGCTGGAGTTACACTCTACCTGAAATCTCAGATTTGCAGTTTGGGCTTATTCCTGGGCTTGGAACTGAGACTGGATGTCCAGGTTTCAGCAGTGGCCTGGAGTGTATTTGTATCGTTAAAAGTACTGTGCCAGCTGTGCCCATTACTTCAGATGTCACATCTGGCCACGGGGACTCTTGCCTTGATTACATCCTATTTGGATTACTGTAACATGGTCTATGCGAGGCTGCCTTTGGAAACTGTTTGGAAACTTCAGCAGGTTCAAAATGCTGCAGCCCGGCTATTGACTGGGGCTGGTTACAGGGATCATGTGATTCTCTTGTTGAAACATCTTTACTGGCTGCCAGTTCACCTCTGAGAACAATTCAAAGCACTGGTTTTGACATTCATGATCTTTAGTATATTGCTATTTAATTCTTTTTAAAACTTTTGTAAAGAGATTTTAAATTTAAACTTCTGGAAGCTATCTCGGATCCTATCCCAAGAGAAAGGCAGGATCTAAATCAAAAGAAAGAAAGAAAGAAAGAAAGAAAGAAAGAAAGAAAGAAAGAAAGAAAGGATGGTGTCATTGACATTTGATGGCACCAAAATCCTAACTTCCTGTTGACCTCAGCCAAAAGCTTAATGTTGATGTTAAACAAAATAAAGCTCCAATTTACTGCACCTCTTAATAGTTATGAAGTTGTTCAAAACAACTCAATTCCACTCTTCATGAATTAAAATTAGCTAAAGCACATTTACCTTCATAGCCAAACTGTGACATGAACAATACCAAAATAAGATAGCGCTCTAGTGTGTATTGTACAATAACTTGTAGGCTATATTGGCAACAATAGGATATTTTAATGTCGTTATATCTCAAAGCCTTTGACAAAGAAGCTCTTTTTTACAAAGTTTTTTTCCCATGTCTCCCGACTTCCCCTGTCCTTCCTTGTGCCCTGTCTAGCTAATAGCTCTTTAGCTGCATTGACATGAGGAGGAAGTTGAGGAAGGGGTGTAGAAACACTGAGTCTGGGTGTTCCTCCCGCAGCACTGTTGTCTGCAGTAAACAATTGTAATATTTCCCAGCTTAGTGGGAAATCCCTTACTAAGCATGTGAGAACAACAAAACAGAGAGAAAAGGACAAAGTAGATAAGCCTGCTTCACCAACTACCCACAGCATGTTTTTAAATGATCGATTGAAAAGTTTGGCCACTAAAATGGAAATCATGAGAAAAGTGGAGGCTGGAAAAGAAAAAGACATCCCTTGATGCATTTTGGAAGAAATCTTCAAGTGTCTAGAAAGTTCAGAAGAAGTCATGCCCAGGAACACATCTCCTTTGTCAACTGAAGTATACCTATAATACATATTTTTTCAGTAGGTGAATAAGATAGACAGGACTTCTCATTCCTTTTTTTAAAAGAGTGTATCTTTGATTTCAAACAACCTTTCCATTGCCTTTTTTTTATTGGTTGTCAGCAATATTTGAATCCTAATCAGTCAGGATCCCAAAACATAAATAAATGCACCTATACATCTACAGAAGCATAAATAAAGTCATCAGGGATCAAAGGAAACATAACAAGACTGGCTAGCATTTAGTAATCAGGAGATGAATGTTGGAGACTGATGGTTCCTTCACATTTGACCAGGCATGTTTATTTAGTATGTCTACCACATGTTTACATAGTGAACACTGAACATTTGAAGGAGAGATGTGCATGTGTAAACACATAGTGGAAATGCATGTTTAGAGAGAAGCAGGTATCCTTCAGATTTTTAAAAATCTGTTTGCTACGGGGCTTGTAGGTAGATAAACTCTACAGAATCCACTAGAATTCCAAAGTCTACTGATTAGAAACAGAAGTAAAACATTGTTTGCAAGGAGTGAGTATTCAAAGTGTACCTACACTATCTAGTTATACCAGTTTGACACAAATGACAATCATGACACAATTGATCCTATGGCATCCTGGAATTTGTACTTGTATGAGGTTCTTAGATTTCTCTGCTACAGTGTTCTACCACAATCCCCTGAACCAACAGCACAAAATATTACTAGGAGAAAATTCTAAAGACTTAATGGGACTACAAGCCCCAGGATTCCATGGGATGCAGCCATGACAGTTAAGTGGTATCAAACTGCTATAACTATATAGTGCATACTTACTCACAGTTAGAAGTAAGTAGGTTCAGTCCAAGAACCTGTATCAAGTACATGAAATGAGTTCACCATCATAGTATCAAAGAGCTAAAAGGGACCACATGGGCCATTTAGTCTAGCCCCTGCCATGCAGGAATATAGAGCTAAAACACTTCTGAGAGATAGTTATCCAGTCTCTGTTTAAAGATCAACAAAGAAAGAAAATCTACTACACTCCAAGGCAGCCCCTTTCACTGCTGAACAGCAATTACAGTAAAGAAGTTCTTCCTAACACCGTCCTAGGTAGAATGAATTTGAATCTATTGATTCTTGTTCCAGACTCTGAAGCAGCAGAAAGCTAGCTCACTCCACTTTCTACATGATGTCCCTTCAGGTTGTAAGAGATTACTATTATTTTACCTCTCAGTCTTCTGTTCTCCAAGTTAAGCATACCCATTGCCCTAAGTCATTTCACATAGGGCTTGTTTTCCAGACCTTTGGATCATGTTGCTCACCCTCTTCTGGCATGTTCCAGTTTGTCAGTATGCTTTGAGCACTATACAGGTAAAGTAAGCAAGTAATTAATTAATTAATTAATATTTGTATGACCAAAGCAGAATAAAACAGTACTACAGCTTCCTTTTAATCTGCACACTATACTCCTGTTGGTGCATCCTAGAACTACATAGTCTTTTGGTTGCTTCCTCACACTGTTGGCTCATGTTTAGCTTTGTGGTCTACTAAGACCCTTTTCACTTGTACTGCTTTTAATCCATGTATCAGCCATTCTATATTTATGTACTTCATTTTTCCTGCCTAGAAGTAGCACCTTACACTTATTCTTGTTGAAATTCTTTTTGTTATTTTTGGTCCAGTTCTCTCATCTGCGGTTATTTTGAATTCTGATCCTGTCCTCCGGAATATAAGCTATCCTGCTAATTTGATGTCATCTGCAAATTTGATGAGCATGCCTTCTATTCCATCATCTGAGGCCATTTCCACACTACAGTTATAGAGTTATTATTCCACTTTCAACCCCGCATGGAATCATGGGCTTAGCAGTTTAGGGAGGGGTATTTAGAATTCTCAGCCAGAGAGCTCTTTGAACTCAGTAAACTACAAAACCCAGAATTCCACAGGAAAGTGGGATAATAGCACTATAACAGTGTACTGTGAAAATGGCCTCAGTCATTTGTAAAGATGTAGAACACCACCAGGCTCAGGACAGAACCCTGAGGACCCTACTGATCACTACTTTTCAGAGTGAAGAACTATTGATGAGCACTCTCTGAGTTCCGTATGTCAACCAATTGGAAATTCACCTGACAGCACTATTGTTTCTCACTCAACTCACTAGCTTGCCTTCAAGAATATCATGTGAGACCTTGTCAAAAGGCTCATTGGAATCAAGATATATTACATCCACAACACTCCCATGATTTACCAAGCTTGCAATTCTACAAAAAATAGGTAGATAGATAGATAGATAGATAGATAGATAGATAGATAGATAGAATGAGCTCAGCATTACTTGTTTTTGAGAAACCTATGGTGGCTCTTAGGCCCTTTCCACATGGACATGGCATCTCGGCATGGGGATGCAAGAGCAGTGGGACTGAAACAACGCTTCCACAAGATGTCGTTGCAGTCCCATCCTTCTCCTGTCACCAGCCGGTGCAATTGTGGGTTAAAACATTGACAGATTTTCTCTGTCAATGACCCCCGATTGCATGATACTCCTGCACTTACCTGCCATGCAGAAGGACCACAAGCATGATGGAGGTACTTCCTGCCCCAGCACAGCATGAGAAAGAGCCTGGTTGCACTGCGGAAGGAAGAGGCGTATCCATTGCGCTCCCGTCTGCAGGAAGCTGGTCTGGTGTTGAGAGGAGCATTCCCATTGTGCTCCATTCATGCCAAAGGCGCTACCAGGATCACAACCAGAGGGCGATGGCATAAGTCAAGGTGCAGAAAAGACCTTAGTAATCACAGCATTTCTTTCTAAATGTACACAGATCTATTGTTGAATCTTCCTCATATTGATATCAAGCTTTCTGGTTGGTAGTTGCTTGGGTCCTCTTTTTACTTTTCTTTTTTTGAAGATAGGGATGACATTTGCCCTCCTCCAATCTGCTGGGACCTCTTTTGTTCTCTAAGAATTCTCACAAATTGATAGTGGCTCTGAGATTACATCTGTAAGTTCCTCTAACACTCCTGCATGCAGTTCATCTGGCCCTGGAGATTTGAATTAATTTACAGTAGCTAGGTATTCATTCACTGCGTCTTTACCTATTCTGGGCTGTAGTCTGCTTCCTGAATCGTTTATTCTATTTCCACTAGTTAGAACACTGTTTTCTTTTTTGGAGAAGACTATGGCAAAGAACAATTCACCATTTCTCTGTCTCATCTCTGTCTGCCATCTTCTTTATGCAGTTGTCCTGCTGTTTCCTTGTTCTTGCTGTTGCTCTGAACAAAACATCACTTTTTATTATTTTTAACCTCTCTAGCAAGCTGAACTCATTCTGAACTTTTGCTTTTCTAACTTCCTCCCTACAATTACTGTCTATTTGCTTGTATTATTTTTCAGTGATTTTCTCCTTCTGACACTTCTTATACATGTCTCTGAAATCTCAGCTCATCTGAAAGTTTTCTGTACATCCATCATGGTTTCTTTAGACACCGTCCACTATTCTTCCTCATTGCAATTGTTTAGAACTGTACCTTCAGTATCTCATCTTTAAGATATCCTCAGGCATCACGAATTCCCTTTCATGTGATTATTTCTGACAATGTGAGGTCATCTGGTATTTCCTGAAGCTTGCTGAAATCAGCTTTCTTGAATTCCAGAGTGCATGTCTTACATTTGAGATCACTTTTTCTTTTGTATAATAAATCTCAAGAAGATGTGGTCACTCCTGTCAAGAACTGAACTACTTCCACTCCATCGACAAATTCATCTCTGTTGGTCTGAATCAGATCCAAAATAGTTGATCCCCCTTTGCCTCCTCCACTTTCTACACAATTAAATTGTCTGCAAGGCAAGTGTGGAATTGGTTGGACCTTACATTTTAGGCAGGGTTTGACTCATTATCAAGGTGGTTGAAGTCTCCCATTATTATTACATCTCTCTATTATCAATATTTTATCATTTGATCTTGGAAGGAATTATTCAAATCTTCAGTCTGGCTTACAGGGTCTATAGTTGACCACCACATTGATGTCACTGTAATTTCCCTTTCCTTTGATTTTTAATCAAATGCTCCCCACCTGTTTTCCATGTTCTAAAGGCCTTTCCACACCACACTGTTATAGTGCTATTATTCCACTTTCAACATTCTATGGAATCCTGAGGTTCTCAGTTTAGGGAGGGGCATTTAGAATTCTCAGCCAGAGAGCTCTTGGGCCTCAGTAAACTACAAACCCTAGAATTCTACAGGATGTTGAAAGTGGAATAAAAGCACTATAATAGTGTAGGGCGGAAAGACCCTAAGTCATTGATCTCATTTACAGGGTTATACATCCTTGACATATGATGCTACCCCTCTGCTTTTCCTATTTGGTTTATTTCTTTGGAATAGTTTATACTACTCCATTATTACATTCCAGTCATGAGATTCATTCCACCAGGTTTCAGTGATGCCTATTAAATAATTTTTGTTTTCCTTTGTTAAGAGTTTATTTCTCATGCTATGTGCATTAGTGTAGAGGCATCTTAACAACACTGATTCTGTTCCTCTCAACACTTAACAGCACTGATTTTCTTCATTTCAACAGGGAAACAACCACACCATCACATGTTTCTTCTTCCTCTGCAAATTGGCAGTGTGACCTTCCTCCAAGGTCACCTTTTGAGGAATGAGGCTGTTGTTCCAGTTTACATATTTTCCCCTGCCTCATAATCACTGATTAAGAGAAGAACTTGGAACCAGTCTCTTCACAGCAAACCAGATTTCTTCCATGTGTTTCAGGACCCTAAACAGAGGGACAGGGGGAAACAATTCAGTTTGTACTACTATACTGCTGATTTGGAATATAAAATCTTTGCTAATCTACCCAGAGATCTATCAGTAGACACCCATATTTCTGCCCACCTCTGACTTACAAGAAAGAATGGAAATATATGTGCTGGATGAAGTGCAGTGCAGACCTGAGGACAAATTTTCAAAGAAACATTCACTGTTCACTACCTCCATTTTAAAGCACCATTTTTCTCAATAGAAACCTCCAAAACTGACTAAGGACACCAACTCCTGGGGACTGTTGCTGTATAGTACTGACCTTTCACCTCCCATGCTTTCTGAATGGAAACAAATACTATAATAACCAATATAAGATTATGGATGACAGGTTGTTTCCAATTAATTGGAGCCTTTAAAGGCGTAGAATGCAGAAAACTCTTGCAGACTCAGCTCAGATTAAGGACCACTGAATATAGCATTGCTTACCTCTGAATAAATACTTATGGGACTGCAAATCAAGATAGGATGTGTACCTACTGCTCTGGGACTGTAAACATAAGCCATATTGACCAAATTATATTGCTCAGTTCACTGCAAATACTCTGAAACTAGCTTTTCTGTCTTTCTGTCTGTCTGCCTGTCTGTCTCTTGCAGTCATTCAGGCCCTACTTAGATAGTCTTGGAGACTGGGCATCCTAATTTAGGCAAATGTACGGGGTTTATCAAAATGACAACTTCAGAGTTGTGGAGTGTGCCACTTTTCCTGCCAAAAAGGATATCCAAGCTGCTTTTGAAAATAATCTGGAATACATCCCTATAATAAAAAAAATTGCCAATCTCTAGTTAAGAGGTTGGCAGTAAGTCAGCTGCTGGCTTTCATCCAGTGGTCATTTTCAGAAAAATATGAGTGGGAGGTGAGCTGGTCAGATCATGTTGTGTCACATCTAATTGCTTACGATAAGCTGATAGCCATTTATTAATGAGTATCAACGGTGTCATTTTTATAAAAAATCTATTTTTATTCACACTGATCTTTTATTGGCTTAGAAAGAAGCTTTTTCCCCTGGAGCTAATCAGAATCCAATGCTTCAAAAAAATTGCAATGAACAAATTGTCATGCAGTTGCCCTAAGCATCCATCAATCATACACTTTAATAGAAATAGTGTCATTGTAATGAAATGTTGTCAACGAATATGTGTCTCTTGCTTTGAAAAAACATGCCTTTGACTTGATAGTTTTTGATAAATGCCTATGATTTGTCATTTTTTTTAATCTTGCAAATGGAGCTCATTGTCTTATGATGAAGCTCTATCCAAATGACATTATCTCTTAATTATTTTTGCAATATATTTTTGCAGGATTTTTTTGGAGCAAGACTTTATTGTCTAATTTTCATGATTGATGTGCTAATTTTGTGAGTATTAGATTAGCAGACAATATATATTTTCCATTAGCGTATGTGTTCCTGCTGCACTGATGCAAGGAACATGGTAAAAGAATGCTTGGTTTTAATGTCCAAATTTATTGTTGCCTCTGACAGTACCACCACACTCATAGGCTTGTCTTATTCTCCTGGTGCCAGAAGTGGTGATTTACAGTGGTGCAATCTATAGCAGCTCTGTCTACTGGTGGGGAAGGGCCAAACAAGGGCCGAACATCAGTCCCTCCAATGTCCATTGATCCCTACTATTAAGCTGAAGAGAAGCTCTGTGGAGCCACATAAATATTGCCAGGTAGAGAAAAGCAGACAAGGATGGCTGGAAAGGAGAGACAGTGAGTGATGATGTGGTCAGTGAGTGGGATTATGTTGATAGGCCTCCTCTAACCATTTCTTTCTTTTCTGTAATGACTAACACAGCATTGCCATTTTCCCCAAAGACGCCCAGGAGGACAGGAAACAAATGTTGCCAAATAATTTTGCCTAGAGATGGTTGAGAATTTCATTTCATCTCATTTTTTAAAAGAAGAGTTTACTAATATTTGCTAATATCTTTAGAGTGGAAAGAAGCTGAGATGATCATACTTTGTAGAGAAACTGAAACTCACAGATTTTTGAGTTTTTGAAACTCATCCATGTCCAGGACTTTGAGGGTTTAGGTCTTTGAATCCCTGTTGAATACAATGTTACTTGTATTTTGTTTTAACTTATATTGTGAGCTGCTTTTGCTCCCATAATTGGAGAAAGGTGAGGCAGAATAAAGAATGAATGGATGGATGGATGGATGGATGGATGAATAAACAAAGTTGCAATTGTTAGGATTTTTAAAGGAAGTTCCTCATATTTACTACTTGTATGGCCAACAAGTATAACTATGGTCCACTCCATGATGGAAACAGTTGGGCCTGTGAGATTTAGTCCATGCAAATGGAGATGAATTATATTTCAGCTGACTTCACAAATTTTAGCAGAATTTGAAAATATTTTCATATCTCAAACAGAAAGAACTTGAAATTACTTAGGAAAAGCATGCAGATTTCTCCATTCTTACATAATTTTATACAACAACAGCATGGTTCTGAGTGTAGGAAGACAGGTGCTGTACCCAGAGAAACACAGGAAAAGATTTTTCCTGGCAGCAGCTCTTAGACCTTCACATGCTGGATCTTGTAAATACTGGAGTCTACTTCCATGCTCACAGAAGTAAATTACCAGACTTTGCATGAATACAACACACATTTCCTTACCCCATTCATTTTGCATTCCCCTATTGTAACTTCTTCAAGGACAACCATCAAGGCTAGGCCTTGCTGTTTGTTAAATTTTTATTCAAATAAATCACCTCACTGGAGGTGGACTGGGGTGGTTCATTTGAATAAAAATCTAACAAACAGAGGCTAATTGGAATTGTAACAGTGGAATTGTATCTAATTTATGCTCATCTAGAATCCAATCAGTTTAATTTAAGTGACAACATCTCAGCATTATTCTTCTTGTACTTGTATGATTCTTAATGACTATCGACTCTCATAAGAACCTACCAATCCTTCTAAATCAGCTATTGTGTTTCTCTTGTGTTAGTCATTGCTTTTACAGGTATGGTTGAGGGCAACAGATGAATTCACTTTTTCAGTGATGGCACCATGCCTGTGAACATAAGAAGAGACTTTCTAGTCCAATATCCTGTTCACACAGTAGGCTTACTATGGGAAGCCTGCTGGCAGGACAAGGCTCAACTACACCCCTCAGTACACCTTCCCCAGCAATTGATTTATACATATTACCTCCAATACTGGAGATGATATATAGCTATTCAGACAAGTAGCCACCTGACCTTCACCTCCATTAATTCGTTGAATCACCTTTGGCAGCCATTGTTTCATCTTGTGGCAGTGAATTCAACAGTTTAACAATCAGTTGTCTAAAGAAGATCTTTTCATCTTCCTCGAATCTTCCACCATCCTGCTTCACTCTGGGCATTATGAGAAAGGGATACATTTAACTTACATACTTACTATACCATCTTTTTCCCAATATGGGTCCCAAGGCAGTTCACCCACAAAAAAACCAAAGTATAGCTGACATACAATCATAATAGTAAAAACCTCCCATGGTTAAATAAAGGCTGAGATTCTGTATCAAACACATGGCCATGCTGTTGTAGCTATGTTTTAACTCCCCACCGAGCCCTTCAAATCAGCCTTAAAGGGCAGTTGGCTGTCCAGAGTGAATGAAATCTGTTTTGTGGGTAAGTGTGGCACTGCAGAATGACTTGACCAGCCTCCTCCTGCCAGCAAGCAATGAAGAGGTGCAGCACATCCCCCTTGGGGTCTCTGCTTCTGCTCTGTGCAGCTTTACTCGCTGGCAGGAGGGAGCTGGTCACATCATCCTGCACCACCCCTCTGACCTCCAGAATAGACTCTGTTACTTCAGACAGCTGACTGCCCTCTAAAATGAGTATCAGGGTCATTTGTGGTCACGGCTATGGTGTCACGGTCACAAATGAGCATACCCAGCAGCTATGATGTCTTAAGTCTAACTTAGGATGCCAGCCAACGTATCCTTTTAAAAACAGTCCTAATATAAAACAATGTTAAAAACATTTAAAATATAAAAATGAGCATGAAAATACACAACAGCCTGCATTTTTTTTTTAAAAAAAAAACCTTCTGCACCAATCAGTTAATAAGCAAAGGCCAGTCCAAATGAAAAGGTCCTTACCAGTGGAAAGGAGAGCAGAGAGAGGACCAGCTCAGCTTCCTGTAAGGGGAATTCCACAGCCTGGGAGCAGCCACAGAGAAGTCTCTGATCTATTTATTCTCTTTGCAGTATGTGTAATTTTATGCTGTAACTGATTTGTTTTGTCTTTCTTGTTGCTCTTGGCTTATGATCATTTTAAAAAGGTATTCTTTGTATTTTGTAAGCTGATTTGACTGATTCTTCTTTTGGAGGTGAAAACTGAGGGAAATTCTTGGGGCATATAGAGAAATTTAATTTATTTAGGAGTAAGGAAAATGCAGCCTGTGGGCCACAGATGCTCCCCAAGGCTGTTTTGGATCACAGCACACCCCCTCAAAAGAAAAAAAATGGAAAAATTGCTTCCAAATGCTCTCTACATATCACCATATTTTGAACATCCTGGACTGCTCTATACCAAGTCTCTTTTGATAACAAGAAGTGACCCAGAAATTGACCTCACAGTCACTTCCTATTAAAAAAATAAAAACCTTTTCTCTTTTTACAAGATTTATTTGGTTTTGGAGGGATGGAGTAGAGGAGATGGGGCTGGAGGGCAGAAGACATTCTGTCATTAATGTACTGCTGTGAGAATGACCACAAAAAAAATGAAAGCCTAAATAAACAGGTATGTTTCAGCAAACATTTGAAGATGAATACTATAACTTCACAAGGAAGAGCGTTCCAAAGGATGGGTATAACCACTGACAAAGCCTGCTCTTGTAACATTGTCAACTGGCATTCTATGGCTCAAGGGGCCACATTTTAGGTTTAATGTTTTTTATCTTGCCCTGCCCCATTCACAGGATTTTACTGTGTATCCAGATGTAAGTATCTGGATGCCATTTCTTCCCATCTTTGTTCTGTTGTGGAAAGAAAGATTGAAGAAGTGCACAATATCTTTTGGTAGGTAGTGTTAGGAGCTGTCTATCTGGAATCCCCCTATGAAGAGCACATGTTTAGTCACCACTAGTATTCTGTCATTTAGAGAGAAACAGATAAGTATCAGGGCACCAGATGCAAAGATACAAATTGAGCAATTTGATAGAATATATTTATGACGGAGATAAATGTCTAATATTCAGCAAATGCAGTAAAGACTCCCAATTTCCCCATCATGTCACTAAAATTTGAAGAAATGTTTCTCAAATGTTACAAACTCATTTAAATTGGACTTAGATGACAACCAATGGAAATACATTAATTTGCAAATACAGTCCCCTCTCTCCAATAAAAGAAGAGCATTGAGTCAACACTCTGGAGTAACATTCCACACACCACTTCTTTAGTACTTTTATGCAGATGCATAAATGCACACAAACAATACACAATTGTTCATTAGGACAGAATAGCAAAAAGCAAATAAAATTGGCTGATAAAAACTATTTGAAAATTCTGGCAAGAGAAAAAAACACAATTTCAGAGCAACTTCTCAGAAGCTGATGGGGGCGGGGAGTAGAGTTACTTGTCTCCTGAACAATAGCACCATCTGCTGCTCATTCTGATGGATTAGGATTTTCAACATCCTTGCAAAATTTTCAAATGGGATTGGAGAATGTGATGAATCACAGTCTTTAAGGCATGTGGGAGTAATCACCTTTTAAAATGTTAAAAATTATGTGAGTTTGACCATGTTGCCAGCCCAATGACACTGTGATACCGTTGTTGTTGTAGTTGTTTTAGTGTATAGACAAACTAGAATTCTACTGCTTTTGCTGTTTGAGATGATTTAGGGATTATTCAAAGTAACATTTTTTATATTATATTATTTCTTTTTACTTTAAGCTATTTTAGTGATCCACTTAAGTATTCTTAATAAAGAAAACGTGGAGTATTGATGTTATATGTCACTTGTAGTAGACTTGGAACTGTTTCTTCCTTGTAACTTTTCATGTAATAATTGGATCCAGAAATAAAATTTTATTATTATGTTTTTATCTCAGGGTAATATGAAAATATTCATAATACATATGTACATAGTAGCCCTATTCAGGCATGCAAGTTAAGGTTAACCTGAGCTGAAGGGAAGAAGTAGGTGGTGCCCTTCCCTGCTTCCTCGTCACTCTCCATGTATAAAAACCAACAATTTGAACCGGAGAGCCTCTGCTAAGTGTGGAGGCTCTCTGTGGAACTCTGAAAAATATGGGTTGTGATCTGGTGGAGAATTTGACTACAAAGACGATGCATTCTTCAAACTGTCCCTCTCTAGACATGAACAGTGATAAAGGAAGGGAGTGATCTAGCTTCTTCTCTTGTTTCACACATTCAGGTGTATTAATCATGAATACCTGAATAGGGCTTGTGAATACCGATTCGAGCTCGGTTTTCCCTGCTTCTAATCAAATGGTCCACTGGCTCTCTTGGAAGAATAAATGATATGGTTTCTTTCTTATTGTCCAGACATTCCTATCTCCTTTATGCCTGGGTAACTTCAGGTTAAACTAAGGAACTGGCCCTGCCTGTATGATTACTGGATCCAAATAGCACTGAAGGAGTTTGGGAATCAACTTGCTCATGAGAAAGTACCTTCTGGTGCTGTCAAAAATATATGCTTCAAGCTTCTGGATGATATTATTTATATTCATGTATCACCAACTCAGACAGTAGTACTTGTGCAAGTATAATTTTTAGCAACACTCATAAGATAGTATGCCAGTATCCAGCTGTGTCGTCTTTCTCTATTTCTTGCTAGAATCAATTAGAAAATTTCCCCTTGCAAGAATAGCATATTCAGGTTGTAAAATATGATGGCTAAAGGAAAAATACAAAAGTACATAAAGTCTAGAATATTATAAGCATATGCAAATCTATACTAACTCATTGGCTTGCTATATGGCCTTAGGTACATACTTTATCTCTCACCCTGTGTTCTACCTGTAAAAAAAAGCAGTTTTGACCAATTGCCCTCAAACTATTGTTTCTGAAGGCAAGTACTATAAAAATGTAAAACATACAGCAAATTGCTACTGCAACCCTATATATGTTTGCTCAGAAGTAAAACTTGCTGTGTTCAGTGAGACTCCTTTCTAGATAACTGTGTATAGGACTACAGTCTCAAAATGCTCTTAAAGTGGTAAATCAAAATAGTATTTCATGTCATCAGAATGACACATTGATAAATTTGAACATGACTGCCCATGCCCTAAAATATTTTGTGTCTTTTGGACATAGAAGTGAGTCTGCTATTAGGCAGAGTAAGACAACTACTTCAGGTGGGTTTTCCTTGGGGCCAGAGAGCAGCAAGGCAGGCAAGATGTAAGAAGATGGAAGTATGCATCTCATGTACCAAGGTCTGTACTACCTAAGCAGGGTTTCCAGGTCAGCAGCATCACATTCTTTGAGGTTCAGGGATAAAACCTGACACCAGGAGATGGGTCCTACTAGTGTCACACTGACATGGCAGGCAAGAGGTTGGAAGGCAGGCTGGCACTACTTCTGGACCAGCCAGTTGTGGATATGGTCACAAGATCAAGAGAGAGAGAGCCCTGGAACTCCTAGGAATGAGATGGCTGCCCATTGTATGCTTTAAAGCATACAAAAAATCATTTTTTTCTCTCTCTGTCAGTTCTGGTTGCCCTGAGGTATGTCTCCCCAGGTAGAGAAACACAGTAATTCCATGGGAGTTCAGCTGGTACCTGAGATCTGGTGCCAAGAATCCTAGGCCTGGTCTTAAATGAGATTATTGTCCTCTAGTATAGGGGTGGACACTATGCCATCATTTGTGCTGAAATATGATTCAAACGCCCCTATGATCAACTTGCAATTTGACCAGCCTTCTCTCAAGAGTGTTGGGTTAGCCCTGTATATAAAATTTGATATAAAATGGAGATTAGTTACCCCTGTATTATGGCTAGTAATAGCTTCTCATAAAAGTACTGTATCTGCTGTCCATCTATGGACTGATTTACTTTTCTGCCTCAACGTGAAAGGATTCTAGCCTATTTCCACATGACAGGGACACAATGGCAGCAGTCCACGGGTTGTGCTTTTGTATGATGTTATCATGGTCCTGCTGCCATCCCTTCCCCACCTGGTGCAATTGTGGGATATTCACTTAACGGAATAAATCTGTTAAGTACCCATGATTGCATGATGCTCCTGTCCTTCCTGGCCGTGTGCAAGGGCAGGAAGTGTGATGGAGGTACTTCCTTCTCCAGTGCAGCATGGGAAAGAGACTGGTTGCGTTGCGGAAGGAAGGAGCATGCTGCTTGTGCTCCCTTTCACAGGGAGCCAGCTGGGTGCAGAGGGGAGCATTCCCATTGCCTTCCCTTCCCAGAAAAGACATTGTGCCGGGAGGACAACAGGATCAGGTAGGGTGTGGAAATGGCTTAACTATTAGCACATATCACTTTGGTTTAGATGTCTATGCCTAGATTACTAAATTGCCATATTTCTAGTCTCTGATTTCTCCAGTGGTTATGACATCCTCTTCCTTCCTTCCTTCCTTCCTTCCTTCCTTCCTTCCTTCCTTCCTTCCTTTCTTTTTTGTAGCTTTGTCTAGTGTGCATTAATGAATATTGTGTCATTTAAGCCTATTAAGAGCCTTCCAAATCAGAACACCAAAGCTGTTTTACTAAAGCAACGGGTTTACTGATTTATATGAAAACATTTATACATAAAAGCAGACTTGTTTCTAATTTATTCATTTTTCCCCAGATGGTACTAAAAAGAAAAATATATACCTGACATATTTGTAGAATACTTTTTGTCATTTCTGAAATTAGAAATCAAAATATATACTGAAAGAAACAGCTGATTCCAGACTCAACCTATACTCAAGGTAAGGCCATAGCCACCTCATATAGAAAACAGAGAGATACCTATATGAGTTTGTTCACTTGAATGTATACATTTTCTTCACTAGTTATTATTTAAAACAGGAAAAATTCCAAAACATATATGAAAACAAAGAAAAGCTACAACCTCCCTTCAATAAAACAGACCACATCTGTCAATTAAAATACCTTGGCAAACAAAAAAAGGTTTCAGCTGGCACTCAAACTGTTTTAAATGGGACACCACAATTGGGACACCATAATTAAGAAGTTTCTCTTGTTGCTACAAAGCTTCCAGATTAATTTATACCATGGGCAGGCGAATAGAGAAAGAATTTCCTGTAGCCCTTTGAGTCTCAGGCTATTTAGCACTTTAAAAGGACAATCAGCCTTGTAGCCAAACAGACACCCTGTGAAACTTTTTCAGCATATTCAGATGTTCTGAAACCAAATAAGGTAAACAAATGAGGAACAAAAGCTCACTGCTACCATACTCCTCAATGTCATTTCTTTTGTCCTTTACGTGTGGGGAGCAATGGTCTGGAGAAGAGAATCTCCTTGATAAGTGTACACAATTGGGAGTGTTGATTTCCACATTTTCAAAATCACATGGAGAGCTTCCATATGAAAAGGAGCCTCTTCTTTTCAGATCATCAGTCTCCACATGTTGAAGGCACAGAAACAATGATGGAGTTAGAACACTCCTGTCACGCATATGTTTATTTTATTCAGCTTTCAGAATGTCCAAATAAGAGTCTAGTGTAATTTGATCCCACCTGTCAATGCCAGTTACAGTTCTGGCTAATGCATTTTTAGTTTGCTGAAGCATCTGGGTCACCTTTAAGGACAGCACCAGGCACATTATAGTAATCCAACAGGGAGGTTATCAGAGCATGAATCAATGTGACTAGACTAACTATCCAGTAGACCTAAATACCCTAAAGGCACCAGATCCTGTCTGATCTTGGCTAAGAAGGGTCAGCTCTGGTTAATGCTTGGAGGGCAGACTGCCAATGAATACCAGGTGCTGTAGGCTGTATTTCAGAAGAGGGAACTGGCAAAACCACCTCTGAGTATTCCTTGCCTATGAAAACCCGTGAAATTCTTGGGGTAACCATAAATTGACAGTTGACTTGAAGGCACATACACACAGACTAACTGTTCAGATTGACTTCTGTAGTAACAAACTTAATTTAGGTTGGCTAAGAAAAGCCTAACAAATACAGTCTGGAATGAAACTTATTGGATTCTTAGTTTACATTTTGGTATCAAGAAATGTCAGTGGCTATATGCCACCTGGTCCCTTGTTAATGAAGCTGGCAAAATTTATTTAATACAAACTATTTGCAAGGCCTTCTTAATCTGAATGTAAAACTTTATTTTACTTTGCCATGATTGTCACCATATGTTCTGTTAGGACTACCAAATTCACTTTTAGTCTGTCATATTTAGAGCCCCAACAAAGTCAGGGGAACCATCCACAATACATTTCTAACATCAAAGTTTCTTGGTTGTTGTTTTTTTTTCTTGTATGTGTATGTCTGGCAATGTTGGAACAAAAGAAGAGTTTGCCCTTGAAATGAGAGATATTTAGAACAGAGATAAAATGGACGTTTAAATGTGTGACTTGGTATAATTAATAAAATATATAACGTTACACTTATATCTATTTATTTGGGGAATTTATACTCCATTCCCTCTGTTACTGCAGTTTCTAGCCTGGACTTGAGGGATATTAGATATCACTTTGATATCAAAATAGCTGTCTTGCCGCTTCAGGAGACCTCAAAGGCAAATACTCTATTATGTATGCATGCTACTTACAAAGAACTCCCTGCCCCAAGCAGGCAGCTTGATTAGACAAATCCTCATCTGTCAAGCACTCTGTGTTTGCATACTGTCTACTCTATTGTCAATTCAGACTTAACTCAATCATGCTAAATTCTGACCTTTCGGAGGCTTTGTCTCCAGCCCAAAACTCACTGTTTTCTCCAAGTACGGACTAGGCTACAGTCACATTTGCCCCTATAAAAACCCCTGACTTTGAGAGCTTCTTCAGATCACTCCTGCCTTGCTGCCGCTTTGCTTGGCGAGCCTCCCCCTCAGTTCCATGTACTGAGAACTCCATACCTCCGAACTTCTGTTGCAGACTACCTGGGCTTCAGGACAGGTGTACTATTACCCAAACCAACAACTCCTCTAAAAATCCCTCTATCCCACTCCAACCTTTATTTCTCTAGTTATCTGAGTGAGTGTGCTCCACACACTGATTGTATTTTAATAAAAACCACAATTATTATTTCACATCTGTTTGCTCCTTGACTCGGCCTGACCCTGTAGACATTGGGTGAAAGATCTCGCTCCGTTACCCTGCCTCTCATATTGCTAGCTTGTGCTCTTTGCTAATTTCCCCAACTAGTATAATTTGGAGCACATTTAGGTGTCCCTTCTGGGACCCCCAGAAAACAGGGTAACGCCTCATTCAAAAAATGAATACTTCAGAATGACTAAATCTAAAACAACAATAACAAGTACTTTTTTTAAAAAAAAAATCACCAGTAATTAAATCACCAGTAATTCAAAAGCTAATAGCAACAGCAAAACAAAGTACTGAGCCCAAACTAGCAATCCGTAACAAATATTTAGCACCAAGAGAGATAAATCGTTGCTCAAAGAGAAATCTCTTCAACAGCTGGTAGAAGATAAAGAAGAATATGAACTAAACTTTTCAGACTGAGAATCCCATATGCAGAGGTTTCATCAACTGCAGACAGTGGTAGTTGTGCCACCAGAAAGTTTTCCTGTACATTGCCACTAACTAAACTTATGAAGACAATGGCACATAAGCAGACTGTAAAGAATAGACAGAGGTGAACTCAGAAGGTCCTAAATCTAACCTAAACTTAGCTCTTTAATGGGAATAACTAGGACCTTCAGTTGTACTTGGAAGTAAACTAGTAGCTAGTAAAGTTGATGGAGTAACGCAGATCATGTGATTCCAGTACTTTGCTTCAGTCAAAATTTGAGCAGAAATGTTCCAAGTGGCATTTTCAAAATGATTTTCTTGAGGAAAGATGAAAACAGAGCACATTGCACTAGTCCAGCTGAAATGTGACAAATACATGTAAAACATGACTAGCTTTGACCATACAAGAATGGATATAGATTGGGATCCTAATAAAAGAGCCAGTCTAGGAGGACTTCAAGCTACAGACCTGATTTTTTAAGGGTAGTGCATCTTAAACAGCCTGGCATTCTATACTTGGAGCAGTAAGTTTCTTATTAAATAGCACCTCTGTCTTGTCCAGATTTCATTTCAATTGATTTACCTTCATGCAATCCATTACTAACTCCAAATGCCTATTTGGAATCTCCACAAGTTTCCCATGATATGACAGAAAGGCAATACAGAGCTGAATTTCAACAGGAGGCTTCCTGTTATTGGGTAGCCTCTCAATGGCTTTTTGTAAAAGTTGAGAAGAGACAAAATTGAATTCTGTGGGATTCTACAGGTGAGCAAGTCATAGTGCTACGTTTGTGAACTTCACAAGCACAGCACTATGGTGTGGACTGGCCTTCTTCTGTCCACTTCCAAAAGGTGGGATTCCTCTCCTGCAAAGCTCCAGGAGCTGTGGTTCGCCTTCTAAATAGGTTGCAGGCCCTTGTAATGTTTAATATTTAAAAAGTGGTTTCTTTTTTCAGAACTAAAAGTCTACACTCACACACTTCTGTGTCTGTGTCTTTGTCTGCATTTTAGGTAGTCCCTCAAGCCCACCCAAGAGCCCAGTGTAGGGTTGCCAGTTCAGGTTTCTCCTGGATCCTGAGGATTCTAGGCAGAAACCTGAGACCTAGAGGCAGCCTGGTGATGGCATTAAGCATGCTGCAAGCACAGTTGCTCACAGTTTGTCATACCCACCCACCCCCACATGGACCACATGCTCTGGTGGACATAATGGGATTATTCTTTTTCACTTTCTTAGGGAGATGGGATAAGGATAACCTAATTTAGCTTACCTACTTCTAGGCAGAATGTGGATGCAGAGCAGACTGGAAAGTCAGCCCTGGAGCCAAAAAAACTGGGAGGGAAGGAGGAAGCTAACTAATTAAATGCATGGGCCCCGGAGAGCCTTTGCAAGTTACAGCTGCAAATCAGTTGTTACAAGCTACTGCTCTATTATTTATTTATTTAGTCTATTATTTATTTATTTATACCCTACCCTTCAGCAAAAAACAAAACAAAAACATATTCCCCATCCCGGTCAAGGGTATCAAAAGTCAATGAGAGTTTCAGTAGAATCAACAGAGAGACATTTCCCTTACTTATCTCTTGGCAGAGATAATATAATCAAATAACCAAGGCCATTTCTATCCCAAAACTAGGACTGAAGCCAAACTGGAAAGGGGACAGATTGATGATGGATGCATCCAGATCTTACAGCTGCTTCATCCAGATATACTAGGGGTTCCATTGACTGAAAATTATTTAGAACAGTGCAATAAAAAAATCCAAAAAATATCTTTAATAGAGGGACTCTTGCTATTTTTAGGCAAGATGAAAGAGAACTATGATGTAAAACTGATAATTTCATCCAGTCAATCAGTCTACACCCTCAGGTGATACAAAAATCAAAAAGGATCCCTAATCATCTGATATGAGTTGAGAAGGTAAAGCAGGGGACTCTGTTAATATGGAGTCCAAGCAGTTGATTGCAAGATTGGTTGCAGTGAGCCACAGAAGTATTGTCCCACTCCTCATATAAAAGGTCATGGACCATCTGCAGATGTTCTTTTGGTCAATTTTGTGCAAATGCGATTGTGATGGAAAAGTCAGCTTTCTTCACTGGCATCAGCACCACAGAGTAGGCCTCAAAATGGCCTCTATTCTATTTTTTATTGAATTCACTGTGTTTGCTTCCAGCACTGTTCAAGTCATTTTAAAATCCCCTTTTTTACACCACATTACCCATTCTTTGCACAGTGAACATGCAGTGCCTTTGAAACTCAAATGTTTACCTAATAGACCGCGAGAATAAATACAGAATTCCTATGGCTTCTGTTGTCTTGTTCAGGTTGCAATTCCCTGACTCTTTTTGTGGGTTCATTGGTACTTTGCAACATTACTTTAGACTGAAGTAGCTATAAGATCTGGATGCATCATTAATTATTTAACATGCTTGGGAAATTATTATGTTTCAAGACTCCCAAATCAGAAAGAGGAAGCTTTGTTCATATAAAGTATCTTTGGACCTTTGAGATTTTTGTCAGGGGAAAAAAAATCAAACACACCTATGCTGTCTTTTTAGAAGACTGTATTCCAGCACTATGTAAGCTTTCTTCTGAACAAGTTCTGTTAAGTCTGTTGGTTAAAAGGCAGAGAGAAAGAGAGAGACAGATGCAAGAAGAGAAGGAAAATCTTTTTAACTTACTCCCCTTTGTCTTGTAATAAGTAAATTAGACAGGCTAACCCATCTCATCTTATATTCCACTTCTATTCAAGATAATTGTAGGAGAGTTCAAAAGGCAGCAACAGTGTCTTGGTACACCTGAGACTAAACAACTCTCATGAAAATAGGGGGGAAATACAATCATGTGGCTAATTGCTGATGTATGAAATCCTATCAAATTGTTTGCCTTGTACAGACAGATGCTTTTGAGGCCTCAGATTCACAGGGATTTTTGAAAGTGGGTACAACAGTAGTGCTTAGTATCCAGCCAATTGAAATAAGGATCATTAGAAGTGATTAATCTAGTTACAGTGGATGGATGTAAGAGGAAATATACCTGGGGCCGTTTTGCACTGCACAATTATGGTGCCATGATTCCACTGTAATTGTCATGGCTACATCCTGTGGTTTGTAGTCTGATGAGGCACTAAACCTCTCTGGCTGAGAATTCTAAGTACCCCACCCTAAACTTTAGATACCAGGATTCCAAATGATATTGTCATGGCTGTTAAAACGGAACCACAGCACTATAGCTATATAGTCTGCCAGGGCCTCTAGTGGAGGTGAGGCCTTTTAAGGGAGATCTCATTGCTGAGTACCCATTTTTACTTCGGTAGTTTAGCTCCACATATCTCCTTATACCTGGAACCTTGTTATGAGTGTGTATTGCAGAGATTCAGATACAAGATGCCAAGGGAAATGTAGTTCCCATAGATATTCATGTCCCTAAATGGAACTGGATCCATAGTAACTGTATTTCAGAAAGATATTTGTTCTTGTCATTACTATGACAGTGCAAATATGCTTTTTTTTAGTCCTAATATATGAAAAGGGATTCAGATATGCCTGTTTTTCCATGTTTCCTAGCATCACAGGCCAACTTCTCCTACTAATTTTTGATATGTGGTAAAGAGTTCTGAAGATATCCATTTGTTGCATTAAGACCCCATATCTTAACAACACTACAGAAGACAATCTACAACAACAAATCTATGAGCCAGTTTTGCCCAAGAGGCAGCCTTGACCACAAGGTTCATGGCTGAAAAGGGATTAGAACAGAAGCTACTTCATTCTAAGTCCAATACTCTGTCCAATACACAAACGTACATATTATATCTTCAGAAGCTGAGAAAAAGTGAACTGTTACCAAGGCTAAAGGCAAGAGAAACATAACACTAAAGAGTGATAGTAGAAGAAAGCTGGTTCAGATGTACCAGCTGTTGATAGCTGTCATCAGTGATGCCTTAACATATCCTACTGTAAGCAATATTCATTAGAAATTTTGGCTGGAATTCTGTTTGCACACTATGCCAGCATAACTATACCCATGAAAGAGATGGCAGCAAGAAAAACAATGCTGTGGATGCTGAAACTATGAAGGAGGTATGACAGTGGAAAAATAAGGTGCTCAGAGCTGACCATTTGTGACTGTCTTTCCTCAAGACTCCTGCCAGACTTGGGGAAAGTGCCTTCACTAGTACAGTGCACTAACAGGATTTCAGCCTATGTGGTTTTCACCACCTGGAACCCTTTGACCAGCCAAAGTATAGCAACGTAAGTGTACATTAATGGCCAACTACATCTCAAATGGAAACTCCTTTATATTTGTCTTCTGTCACGATCGTGAACTGACACCTGATGTGGCTTAATGTGGAATATGATGATGGAAGTGGTAACATTATTTCAAAAGCTAGACAAGCTCCAGATATTGAATCATGTGTTTAAAGCTAAGATTTTACACTTTTTACACTGCTGCAAGTTAGGAATGTGATGCTGCCACCAGCCTTGATCTGTCACATAGAAATGATGACAAAATGGCCTACTGTGATTCTGCCATTATGAAAGTCCATATAAACTGCAGGAGCTGTGGAATAGTTTCACTGCATGCAGCTTTTGTTCCTGTGAAAATATGAATGCATGCTGTGGAAATACAAAATGGACATCCAGGATGTACTGTATTTATTCAGTGAGAGACTTCATCAAAATCACTGTGTGCACACAATGCTAGTAGTTATATGCTGAGTTAATGAGATATAAGAGATTATAGGTTTTTCAGGAAACCCTAACTATATAATTTGTTTAATGGTGGAGGGGGATGTTGCAGAGACAACAGCAGAGAAGTGGCCAAGTGACAAATATCACTGGGGAAATAAAGAGCCGTGTGGGAACAACAAAGAACCTGGTCCTATATGAACCCTGAAGGATAGATCTGATGTTTCTCCCCAGGCAAAAACTTTGTGAGAATCAATAATAGCAGTAGCATCCAGATGTGTGGATTTTTCAGGGAACATTCACAGGCAGGACACTGGTTCTCTTCTGCCCTTTGTTGGATGATTTTTCTGTTATGGCATTGCCCACATGCACAGTTTTGTAGGAAACATATTGAGATGCATCTCCCATTTAGTGGGTTTTGGGAGCTAAAAATCTCCTCATTTGGATGCTGCAGATATTATTGATTCCCACAAGTATCACTCCAATGTACTTGCCCTTTGTTGTTTCTTATGAACAATTGACAGCAGGAAGGAGACAACAGCAAAGGAAAATGTGTGATTTATCAAGACCTTCTGGAAATCAAACAAGAACATTATAGAATTAAATTGTTTGAAGAATTAATGTCTGAAGACTTCAGTTTCCAATGATTCTCTTACGGAAAGATAATAGAGAGATATAAAATGGATAAAAAACTGTATGACTTTGCTTTGACTAAATCTGACTTTGAGAAACAGTGGTGCTCAAATAAGGAACATTTGATTAGTAAGATGCAATTTTTAAAAAAGTTAGAGATGGAAGAAGAATGGATTAAAGATTGTATGACAAAGTGGGCACAAACTGTTGGGCATACTATATAGTTGGAAGAATGGGAGAAAATGTGGTCAGAAGGAATTAAATTCCCTTCCTGTTATGACCTTAAAGAAAACTTTTATTACGTATATTGGTATTAAATTCACTTTCTGTTATGGCCTTAAAGAAAACTTTTACTATGTATATTGGTATTTGAGATCAGAAAATTGGCCAAAATGCACGAACAAGTTTCTAGTAGATATTGGAAATGTGAGCAACAAAATGAGATCTTTTTACTACCTTTATGCTAGACACATGCAAAGGCCAAAAAGAAAAAGAAAAAAAAGGGGAAAAAAAGAATCAAATACTTATATGCTGTACAAAATTTTGAGAATTCAATTAAATCCTAATTGTATTTTCTGGGATTAGTAGAAGATCAACTAGAGAAGAAGTATGGGAAGATACTACAATATATGGCCATAGCAGCATGATTATTAAATGCACAAAAATGGAAGAATACAGAGATTCCAGAGAAGAGAACTGACAAAATTGTTGGACTTAGCTGAAATGAATAAATTGACAATACTGAAAAGAGAAGAATAAGTGGCAACTTTCATAAAAGGCTGGCAGCCCTTAATAGCCTTTTGGCAAGAAAAAGAGTAGCGTACATTGACAGTAGGATTTGACAATTAGTATTCTTAAAAAATAGCAGTTGAAGCATTTGAATGATATCAGTAACCAGAGAAGGTTTTTTGTTTTGTTTTTTAACAGAGCTATGTATCATCTACATTAGGAAAGCTGGAAACTACCTTTTAAAAATATTCTTACTGTGTTTAGTTAATTAGTTAGGTTTTACTATTCAGTATTTAGGATATTTTCTTATTAAATTCTTATTAATTGATTGTATTTGTATGCTGCCTCTCTCCCAAAATGGGACCCAAGGCAGCTTCCAAGAATAAGACATTAAAAACATGGAAAACAATTAAAACATTAAAAACATATAAAATTATAAGAAGCTAAAACAATGTTACATTTTAAAAACAAGTTAATAAATAAATAAATCTCCCCCTCTCATATACAAGCCTGCCTAAAAAGGAATGTTTTAGTCTGCTGGCGGAAAGAGAGCAAGGAGGGGACCAGCCTAGCCTCCCATAGAAGAGCGTTCCACAGGATGGGAGCAGCCACTGAAATGGCTCTCTCCTGTGTCCTCCCCAGGCAAGCCTGGGACAGTGGACAGACTGAGGCCATTTCCGCACTAACTTGTTATAGTGCTATTATTCCACTTTCAACATCCTATGGAATCCTGGGGCTTGCAGTTTAGGGAGGGGCCTCAAGGCTATAACAGGCTAGTGTGGAAATGGCCTGAGAAAAAGCCTTCTTCAGCAGGTCTTAGGACTTTGGCAGGGCTCTTAGGGCTCTAGCTCTTATTCTTTTGTTTTTGATATCTATTTGTTGTAAGTTGTTTTGTTTTGTTTGTATGTATTTCAAGGGCAGTAAAATGGTCCTCACAGGATGCATGCAAGCTGCTGTTTCCCCACCCCTAATTTATATCATGAATATTCGGAGAGAAAAAGATCTGTATGCATGGATTGTCATATGTATGTAATGTACATGGGGAGCTTCCATTAATTCTTTCCATGGTGGTACTTCCTGCTTTGAATTTTTGCAAGATATGAAATGGCCTGTGTTATATCGTATCAGAAGAGCAAAAGAAGTAAGAGGACTTCGCGGTAACTTTCCTCACCAAGGCAGTTAGAACAAACAGCCCTGCAAACAGGAAGAAAAAAAAGAAGTATAGTAATCACCTCTTATCTGTGGGGGATGCGTTCCAAGACCTCCCATTGATCCCTGAATTAGTGGATTGTACCGACACCTATAGTATATAGAGATGAGGGCTAGTTCCAGTGATGCAAGAGCCATTTCTTGTGGTGGTGTTGATGGAAGGGGAGTTAAAGTGGGGGGCATGCAGGCAGACATACATACAGGCAAAGTATGGAATGGCAGGAACCAGGGGAGGGCCACGTGGGTGCCATGCTCGGATGCTGGTATTTTCCATTTAATGTTTTTGGACTGCAGGTAAGTGAAACTGAAAACAGGAAGAGTGAAGAAAAGTAGGGATTCCTGTAATCTGTCACTTCTATTTGTCACATTTTTAATTCCTCCTCTACATAGTTTACTATTTCAGTGAGATAAGGTTATATCTACTCTTTGTTGTCATACCTGTGGTAGTCTCACTGAAACTAGGGTTACTTACTTTACTCAAGTTCAGTTGATTTTGGTGGGTCTAAATATGTCTGGATTCAATTCATATTTTAATTCTTCTTGCCCTTATGTAAGTGCTTAAAGAGGCTTGTCAGCTGAAGAGTGGGACAAAATGCTTACAATAAACACATTTGTCATGTGTGGAGCCAGTTTGCTGCCTCGCTGAGAATATTTTAACATGAACAGGTGGGAATGTTTTTCACATTAAAATACTGTAGAGACTTCCGCATGTCCTTTAATATTTCATTCATTCAACACCATATTGTCAGATTTCTGCTGTAATGTGGATCAGAGTTCCAGCCTTTTTAAAAACAAAATTTGCCTAGGCTTATTTCCTGCTAACTTAAACTGTAATTGGCATCATTTTTCCTTCTTTACTGTGGGGCTATGAAACTAGCTACTACCTGTCAGTCTCAAAAAATAAAAATTGCTATACCAAACATTTAATTCATCTTTTTGCAGAGGGAAATAATATATGCTGCTTAATTCTACAAATACATGTGACTTGGAAGAGTAGTATTTATTCTGGCCACTTATATACTGTCTCCAAGGGGAAAGTCGTCACAAATTTGCATATTTTTGCATATGCTAATCTATGTGGACAGATGCACGTTTAGAAACAACCACTGTTATTTCACTAGAAGAAAAGTACTCTCATGACAACAGCATAGCAGAGAAAGCTGTGAGCCAGTGAGTTTCATGCTGAGAGTGCTGCCTGGGTGCTAAGTCTGGGAAGACTTTAAAGCCCTTGCTTTTTACAGCTGCTTATCTTTAAACAAGATTTGGTTACCCTTTCCAACAGGACCTGTCCATGGCAATTGTGGTATTGTATGGATTTAGGGTTTCTAGGTCAGAACTACCCCAGGCCCTGAGTTTTCAGTGCCAAAAAAGGAAAAAGAAGAAGAAGAGGAAAAAGAAGGAAAAAGAAGAAGAAGAGACTTGTGATGTTATGCTGGAGGGAGGGGCTGATGTTGCTACACGATTGACATCACAAGAAGTTGCTCCGGCGATGTCATTAACTATGGCCATTTCCGCACTAGAGTGTTGTAGCGTATGATTCCATTTTCAACATCCGATGGATCCTGGGGTTTGCAGTTTCGGGAGGGGCCGGCTGGCCCCGCCTGAAACTGCAAACCTCAGGATTCTATCAGATGTTGAAAGTGGAATCATAGCGCTATAACACTCTAGTGTGGAAATGGTCTTAGACACATTGAGCATCAACTACAGTTGCTCAGAATATGCCATGTATATCAAAAACACTGTGTATAAGAAATGAGAAAAATACACACACACTTTTCAAAGGCAGCATTTTCTCCTTGAGATTCCTATTCTTGGTCTGCAGACTGAAGAGTTAGAGTGAGGCCTTGAGATCTGGCAACTCTATTTGGGCTACTATAACAACAACAGCACTATCATTATAGTGATAGTAGTAGTGGTATACATTTTTATTACTATATCAGTTTCACATTCTAGCGGGTGTTACCACTGCAGTTTTGAGAACATCAGTGATTTGGAATCTGTCCAAGGCCATTTCCGCACTCCTTTGAGTCTCCTCCCTAAACTGCAAACCCCAGGATTCCATAGGATGTTTAAAGTGGAATAATAGCACTATAACAGGAAATGGCCCAAGAATCTAGGCGTCAGTGAGACATCATTGAATAACGTGGCACATTCCATTACTACTACTGCTGCTGCTGCTACTACTACTACTATAACTATTTGAATTATTTACTAAATTATTCATTTAACAGGACACTTTTTATATGGAAAGAGCAAAAAGTTCCAAAAGTGGATAGCATCCAATAAAATCCACTGGAAAAAAAGAGGTCGGCACATCTCTAGATGCTATATTATGGTTTTTATTAGCTAAAAATTCCAGCATGTTTCAGCTGATAGTCTAAGGCAAAACTTTCCAAATTTTTCATGCTGGTGACACACTTTTTAGACATGCATCATTCCGCAACGTGGACCATTTCCGCACGAGACTGTTATAGCGCTGTTATTTCACTTTCAACATCCTATGGATTTCTGGGGTTTGCAGTTTCAGGAGGGGCGAAACTGCAAACCCCAGGATTCCATAGGATGTCGAAAGTGAAATAATAGCGCTATAACAGTCTCGTGTGGAAATCGCTACAGTAATTCAGTAAGTAATTTGTGCAGGCAGACCCTCCACCCGAGCCTGGCCTGCTGCCGCCCTCACCAGGGTCTTCCTTGGCCTGGGACAGCTGCGGCAGGAGAGGCAGCCCCTCCACATTCGCACGACACACCTACGCACTACAGCCTACACACCAATGTGTTGCGACACACAGTTTGGAAAGCTCTGGACTAAGGCCTTCTTCAGGGGCTGTAAGAAAAGCACAGAGATTAAACAGTTTCATATGTAGCATCATAAATATTTCATCATTATTATACTCACACACTGCCTATAGCTTATTCTGTACTGTACACTGAAGGTCCAGATTTCAGTTATGATGCTAAGTATGAAATTATGTGTTGCCGTCTTTTTTCAAAAAGCAGCCCCCTGAAGAATGCCTCAGCATCTGTACAGGCCAAAATGTTGCAAATTTTAGCTAATAAAGACCACCTTCTAGTATCTTAAGATGTATTTCCCTTTTCTCTCATGACTTTTAATGTGGGGTATTTTGTCTACATCTGTATGATACAGATTGCTTGTGGAAGAATTTACTGTATGACTTTACTGTATGACTTTGCATGATGCAAGATCAATCCTCAGAGCAAAAAGAGATGGACTCTCACATTCAGAACTTTTCATTGGAGCTTCAGACTTAGAAATGTCTCAGGGCACATCCACACTGATTGAAAAGTCCCAGATTTTGTTCCTGTTCTTTCTACTGTTACACTGGCTTAAAGTAAACCAACTTGCGGAGCTGGTATAAAGAGTCTCTCATTGTACGAGGAGCTCATGGAAAATTTTCTGAGATAAACAAAACATATATGGAGCTCCAAAATAAAACCAGAAAGAGCAGGGACAAAATCTGAGACTTTCTGTTTTTTGTTTTGTTTTGTTTTTAATCAGTCTGGATGTGCCCTAAGACTACACTCATGGAGCACAGCATGATTCAGCTGGAACTCTTGGCCTGTCAGCTTGCCTGCCCACTTCTTGTGACCTCCTTTGTGTGATTGACAGATCTGAATACACAAGCTGTTTAGCTGGCCCAGTATACTAAGACCTTTTAGGAACAAGACAGAAAACCAAGAACAAAACAAAAGAAAACACCAGCCTAGAGATGGCTGCAGAGTCCGCAGTTTTGTGGGATGTTTGAAGTCATTCACCTTCTTTCTGTCTGTTCAAACGATTCAGACATCTAGAAGCTTCTGTTCTGAACTCTGTCATCTGTCTGGCCAGACTTTAGTCTTGCAGCTTTCTTTATGGTTGACCTAATGGCCCTTTGCCATTACCATCCATGAATGTGGAAGCTTTGGGATCTGGAAGAGAGGGTAAGCTGTCACTGAAACAACATATGGCAAAAACCTCCACAATCAATTTAAGTATATTTAGATAGACTTTCTCTTTTGAGGTCTTTTTAAAATGTATGTTTCCTGAAAATGTATAACAGGCACTGGCTATAAAAAAACAAACAAACAAAAAACGTCCAGTAGCTAAGACCCAGAAAACCTACCAATGTGATTTTCAGACAAGGTTTTTCACACAGCTCAAAACTATGGCTTGTTGTGTTGTCATCTGAGGACAATTGACTAGGTCCGGCTGTGTGTTTCTGGGAAAGGCAAGATAAAAGTCCATCCAGAAATATTATCAATACATGCAAGACAATCAATTGGATTGTAATTCAGCATTGTGAAGAGTTGAGTATTAGCCTGGACATAAGATTTACCAGCCTTTTTAATGATAGTAAAATATTATATTGGTCTATTCAGTTAGATTCATGACAGAAAATATTACAAACAGCTGTCCAGTCACAGTAGGTTTCGAGATTAATACACACACACACACAGAGAGAGAGAGAGAGAGAATCTATAATTAATTGATTCCAAGATTTTTCAAAGTTATTTTATGCTGCGTTAAATTGTATTTGTAATTTTTTTTTAAATTTCACAGATAGGAAGGGATTAAGTGTGCTTTACAAGATGGACGGAGATAGTACGCACTGGAAAGTGGGCATAGGGAGGAAGCATACCTTAATCAAAGCTGAATTAATTTCCAATTGTAGGAAGATTATTTTTCTAGCTTTGCTTTCAGCTTGATCAGGGAAGTTCTAATGCTATTTATAGGACTATATCTCAGCCTACACTCAGAAGGGGAGTTTGTTTACTTGCAAACAATTTAAGTACCTTCTAAAACAGTGTGTGTAATCTCTACAGAATGTTTACGTACACACAAAACATGCAATTGAAAAAAATGATCATAAGCGTTGTCTTCATGCATCCCGCTGGCAAGTGGTCGTATCATAAAAGCATACCCAAAATGGTCAGTTGAGAGCAGATCCATGGTGATCTCATGAACAACAAGATTGGTTGACCTTGATATGTCAGTCTTTTGGGAACATTCATTTGATATACTAAGCTTTTGGTTAACATTCACCCCTTCAGTTCATTATGATCGCATTATGCCAGAGAGGGAGACTTCAAAGAGTCCAAGGGGCAGTTTGTTTTGTCCACAGAGCCTACTTTGGACTACATAGGGTCCATAAATGTTAACTAACCAACCAGCCACAACAAAACTTCAGGAGTGATCCAAAGTCCTCTTCAGGTTTATTTTTTTTAACTAAGGGAGGTGGGTCTTGTACTTTATTCTGAGTTAAAATTGTTATATCTCTACGAGTGGAAAAATGCATGTTGCAGGTTAAAAATGGAAATTTAGAGGCATTGGGAGGTTCACCAGTGAAGCCTGCAGGTCACGTTTTCCCCGTCCTTGCATTAGGCAATGGATCTGGGAACTGGGCAATAGGTCTGTATTACTCTTTTCAGCCCATTAAGTGTCAATTGTACCTAAGTGAGTGAAAAGGCCACTGAGACAAGTTCATTGGGCCTAGGGATGACCTCTGTAATGTCACAGAAGTCACACAGTGGAGAGCCAGAGTGGTGTAGTAGTTTGAGTTTTGGACTATGACTCTGGAGACCAGGGTTCACATCAACAGAAACCCACTGAGCGGGCTCGGGCAAGTCACACTCTCTCATCTTCAGAGGGAGGCACAGATCTTGCCAAGAAAAGTATGCTTTACAGTCACAATAAATCAGAAATGATTAGAAGATACACAACAGCATGATACACTGAGGATCAACCACAGTTACACTGAGTATGGTGTTCAAATAAAAAAAGTCAGTTCTAAGAAATAAATAAAACACACACACACACTTTTCAAAGCAGTGCTCTTTCTGTGAGATTTTCCTCAGTGTCCTAAGTACTAGAAACATAGGGGCAGGAATCCTAATGAACTTCACATATAAAACTGAGGCCATAATTTAAATCCATTCTGTGGGTTCTTTCCTGAGTTTCGGGTGGCAGAAAAACAGCAATGGTGTCAAAACAGGCAAATGAATTACCTGAAATGCAATTCTGGCTTTACGTATTTTTAAATTTGGTGGAGGGTTAGAGATTCCTGGGCTGTAGATTTCCTTTGAGATGCTGTTTTACTTGTGCGCTTTCTGTATTCCACCCACGTGTTGAATTTTGAAACTCTTTTCAACTTAGTCTTTCCTTGCTAACCCATCTGCCCTGAGGATTTACAGGACTATTTTAGCTACTTCTGGTATTTAGATCCATTCCTTACAACCAACTAATAAATATGCATTCACACCCATAAAAGAACTTTCAGGTAAATGTATCTCAGTCTCCTGCATTTTATTCCAACCAGCACTGAGAACATTTAATCTTGTGCCTGTGATAGGCTTAACATCTTGTACCCTATCACAGCTATAAATGGGAATTTCACGCTATTAGAAAGAGGAGACTCTTAGACTTCCACTGTGACACTGAGGTTCATTCTATTATTGGAAGCGCTTCAGAAAGGGGGAAAATATTTCAGATCCTTTTTCTTTATTATTATTGAAGATCTATATATGTCTCAACACTCAACCTCTATTAATGTGCTTATGCACATTAATAGAGCTTGAATGTATAACTTTATGGAGACTAAATACAGCTTTCACAATTATCTGGGCAGAATGATTTTTTAAAAGAATTACTCGAACTACAAGAATAACAGAAGTCTGATGATAGTGATGAAGTGTAAACAGTGACCTTATTCTTTTATGAAATGGGGGTACCTGAATAACATTCAGCTCTGAATGTTCCTCAGTTATTTTTTATTCCTTTTCATCTACTGGTCTCTAAATGAATAAATACTGCTGTAAGATGTTGACATTATCTTTCTGTGGCATAGAAGAATTAACAAAGAAATAACACAACCTCCTGGACATTAGCAAAAAATTACGAAGTATGATGCTTGTTGTTTGCAAACCAAAAAGATCTCAGCATGAAGTCTGTGAGATTCAGGTTGAGGATCTTTGCTTTGCACCTCACAAAGGACTGGAATATCACACTCCAACCTTTGATGTAATCATAAATGCAACTCTACAATGCGGGTGTAAGCAAGGGTTGTAAAAGAAAGACAAGCAGCAAAAAAACCAAATGGCTGCTGATATTCTGAGGGTGTGATTTGCCTTCTTGTAAATGTGCTAGACCTTTTCATTTCCATTATTTGGCTTAACCTTTACAGCACAATCCTAAACATGTCTGCTTTGAAGTAAGCTCTGTTGACTCTAACCCAATTGTTAAGTGTCCCACTCTGGTCCCCCAGTTTGTATTTAAGTGCTTAATGCAGTTAAATTGTTTTATTAGGGCAAGGGAAATAACTGTTGTTATTCAGCACCATCATCACTTTCAAAATGCTTGTGTTTCACTTGATATTCTATTCCCTTCTGCGTACAACCATCTTACTGTTTTGATTTTTCTTAATGTTCATCTTCTGTCTGGAAAATTTTCCTTATGCCATCTGCTGTTTTCCACCTCGTCAAACAGCACCCTAAACATGCCTGCAGTGCCAATTTCTCTCAAAACTGCCACACAAATGTGGAGCTATCACAATCAAATCAAATAGAAATGCCACTGTCTAACCCTTCTTTACTGATAAACAGATTTTTTTCCAAGTGATTAATATCACAGGTATTTAATGTGCTAAAAACAACGCTTCAGTACTTGAAATCTGTATAATTACCAACAATCAGGAAAGGTGTTTCAGCTACCATCTCCGTCCTTGAAATTAGAAGTTGTATGTGATATGAGGTATGTGATATGCATGTACATAAAATTTATTTGTTGTCCTACTCTTCAAACCTGTAAATATTTAAAAACCACAAATTCTTATTTTAAACAATAACAACAACAGCATGGCATAATTAGTAGCAGACTATGGCTAACATTTCTGTGTACATGTTAAATTAATAGATTTAAAAGGCCTGGACTTATTTAAAATGTCATTATGTGGTACTAAAAAGAAAACATGCTTGGTGAGAAGATTAGTTCCTATGGACAAGCGATTACAAATTCCACGTATCACTTCTGCAATGCCCTATGACTGACTATATACTTTCCAATGATGAGAGAGGGAATCAAAGAAGGGAATCTGAGGCCATTTCTGCACCTTAAACTGATGCCCTCATCCTCCGGTCACAGTTCTGGCAGCGCCTTTGTTGGGAAGGAAGTGCAACGGGAATTGTCCCCTGCACACTGACTGGCTCACTGTGGAAGACAGTGTGAGGGACACGCCTCTGCCTTCCGCAGTACAGTCATACTGTACCGGGGCAGGAAATGCCCCCTTCCTCATGGCAGGTAAGTATGGGAGTGTTGTGCAATCAGGGATCATTGACAGAGAAATTCCATCAATGATTTACCCCACAATTGCACTAGCTGGCAACAGGAGAAGGGTAGGACTGTGATGACATCATGAAGAAGTGTAATCACAGTCCTAATCCTCTCACATCCTCATGCCAGGATGCAGTCAACATGTGAAAAGGTCCTGAGAGTGATCTTAATGTCTGGGCAGTTCATGAAAAAACTTTGAGTAGTAATAGTAGGTGCCTTCAGGCCACCTTTCTGCTTACGCTGACCCCATGACTTTCATAGGGTTTTCTTAAGCAAAGAATACTCAAAGGTGACTTGCCATTGATTTCCCTTCAATACAGCCTACAATATCTGATATTCCTTGGTGGTCTGCCTTCAGAGCATTAACGAGGTCTGATGATGTGTAACTTCTGAAATTAGACAGATCCTGGTGTCTTCAGGGTATTTCCCCAGGTCCTAATGCTACTTAGGTTTAATGAAAGGGTTGATGCTGTATACATGGAGCATGCAGAGAAATGATCTGGAAACAATTACTCCCCCCCCCAAAAAAAACTAGTGAGCTGTGATGCTTTCATCTCACTGCCTTGTTGTTATGTGCCTCCATGAATTTCATAGTTTTTTCTTGGCAAGATTTATTGAGAAGAGGCTTATCACTGTCTTCCTTTAAGGCACAGAGAGTGTGACTTACCCAAGGTCAACAGGTTTTCATGACCGAGTAGAGATTAAAACTGGTTTCCCAGAGTATTAGTCCAATACCCAAACCATGACACTACACCGGCTCACTGTGCCATCACCTAGAGGCAATATTTTGGACCAACTCCATGGCCTGAATAGTTAAGAAAGATATTTCCACACGGAAATATTGCAGTAGTATGAATAAGATTTTGTCAGGGCATTGATAGCTTCACCACAGTTATGTCTGTTATAAATAGCATACCATACTTAGCTGGCAGAAAAGGATTCTTCTCACAAAAGCCACCTAGAAAGACTGTAAGCCAGTAATTGCATCCCAGGAACACAAACTTGCTTCTTCAAAAGGAATACAATCTGCCCACCCTTCAAAGAGGTCAGAAAAGCCAGGTACCAACTGTCCTATATTCTGTCCACTGCTGATTAAAGACAGTGACTCATCTTTTCTACAACTTTAAATCTTCCTCCCAGCAAGGTTGACAGCCTCGAACCTAATGAAATGCTGCTGCAAGGACATGATTGTGGTGTAAAAATCATTGATCTCCCCTCTGCTGCCATTATCAGAGAGCAGGCTCTAAAATGAGTTCTAGCTTCTGTCATATTTGTTCTGAGCTTTTGTCACTATGATATAGCTAAGTCCCCTCTGCCTCATTGCCCCCAGCTAATCTGTATCTCTAAGAGTTGAATGAACTTCTCCAGAGGAAGCAGGTGCCTAGGAGCAATAGTGGTATCAACAACCAGGCTATTTCTACATTCCATGGAATGACCCTGGCATCTTCAAAAGTGCCAGTCATACTCATAGGAATTTCCTCCAGAGCTTTTGGCGATCCATTTTAATCCATCATCCTCTGAAGGAGGGACATCCCAGTTTGTATACACACATATCCATATTACCTCTCATTGTCATATGGTAAATGTACTGACTTGTTTTTAGTAGCCCACTTTGGATTCCATACTGGGATGCAAGAGATATATAAATCAAGTAAATAAATAAATAAAGAATAACTATTACATTAATTGCACAGTCATCATTAATTATTTCAGCGTATGGATGGACCAAAACTTAGAAGCTTGACATATTTTGTAAAAAGAGATGTATGGGAGAAAAGAGGTTATGATCCAACCAAAGTTACCTATTTTAAAGTCCGAAACTATTTCAGTCAATCAAGTAAGCATGTGATTAAACACTGCTTTGGAAAGGAGTGGGATTTAAATGTGCTTAATCTGGTTGAACTGTGCACTAAATGTGCAACAAACTACTCAGTGGTGGTGATAGCAGTTTCTGAATTTATATTAGCCAAGTATTAACAACTTAATCCTATGTATAAGTCCTGAAGTAATTGTGCACAAGGTTGCAGCCTCACTTGATTAATTACATGAAAGTTTTTTTAAAAATGTGTAGATACTGTTTCCTAATTCATATGCTTCCTCTTTTTCTTAATTGCATTCATGGAACTTCAAACTGCTGAAGAAGTGCATTTAGGACTCCTGAATTTCCTTTCACAAATAACTCCAAGTGAGATACAAATCAAGTTTACGTCCTCTCCAATCTGGGTAGCCTGTTCACTTTTGAGTTATTCCATTAGCACAAAATTTTCAGGCAATATCCCCTGTTCTGCATCGTTACATCTTGCATACGGAAACTGCTGAAGCTGCTGACTATACTGTTTTAAAAGTGCATTTCACAGTTACAAATTCCTGTTTCTGAAGGGAAGATTGTATTTTATTTTATTAAATAGCTGTCAGGATTTTTAACATTCATTTCAGTGCTTGCTGGGCACTGTACAACGAGTACAAGTAAAATGTGAAAAGTGAAAAGTTTTTTTCCTCCCAAGAATTACCATAAAAATGAAAACTTTCCAATGCACATATCATACATTTTTCCTTATAATAATATTATAGTGTGCATGCAGCCCAGGATTCGTTTCATGTCACCTTTTTTGCACTCCATTTGTTGTATGTCCTCTTCATGTTACCCATTATTCACATTCATATCTTCCCTAGATGGATCAGTTTGGAGTAATGAAGAACAGAAATGAAATCAGCTTCTTTTTTTCTTTCCCAGTTCTCCTGACTTATCCCAAAAGTTGCAGAAATATAGGTTAGGGCATGGATGGATAGATAGATAGATAGATAGATAGATAGATAGATAGATAGATAGATAGTAAATTAGGGAAGAATTTTACAGATCATCTCTTACCATCACTTATTTATATGGCAAGAAAAAACTCCCAGGGAGCAATTTACACAAGGAGAGCATGACAGAGGGCTCATATAGTACATCCCTGTGCTTACAGGTAAGGAAAAGAAGCATTTGGTTTTAAAGTAAGCATTTCAAACTCTAAAAAGAGATGCCTTCTCCTCATAGAAAAAAACCCTGTAATGTGTTCTGTGAAAGAAAACCCTGGAAAACTAGAAAGCAATAAGCCACAAGTCCTGCTGGAGTTAACGGGAATGTGCAGAAATACAGGGTCCAGGGGAAGGGAGGGGAAGAGGTTCATTCCCTGATCTCCAATGTCAAACAACTTGTTCAGATTGCAGAGAAGTGTGGAAGCATTATGCAAAATTAGTACAGTTGTCTTTGAGTATAATTAGCTTCTCCTTAATCATGCAATCATTATTTGGAAGCATGACCTCACTTCTCATATGTCAAGTAACTAACTGTCAACTCCTAGTATTTGCTACAAGGCAGTATCTTACTTATTTACCACGACAGGGTTGTGTTTGTTTGTTTTTTCTTTTTCCTTTTTTGCTTTTCTTTCCACTGCAAGGTACATTTTATTTTTTTATTATTAATTATTGCATATTCACAATTATTGTGCATTCACGAAGTACATCTACACAAGATACAAATAAGACAAAAATTATATACTCAATACACAAGAAAAAAACAAAAGGAAAATAAAGAGAACAGAAGTATACTCTGGTTTCTCTTCAAATCATATAAATCTTTCACCTTTTACCATCACAGGGTTTTGAGACACTCATGAGATGCATTTTTTTATATATATTTGGAAGTTTCCATCCTAGACATTTCTCCCAGTGGTCAACCCACTATGTTTAATAATTTTTTTCTTATGAAATTTTTTAGCTAGCTAGTTTACATTTCTAGGATCACACTCACTGGAGAATTAGTTGCACTGAGAAACAGCAAGTGAAAACTACTACGGATTCTGGCATAACAACAAATCATCTTCCTGATGATTTAGCATTGAGCTAAAGAACATGTTTTCCTAAAGCATATGTTCATTTTCCGGCTGTAAGCATTTTAGCATTATCCCCCCATCCCATGTACCACACACTGAACAGAAATTAAAACTTCCACTGAACTCCACAAGACCATCACATCACTAAAAGTATACCTTCTTGAAATTACCATGATTAAAGTCTGATATATATGGAAATAAATAGCCCTAAAATACAACTGGCCTTTTATTAAATTACTCTGCTTACAAGTCATGATGTAATAAAGAGAAACACTTCAATTACATCCCTCCCCAGCTCCTTGATATGACAGTATTGCTAGGATATATATTTATTTGGAAAATACATTCATTGCACAGTTAGTATAAAGTCAATGTACTTGCTTTCAGTAACCTTTATTGCAACTGTATTCCAGGTCCTGATTTGGCCAATGAAGTTCACTGGTCAGAAAAATTAAAAGCCACAACCGAGGAAACATGGCCACCAGCACTATCCAAAACGAAGCCCATGTTTATGGGAGCTGATTTTTATCTCTGAGATAGCTGTACAGTGCATTCAGTCCTCCTTCTATGATCTGAGGCAGTGGTTTGGACAAAGGGTTGTGTGAAATATGGAACCCCTTATCCATTGGATTCCAAGCAATTTTGGACAGTCTATGAAGCAAATAGAGTTCGTCTGGGAGAGTCTGGATACAATTGTAATCAACATTGAGGAGTTCAAGAGCAGAGACTGAGCAGATAGACTTTGGCAAGGCACGGATGTTGTTGTAGTCAGCAATGAAGATCTGCAAGTTGACTAGAAACTGGATACTGTCTCCAATGTTCTCAAGTTTGTTGCAGCCTACGTGTAAGAAATCTAAGTTCCTCAATGCAAAAACACTCAGAGGAATGTAGATGAACCGATTGTTGCTAAGATTCAGCTTTCTCAGGTTTATCAGTTCTGTGATGCTTGAAGGGAGATGGGAGATACGGTTGTGGGAGAGACTCAAAACTTCCAGTTTCTTGCAGTGTCCAATTTCTAGAGGTATTTCAGTCAAGCAGTTCATATTGACAAATAGAACCTTCAGGTTCCTGAGGAGCCCAATCTCTTTTGGCAGAGACTTCATGCGATTTCCACACAGGTTTAGCACTACCAGTCTGTCAAGTGTGCCCAGAGCAGGAGGAAGGATCACCAGTTGGTTGTGTGAGAGGTTCAGTTTCTGGACCTGTGGCAATCCCCATAAAAAGTCAGGAGCCCTTGTCATCCCCTTCATTATGAGACTCAAACTGACATGGTGTAGTCCATACTTCAACAGTGTTCTTGGGTCTTTTCCAGAGAGAAGAGCTTCTTCCCACAGAGGTAGCTTCTGGCTTCTCTTCAGCAGCATCATGCTCTGCTTCCCTTGGCCCTTGGAGTTCTTTCCACCCATAAAACCTCCAGCTTTGCTACTTCTGCTAACTGAAGCCGTGTTTTTGTTGCCTCCCCTAATTAACACCTGGCAAAAGGTCTCAGTTTTCAAAAGAGTCATAAAACAAGATCAGCTCAGGAAGATGTGCAAAGACTTTGAAGACCATGTTTCCTCCCAGAGAGCCTCTGCAGCTGCTGAAATAAGTTTCATTTCTCCAGGATGGGACTTGAAGATGTTTTCCTGCTACTGACACTTCTGAGCAAACCACTTCCATTCAAACTGAATGCCACCCGGCAGCTGTCACTGTCATTTTGTCTGTGGCTTTATTGGAGAGATACGCATCCTCATTGCATAGAGGTCACCGCAAAGCCGTATATAACTTCACCATGTCAGCTTTCTTGGATTTCTGGTGCATGAGGTAGCAACAGGACAATTAGGAAGAGTAACTATAAAAAACATGGAGAGAAGATGACCCCCAGCTCTGAGTAATGTTTATTCAGCTGAGGAACAACTTTCATATTAACCTCAATGTTTACAGCAGCACCCGCTTCTGCAGAGCTTGCGTTCTTCACATAAATTTTGTTTTGTGGTTCATAGAGAAACAAAACTTTATGGGAATTTTTTCAAGATTTTTAAAAAATTTAAAATCGCAGGGAACCCTGAGATAGCTTTTCTTTTTATCCTGCACTCCTACCTGTAAACGGATTTGATTAGTGATTTTGTCTTCTTAACAGATATTTGTGGCTGAGATTTAGGCAATTTCCACACTACACTGTTATAGTGCTATTATTCCACTTTCAACATTCTGTGGAATCCTGGAGTTTGCAGTTAGGGAGACGCCTTTAGAATTCTCAGCCAGAGAGCTCTTTGGCCTCAGTAAACTACAAACCCCAGGATTCCATAGGATGTTGAAAATGGAATAATAGCACTATAGCAGTGTAGGGCGGAAATGGCCTTAGAGATGAACAGATACTCTTCAGTTTACCTTGGCCTAACCTAGAAGTTATCCAAATTCTTAAGACATGCCTGTACAGAATTTTTTGCATAATTTCTGCAGTGACTCAGACTCAAAAAATGACCTACTCCCAACTGTTCCATACAATATTAAAATACTCATCCTGTCTAGCCTCCACTGCCCAAACTTATGCTTATATACAGGTCTCAGTCACAGGTGGCCTCCAGGTCAGTGGGGCAATGAATCCACTCTAGATTTTAGTCAAAATTGTGCTGTGTTGCATACTATTCCTAAATTAGGTTCAGCACCTAATGTCATTTATCACTGCTATATGTCACTAACCATTTGAAGCAGATTCATCACCCCACTGACATCAAAGTCATCAGGCAGCCCCGTTGGGCTAGCAGTAGTCAGAGTGGCAGTGGTCTGCAGGAGAGAGAAGGAGGGAGTCTATTCTTTTCTCTTTCTTCTCCATTATCCTGTTGGGGTTCACTGTGCCTTTCTTATGGTAAGGGGAGTGTTACCCCAAAACATAGATGCCACAAGGACCACCTTACAATGCCAAATACCTCCTTGCAAAAGTGGGGAATTAATTAGTTCAAAATCAGGAGGCTGCAAGAGGGAGGCAACTTAGCGAGATCTTTTCTACCAGTGTTTATGGGCACACGCAGGAAAAGAGGCAGCCAGAGATTCAAAAGTAAGCTAAAAATGTGTTTTAGTGAGGGGAATTCACTCATGTATGCACACAAGATGCACACAATCACACATTCACACAAGAACTAGCTGAAAGAGAAATTGAGGAGAAATTATAGGGAGGCTGAGGGGTTTGGGGGATTTATAATTACCAGTCCGGAAGAGTAGTGAAGAGCAGAAATGTGTTTTGGCTTAGGTATGACCTAAGGACGGTTCTCATTCAGGAACCAGATGGACAGAGTAATGGGGTAGATCTTCAAGAGACTGTACTGGGCATCCTGAAATCAGGGGTATTTGTACCCTGAAAATAGCCTGTAGCAGTGAAGTTTCCAGATGCAAGACAAAGGGAACCTGTTGTGGACAATGAGTCTTTTGCCTGTTGATGGGCTTAGTGCTTGATTGACAAAGACATGATGGGTGTTGTAATAGCTGTCTATTGTGGGTGCTGTGAAGAAAGAGGAAAGAATCCAGGTGTACAAAGGATGGATATCAGTCAATCAGTGTCCTGGTGGGCTCCTCACAGTTGGATTCCCTGGAAAATTCCAGCTTCTATTTAAGCCTATTATCCACAGGAATGGTGTATATTTGCCTGATAAATAACTCAGTCTTACCTGGAAGAAGTTTCAAGTTGACCTATCCTTCTCACATTTACAGTCAAATTCTTTCCCGTGCTCAGTTTGACCTCTCCATCACCTCTCCGGCTTGAATTTGATATCAAAGTCAATAAAATGTGTTGCCAATTACATATGATGCCAATTAGGTATAGTGCCCATCCAAACAATACTAACATCAGGGACCCCCAAAGCAGGGCCTTACAGGAGCACAAGTGCAAAGACTTAGAATCAGTGGTGGAGCTTGGAGTGTGTGGAGGGGGGTGGGAGAGGGCGGAACTACAGTGCAAGAGGCGTGGCCACTGTGTGGGGGGCATGGCTGTGTTGCATGGGGGCATGTCCAGGGCACGTGGAGGCATGACTACGGGCTGGGATGCCCCAGAAACATTACCGCCAAGGGCGAATCCCCCCCCGCCCCCACATTCCTATGCTACTGCTTAGAATCATCTTGGGCCCTTCCAGTTGCATGGCAGGTGCGAGCGGCAGCTCGGAAAGAAGCTGCGCAATGGCACAGCTCCGAGCAGCCACCCACTGGATTCCAGTCGCTTTTTTTGTACCACCAGAAGCGGCTAAACACCCCTCCAGTAAGAGGGGTGCAGGAGAGGTCTGAAGGGGACCTCTGTAACTGGTGGCTGGCTCTACCTGGCTGGGGGAGCCAAAAACACCAGGAGGTCGAAGGACCATGATGGAGCCAGTGGGATTGTCGCCTGAGTGGCACAAGCACCGCCGTCGACTTTTAACCAAGAAACTTATTTGAAATAACAAGTAAGAAAACATGTACCTGCTCTGGTCTTTGCTTTTGAAAATATCACATCTGGAATGGACATGCAGCAGTGCGCAGGAACATAGGAATAGACGTGAGTGTGTCATGGCGGAGAGTTCTTTTAAGGAGCGGCTGATTTAAAAGAAATGGCTAAGAGGCTTTTCTGTTTTTCTGTGGACGGTAGAGAGTTCGTCTTAAAGGGGCGACTGCTTTAAAAGAAATAGCTAAGAGGCTTTTTTTGCTTTTCTGTTGATGGTTGAGAGTTTGTCTTAAAGGGGCGACTGTTTTTAAAGAAATGGCTTAGAGGCTTTTTATTAAAGAGCCGGTACCGGGCTAAACAATAAGACTGAACTTTACAAGATTGAATAAACTCCATTTGGACATTGAGCTCCTTATTTCTACAGATTATTTTGGTTGATCTGAGAGGATTGTTGTTTTGGCTTTTTGACTCTGGATTTTTGATCTGGAAGAATACTTTGGGCAGCGGGTATCGAGCAGTGCTTTTTTCTTTTTTTTGGCTTCTGTTGTCTGAGACTGTTTCCTAACTTTCTCCCCCCCCCCGAGTTTGGACAGGTGAGACTGGTGAACCTGTGCTGGAATGTCATTCAAGCAAATATCCTCACCCTCAAGGACAGAACTACTTGGATTTTAAGCGTCTATGAGAGTACAGTAATCTTCAGAAATGAAAGTCCGGGTAGTGAAGTTCCAGATGGGAGGAGAGAATGGGAGGTGGAGTGGCACAGGGTTCTGAATTAGACAAAGTGGTAATACTTTAACAATGTCAATTAAGCTTACATTTGATAGATATGTGGTCATTAATATAACATTGTGATATTGTTAAAGGGGGGATGGTGAATAAGACATAAGTATAGAAGTGGGAAACAAGACTTTTTTAAAATAATGGAGTCTAGGGCAGGAGATGGATTTGATGTGTTCCTGTTGTTTGAGACTTGTTTGCCAATTTTTTTCTCCTGAGTTTGGATTGTTGAGACTGCTGAGCCTGTGCTGGAAGATCACCTAAGCAAAACATCCTCACTCCTTGGGACGAAGCAGCTTGGAATTTAAGCAGCAATGATAATACAGAGATTCTTCGGAAATGAATGTCCGGGCAGTAAAGTTCCAGATGGGAGGGTGGAATGGGAGATGGTATGGTGCACAGGGCTCTGAATTAGATAAAATGGCTATGTTCTTTGGCAATATCAATTAAACTTGTGTTTTTGATGGATATATTTTCATTAATATAGACATTGCGATATTGTTAAAGGGTGGATGGGTGAATAGGACACAGCTGGAGGTGGGAAACAAGACATTTTCAATATAATGAAATCCAGGGCTAGAAGAGGAGTGACTGTAACAGTAACAATAGCTCAGACTGCCAGATATACATTGATAGACATATTTTAAAAATTTCAAGATTTCATCTTATAAATGTTAGAGGACTTAATTTAAGAAAAGATAGCAGAATTTTAAAGAGACAAGTAGAGAAATGAGAATAAATTGAAATTTCTTGAGTAGAGAAAAGCAGAATGGCCAATAATGGGTGATAGCTGGGAACTCTCAAGGGAAAATGACTGTATTTTGATTGTGGAAATGGGGAGAGGGGAAAGCATGTTCCAACATTTGAGATGAACACTGTATTGTGATACATAAATGTAATATGTGGTGTGTGTTTTGAGAAGCGAAGAACAGAGTGGAAGATCGGAAACATTTCATGTAAAGTTACAGGTTAAAGAAAGTTTTTTTTATCTGTGAAATTTAATAAAATTATTTAAAAAAAAAGAATCATCTTGGCAGGCCATCACTACTCCTGCTGCTCCAACCTAGTAGGTCAAGGGAAAGACATGCTTTATAAAGCTGGTGACTGGTGAGAGGTGTGTTTGGTAAACTTGATAGGTAAGGCGGAGTACTGGTAATTCTTCTCTAACTCCACTTTTGAAAAACTTATCTGTCATTTAAGGTGCATTTTCACAAACCTCTGCTATTCTCTTCTGAGCCTGAGCTTGGAGAGTTTTGTCACATCTCTACTGAAATTGAAAACAAACTGTAGTGTCCAAGTGGAAATTATGGAGGCTATCCCAGAAAAGGTAGGTATGGCATGTCAGCTACTGACAGTATCCAATCTTGCCAAAATACTTCAGAATGTTTCCACCACTCTTTAAATATTTACTTGATTCAGAAAAGGAAAGACAACAGAAATTAAATGCCGTATTAAATATTAGGTACCTGCCAGCTCCCTCAGGCCCCTGACTGACAGATGCAAAGACTATAGTTTCCCCTGCTCAATTTCAACTGTAGGAAAAAGAGATGAGGGAAAAAGTAAGGAAGTCACTCAAAGCAGTGACATTGCCCATTGAATGGTATATGAACAAACACACAGAATATCTTCTGGCTCAGAGATTGGAAAAGGTACTTTTTTGGATTACAGCTTCAAGGATCTCCCAGTCTCCATTGTCACAAGTTTGGGAGCTGCATTCAAAAAGTAACTCTGTTCTGGTTCAGCAAGAACGTTATGGTCTGTACCCAAACCTTCTCCTTGACAGTTGCAGAACAAAAGGTGCCTCAAAGCAGGTTAATGGCACTTTTCCTGTTTACCAAAATGGTTGGAGAGGAAATGCACAGCCTGCCATGTTATTCTTACAACAATGATATTGTTGCTATTCTCATGACAAGCCTGTAAGGTACATTAGGCAGAAATACGGTGACAATTCAAGGTCACCCAGTGAATTCTGTGGGTAAGTGGGATAGGTACCTAATTCTGTCCTAGTCTAATGCTAACAATTTTAAGCTTTAAGTAAGGACTAGATTTCAGATTCTGGCCCTGAACTCTTTCAGGTAAAATGAGTGCCAATTTCAAAATGGGATTTGCAGGATCAGATTCTGTTTTTGTCCTGGACCATTTGACAGAAAAGCAAAATCGCACTATACTTCAGCAAAGAGCTTGGAGATACTATTTTTTGGACTGAAATTGTCTGACAAGTGACTTCTTCAATCCTTTGTTCAGCTGCAACATTTGGTTTCCAGTTTAGTTTCTGTTCTGTTAATTTGGGCTGCAATGTCTTCAGGGTAGAAAGAGTGGAAGAGAAGCTGAAAATTAATTGAACAAATAAAATCTTGTTCTAGCTGTTATTAAATTTAAAAGCATAGCATGTTCCTTAAATTGAAAGCATTGGGGCCTGATGTTCATTCTCCATCAAAATCTGAACAGTAGTGCTGCAAATCAATTTGACCTAAAGGAAAGGGGTTAAAAAAGCTGCTTTCACAATAATGAACACAAAAGATAGGCAAGGAACTAATTTTAATCAAAGGAGCTTCAAAGGCTTTATCTCCAACTGATGACTATTGTGCAGATTTTACTTTTAGACAAACAAAACAAATTCCAGATTGATAATAATAAAATAGAATCTAGACAGAATTTTGTAAAACAACATATTTAGGTTATGGATTTGACAAAGATTGCATCGAATGAGAGCACAGGCATGTTGTTATTGTCTTTAAAGTACAGACAATTCATAATTTAATATTTAAATGTATTGAAAAGTTTTATATGTTTGCCCACAAAAATTGACTTGCTAAGATGTTGCTCAAGATAAGGGTGGAGAAGACAGTGTCAGACCATGTAACCCAATTTCTGCTATATCATTAGGTCACATGAATGCCTGAATATGGCTAAAAAACTAGAGCCCTATTTAAGTGTTAGGAATGTAATTGAAAATAACTATCCATTTCTGCACTAGATCGTTATAGTGCTACTATTCCACTTTCTACATCCTATGGAATCCTGGGGTTTGCAGTTGAGGGAGGGGCCTCAAAGGGGCCTCCCTAAACTGCAATCCCGGTGTTGAAAGTGGAATAATAGCACTATAACAATCTAGTGCAGAATGTGAAGTTCAGAGGTTAAGAGGAGATCCTCTGCTATGTATGAAAGCTACCCACGTGATTGAAATCCCAGATTTTTTAGTTGCTTGGAAGAGCTTCCATGTGTACCAGACTGTCTCATCTTCACACTTGTCCCTCTCCATGTGGGGAGAATAATGGGAGTGACAGTTGGTGGGGCTGAGATGCTTCCCTCCCGTCATGTTTACTTTCAAGCACATTCCTAATGCATGAATAGAGGTTACTTCATATGCAATATGGAAAAGAGCCAGCCAAGAAAAAAAAGAATAAAAATATGAGAGGAAGAGAATGTGCTACTGCCCTTTTCTGTTCAGCTTTTCAGTGCAATTGATCTCATTTGTAGATTAAAATAAACAAGAAACTTGAGCAAAATGTAACTCAGCAAGTGGGAAGAACTTGGTTTCAAATATTGCATCTCCAGCTTCAATGGGTTATTTGAAACCAAATTTTAATGAGCAGTTCAGAGAGCTTTGTACATAATTATGTCTACCCACATTTCCCTCTTTGCATTACGCCCACCATTTTATGCAAAAACCATCCAACGGCACAACATATGGGGAGTGTTTGAAATACTGTGCGGAGCTGCCTCTCTGTGTTCTGAATTCCCTTCTTTAGCTCCATGTTCAGCTGCAGCCACGCTTCCTGGCAGTGGACAATGCTGAACTGAAATGCCCTATGCTCCATTTTTGTTTTACAACTTTCCCTTCCAGTGTTGATATTTTGGTATGTCATATTTCTGGCCACATAGTAATAAAGAAGCATGACTGCTTTGATTTACTTGATTATCACTTATATATACCAACTATGATCATTCAGGAAAAACCGATAATTGTGAAAATGCTGTGGATTATTGTACTGTACACATACATACACTAACCCCCCCCCACACACATTTGGTTTCCATATTATATATACCTGCTGGCTTGGATCCTAAGACCTAAATGCAGATACTAGTCCCACACAGAGTGGACTGACTGAATCAATGAGAACTTCCTGAGTCAACCTTCACGTGGGCCCCATTGATTGGTTGTGTCTACTGTAGTTGGGACCGACAACTGGATTTGTGCATATATGTGGGTGTGTCTGTGCCTCTCAGATGTCTGCCAACCTATGGTAATCCTATGAATTTCATAGGATTTTCTTAGACAAGGAATGCTCAGAAGTGTTTTTGCCAGTTCCTTCTCCTGAAATATAGCCTACAGCACCTTAGAACTACATTTTTATGTTGCAGGCAGGAGGAGTGTTTGTTTATGGAAAGAAATGTCCACATATGAAAGGGATACATCCATAAATACAGTTCTGCGCTTGTGATGGCAGTTAGCTTCTGTCTGTGAGCTTAGGAGCCAACCCATGACATATATTATATTATTATATGGACTATCTCAGCCTTGAATTGCAGCTCCCAGCATTCTTCATCATTGGCTTTACTGGTCAGGGATGCTGAGATGTCAAGTTCAGCAACATCTGGAAGACTACTCAATTCCCACCCTTAGTTTTATTTTATTTTATTTTATTTTATTTTATTTTATTTTATTTTACATATTGGATCACTGTAAGCTTGCCTTTGGAAACTGGTTGGAAAATTCAGTGGGTTCAAAATGTGTCAGTCAGAATGCTGACTGTTCACTTACAGAGAACACATAAGTATCTTGTTAAAATAGCTTCACTGGCTATCTGTTCATTTCTGGGCACAATTCAAAGTGTTGGTCATGACCTATAAAGCCGAATACAGCTTAGGGCCAGACTATTTGAAAGACCATATCTCCCTATATAAACCTGCCAGAGCTCTAAGGTCCACAGAGGAAGGTTTTCTACCATTCCAGGCTCACCTGGTGAGGACATGAGAGACAGGCCATTTCTGCACTACACTCTTATAGTGCAATTATTCTACTTTCAACATCCTATGAAATCCTGGGGTTTGCAGTTGCAGGAAGGGTCAATTGGCCCCTCCCACAACTACAAACCCCAGGATTCCATAGGATGTTGAAAGTGGAATAATCACACTATAAGAGTGTAGTGCGGAAATGGCCATAGTCTTCTCAGTGGCTGTTCCCACCCTCTGGAACTCCCTTCCTCAAGAAGCCAGGCTGGGCTCCTCCTTGCTCTTCTTTTGCCTGCAGGCAAAACACACTTATTTAAGCAGGCTTTTAATATATAAGCAGGTGGGCTTTTAATTTATCAAGATGTTTTTGATTTTTTTATATGTTTTCTAATGTTTTCAATTGTTTAAATGTTTTATTAATGTTTTTAACTTTTTTGGACGCTGCTGTACTGCAAGCCACAAGGTTGTGAGTTTGATCCTGCTGGGCTCCAAGGTTGACTCAGCCTTCCATCCTTCCGCAGGTCGGTAAAACGAGTACCCAGCTTGTTGGGGGCATGTATAGAAATACATGCTATTTGTAAGTTGTTCGCCGCCTCGATCCATATGGAGACGCGGGATACAAATAAATAATAATAATAATAAAAAAGAAAGGTGGCAAATGATTGAATGATGTTCATATCCTCCACCATCCAAATATTTTTCGGAAGGGGGGGACGTGCAACAAAAAATAGTTAAACAAATAGTTTAAAACAATTTAAAACCATGTGCATGTGTGAACTTGTACATGGCCTCAAAGTAAACAAGTATGGCAGAGCAAACAGAGTAAGACTTTTTTAAATAAACGAGTAAACCTACAAATATTCAAATCTGCGAGTACTGAGCCTGTGAAACCAGAGATCCCACTGTATCAGTTTAATGGCACTCTTTCTTACAGTTGAGAAGATCATTTTGAGGATCTTCCTCCTTCCTCTCAAGATTGAATTTCTTTCAGTGTCCTGAATACATGTAGCCAGCTCCTGTTTCCACACCTTTTTTTAAGACCTTGCAAGGAGTAATTAATAGACATAAGTAAATCCTGGCACAGCTTTGATGCTACCTTTTTTTGTTTTCCAGCTAGCAATTCACTTCTCAGATTGAGTGAGAGGACTGTTATTTTACTAGGCTATACTTCTATCGAGATGCAATATTTTCCATATTTGAAACCAGGGAAGTTGGTGTTCTGTCCTTTATTGTCCTACAAACAGTTTTGACATGTGGATAGAAATCAAGACCGCTGTATCACTCCTTTGCCTGGCATCTGGCAAGTTGCTGTTGATTTGTTACCGGATTCAAGGTAAATTTCTTTTCTCCCTTGTGCTACAAACTATAACTGCTTAAACAATTGCTGCTGGATACACTGTAGTCAAACATTGCCATCTAGTGGTCACCTGCAATTATTTCAGAAAAAAATTCAAACTATTTCATGTGGAATATTCTTAAGGAACCATCATGAAGAAGGGAGAGGCAATGAAATAGGAACACAAGGGGAAGCTAATAATATTTTTAAACATCACTGTAATTCAAAAAGCCAGGCAACCTATTTGTGCAGCAGGCCTACAAGCTGTTTTGTTGTTGTTGTGCATCTTCAAGTTGTTTCCGACTTAAAGCAACCCAAAGGTGAATCTATCACGGGAATTTTCAGAGGCTGAGAGTGTGTGATGCATCCAAAGTCACCCAGTGGGCTTCCATGGTCAAGCAAGGAATTGAATCCTGGGCCATTTCTGCACTACACTCTTATAGCGCAATTATTCCACTTTCAACATCCTATGGAATCCTGGGGTTTGCAGTTTCGGGAGGGGCCAGCTGCCCCCCCCGAAACTGCAAACCCCAGGATTCCATAGGATGTTGAAAGTGAAATAATCATGCTATAAGAGTGTAGTGCAGAAATGGCCCTGGTCTCCAAGATAGTAGCCCAACACTCAGATCACTACACCATACTGGCTCACAAACTGTAATGGTAAGAAATTAAAAGTAAGCTTTGGCTAACGGAAATTTTTAACATGGTATTGACTTCCTTCTCCTCTTTTTCCTCCTCTCCTTCTTACTCCTAATATAAATACTATTATGCCTAGTCTGTTGATAGTAAACTACACAGAGCAGTAGATCTGTGGTAGAGAAACTAAGGCACAAGAATGATATTGCACCCTAAGTTTCTTATCTATTCATTTGCTTTTAACCTTTGTGCACCACTATTTATTTTTAAAAAGGAAGATGTGTGAGTTGTGCAGTATTTTTTGGCCTCCATGAAATTCTGAATGTGTTGCAGGGTGCACAAATGTCCCATGACCAAAGGGTGTGTGATTTATATAGAACTAAAAACATACAGAGCCAGAAAAACAAGAGAAAGTTGAATCAATAAACCTAACCTAGCTCTTTTTTGCATTGAGGGGTATCTGTCTGATCCCAATAAATTCCTTTGTCTCTCCAGTTGCTTCAGAAACTTCATTTTCTCTAGATTTAGGCCAACTTACTGACAACCTGGGCACATCATTTCTGCCCTGCCAGATATAATGGATCGGCTGAAAAATGACATAAGACATATTTTTGTCCTGATATGTTACATTTTATGGAACTATATACACAAAGAACCCCAATGGCAAAAAATCAATAGATCTGTTGGGATGTTTTTGTCCCTGGCTTTTTTCTTTTCAGAAAGAAAAAAAAAGGGAAATCTAGGAACATTATCTAAGACCCTCTGTAGTTTAACATATCAGAAATATATATCAGCATAATTCCAGAGGCTCTCACAGTGTACACAACATATTATGCAATCAATTGCACCATAGCCTTGGGATTACTTGTTGTGCAATGGCTGATTAGTCCCACAGCTGGCTGTGTGTATGTGTATGTGTGAGACAGAGCAGGCTGTGTATATGCATCTGTTTGAATGATGGGCTTTTTTTTATGCTAGTGTTGAGCTCCAACATTATTCCAGTCATTGCTGACAACTTCTGGATACCACTGCCACAGAATGCACATATTGTCAGTCTTGTTCTGTGTAGATTCCACAATAAAATATGTCTGGGGGATTAAAAAGACCCATCTCTGTGCATCATGGTTAAAAAGAGAACGTATGGTCCAATGTTACACATGTCTATTCAGAACTCCTGTTGAATTCAATGGAACTTACTCCCAGGTAAGTGTATTTAGGATTGCAGCCTCACCTTATTGTTATAAAATCAGTGTGAATTAGGGCATAGTTAGCACTAAGGGTTTCACAGCAGCAACAAAGTTATACTGGTGTATATGAAGACCTTGTTGTAATACTGGACAAAGACTGCAAACGACAACTGAACAGAACAAGATGTTGAGATAAATTTAGCCTGATCTTCTCTTCTACTTCTTGTTTTTAAATAATCTCACGAGACTCAGATTTCAAGGAGTGGAAAGCTTCAAGGAATGCAACAACAGAAAATAAAGATTCTGAGTTTCATACAGCTAGTTTGAGTGATTTTGGAGAAAATCAAAAATATCAATTCTGGACAGAAACTGTTCTGCAGAGGAAATTAAATCCCTTCAGTGATGATCATGCAAGACAAGCAAATTGATTAAGGTTTATTTGAAGTGGTTTTTTAAACTGAGAAATATATCAAACAGCAAAAACGTACAGCTCTTACTAAAATACAATATGTAGTGAATGTATAAACAAGGAATAAAAGATATAATACTAAAGAATATAAAATATTATTAAATCAACAAAGCACTTCCTGAAAAAGATAATCCTAAACTGTTTCCTAAGAGTATGAGGGAATATGATATCCTTTGGCAATGAATTCCACAGGCTAGGGACATGATTTTCCTCAAGATCTGATCAAATTTGGAGTGGTGCTGCCTCCGCTGGTGTGAATTCAGGGCTCATGAGGTCAGAGGTCAGAGAGCGGAGAACTGCAGGGAACAGGTCATCACCTTTAAGGCCATTTCCACACTAGACTGTTATAGCATTACTATTCCACTTTCAACATCTTATGGAATCCTGGGGTTTTCAGTTTAGGGAGGAGCCTGAGGCCCAAGATTCCATAAGATGTTGAAAGTGGAATAATAGCACTATAACAGTCTAACAGGGGAAAGAATGTTGTCAATTACATATTTGAAAGCTGAATAATCATGGAATGAAAGAGTATTTGGAATGCTGAGGAGGGAAAGCAGTTTAATAGGAAGTATAATTATAGTCACTTCACATCCACAGTTGAAGAACTTTTGAATTATGAAGACTAAATCAGTGGTGTACTCAAAAATAGTTATGTAGAAGACGAAAGATGCAGGAGTATCTTCCTGGTAAATCAATAGCTTCAGATAGTGAATCACTGATAGCGAGTCAAACAGACCTGGATTTTCTTCCCCACTTGTCTAAACATAGTCATTGACGATAAAAGCAAGAGAGGGAGCTTATCTTTCCAGGCATATAATTTGGTTCTAATTCTACAAGTTTGTCATTTTTAGTAACATGCCTCTAATCAACAGCTCTTGTTGACACAGAAACACAATCTTTGTGAATTAGTAAATCCTCCTTATCCAGTTTATGATGAAAACATTTGCAAACTGTCTTTTCTTATTAATCAAGGTATGGAGAGATACTACATTATTGTCAAACACTAAGATGAAAACTTTTTAAACTCAGAGCTCCTTCGTTTCAGACTTGATTGTCTTACTGCCCTGCATTCATTGAGGGCTATTCTACTCATAATGCTTGATGGGACTTCTGCCAAAAATGGCATTTGCAAGTCAAGTTCTTCTGCTTTCCCTGTAACACTTAGATTTGGCTGATTTGTTCTGCTGCCTTAATTTCTACGCTCAATTATTGGAGTGATGTCCAGGGGGTGGCGGCATGTGTATGTGTGTGGGGGAATCTCAGATTAAATGTTTTGTAGCATTTCTGGTGGTGACCTGTTTCCAACTTTAAATACTGTCCCAGACATACATCCTTTGTAAGAGCATTTCTTTAAAATGTAGTGTACAATTGCCACACACATTGAAAAGGATTCAGAAAAGGTTTCTGTACTCTCAAAACAACACTGTTTCAATACTGAGAGTATGTAGTAAATCTCACACTCTCTCCAAAAGAGGTAAGGAACCTCCACTTCTGAACCTATCCAGCAAAGCAGGCTTTGTTCTGCAGCATAGGTATGCTCTCTATTTCCACTTCTTCTCTTTCCTAAAGCCAGGCTAAGATATGTTACATGGATCCTGCAACTTGCCCAGAAAGTGAGATTTCTGGTGATCTCTTCCAAAATTTCTTCAAGGATAGCCTTGTCTGTGTAGTACACATTGTACTGATGCCCAGGAGAAGTTGCCAGGTGCAGACAACTGAAGTCAGAAGAAGAGAGAAGAAGCTCCAACTTGTTCAGCAGTTATTGCTGGTGTTAAAAGTTGCTTTTCTTTGCTCAGAACTGGATGCCACAGTATCACAGAATTTGGGGAGGCATCCAATGCTTCATCTGGCTGGTTTTTTTTGGGGGGGGGATCAGCTTCAGTTGTTATGTTCTGATGATGTGGAGCAGATGTTTGACTTAGTCCATCCCACCAAATGTAAGCTTGATCCTTCCTCACCTTGATTGATAAGATCTAGCAAGATGGATTGATTGGGTGGGCTTCTACTTTTGAAATTGGAGGACTTAAATAGCTTTGGGACCTCAATACTCGAAGAAGCACCCCATCTATCTATCTGCACCCCATCTATCCATCTATCATCTCAGTCTGAGGTCTGCTAAAGGGGCCCTCCTTTGTGTCCCATTAGTCACGTTAATATGATGTGGGAGGATGTGAGGGTTTTCTCCATTGTGATGCACTGGCTGTGAATTCCTTCCGCTCAGAGCTGTGATTGGCGCCAATGCTGGTGTCATTTCAGGGCCAAGTGAAGAGACGGTGTTTTAATGAAAGCTTTTGGCTGTGAATTGATTCTATCCAAATCTGTATCTGTGCTAAAGTTGATTTTAATTGTCTTGTATTAATTTGTCAAATTGTCAAATTTAACTTCTATAGACCAAGATCCCACAATATTCCTCCCTTAGATTGTCATGCCTTTGACAGTGGAACTATGTATATACATGAATGTATGTATGAAAGAAAACATGATGCCATCTGTACCTGCCCCCTGCTGTACTCTACAAATCAGCTCAGGATGGCTAGAAAAAACTCTGGACCAGTGCCATGGAGGGTTGCCAGACGGAAGGAGAGGGAAAGAAAATTGTGATCAGTTCAAAGAAGCAACAGAATCCAGTGCAAATATATGGTTGGATTCTGGCTGTTGTGCTTATAATTTTAAGTACAGCAACTTGAGATTGGCTTGGGCAATTAAAAACCAGTATAGATTTTTTTTTAATGAAAATAAATTGTTTTAGAAACAATAAAGAACCCTAGGCAGACTGAGAAGTTTTCAGAATAAGGTTATGATTGTCTTCTGCAAGCATGGGGGCTCTGATGTTTTATTTCCCAACTTTTGCCTTTTGTTCTTAGTTTCATGTCTCTGCAGGGAGAGGATTCTTTAGTCTATCCACCGACATGCTGTTTCTGGAAATCTGTTGACTTCTTTCTGCTGCGGATGTTTTGCTTTCCTCTTTCATGCCAGGACTGAAATTTAAGAAGCTTCTGGAGTGAATGAAGGAGATCTTCTCTAACCAAGTAATATGCTTAATGTAAACATTCTGTTTCACATACATAGGGATTTTATATTGTGGAATTCATTAAACTGATTTTGCTACATTTGCATCTCTTAACATCTTACCCTGCTGGTCATATTGCACATATTGGCAAAAGCTATAGTTAAAAGTTCATTTGGACAAATACTATTTTTGAGTGACTGGCATATTGTACATGAACTAATACAAATCCAAGACTATCTCTTTCCATCAGCTTCTCTCCACTGATTTCAATGGATTTAGGAAATGCCTTAACTTTCCATTTTATAGTGTCCAAATACTTTGGACAATGCTGTGCTACCTTTGTACAACCTGTTTCTATTTTGTGCATCAGCAAAGTTATATATCAAAGAATCAGAATATTCATGATTTTAAGAACAACTGAATTCTGCATTGTAACTATGAATTACTCATGCTTCCATGTTTATAGCAATATATAAACCCAACTTTTCAAGAATTATCTTGGGGGGAGGAGGGAATATTTACTGAGGGTATAAATCAGAATCTATAATGATCCCCTTAACTTGGGTTAACATAAGGGCTAAGTATAGGAAACGCATTTGTGTCAGGCTTGGTTTCTGAAGTGTGCCCAACATTACTAAGCTATGTTGTGCAATACTGAGAAGACCATTGTTTATCTCAACTGTAAGGTGAGTAACAAGTCAGCTGAGGTTGGGTAGTGGTGGAAACATTTATGTGCTTCACCCTTCTTTTCTACAAATGTTCATGTTCTCATTCTTCCTCTCGTTTCAGTTTATCTAACATTTAAAGTGTACTGTATGATGGATCTATACAATCATAGGCCTAAAACCAATTGTTAATTATAACTAGTTTGTTGTTTATTGTTTGTTCATCTTGTTTGTTGTTTATATTTATGGCAAAACTATTATGGGGGTTTTTTGGGGGACAATTTTATTTTCAGATGAGGGTTGTCTTTGCCTTCCTCTAAAGCTGAGACAGTGCAACTTTCCCAAGGGGTTCCATGGCTCAGCAGGGACTGAAACTCAGAGTCCTAATTCAACAATCATATGATCATACCATGCTGGTTCCTTCACAACTAAAGTAGACCCAAAGAATGAGTGAAACTTACACAAATGAACACATATCAAATTCTCACTGATTCAGCGGATCTGTATTCTACTTGGGACTAATATCTGGATTTATGCCTTAGGATCCAAACCAGGGTGTACACATAATATATAAACCAAATGTTGGCACACATGGTTGTTGTTATTGTGTGCCTTTAAGTTATTTCTGACTTATGGCAGACTTAAGGTGAACCTTTCATGGGGTTTCTTGGCAAGATTTGTTCAGAGGGAATTTTGCCTTTGCCTTCCTCTGAGGCTGAGAAAATGTGACTCGCCCAAGGTCACCCACTGGGTTTCCATGGCCACGTGGGGATTCGAATCCTGGTCTCCAGAGCCATAGTCCAATGCTCAAATCACTATACCATGCTGGTGCTCATTTCACATGTGTACAATACAGTAATTTGCATTATATTCTGTGGGGACAAAGATTTTCATTTTGTTGTGAATGAACAGTCTTCATATAGCTCATTGATAACCATGTAAATCAAAGCAATTTTATTTCTTATGTAAGGGTTGATTTAATCTTAGTATCTTAACACTGACAAGGCTTCCAAGTTAATCTGAGATTATCAGTTGGCCATTGTGTTCTCATGTGATTCAGAGCTTTTTGCAGTTATCTCACACAAAGAGATAGATAAGAACTGGTCCCTGGTTTTGAGTAAGCTCCAGAGTTATTCACCCGCCCAAATCCTTCTGGTCCATCTAACTCTAATAAGCACTGATGAAAATTCACTTTGCACATGTTCAGAGAACCATGTAGTTCACGTCTTCCAAAGACTGACCTTTTGCACTGAAAATAAGTTCAATGCCTGAATGCCAGTTCAAAGCAAGCTCTAGGGTGGAAGAAGCTATTGGGGTCGTATCTGAGATACAGTGAGTTATATTCCAAGGAATCTGTTTCCTTGCTGTGTTCACTTTTTTTCAGGAAAAAAACAGTCTATGTAAGAAATATCCAATACAGGATACAGGGAGCATCATCTCAACCAGGGGTTCTCAAGCTTTGTCCTCCAGATATTTTGGACTTCAGTGCCCCAGAGCTCCAAACAGTCAGGGATTCTGGGAGTTGGAGTCCAAAACATTTGGAGGACTACCAGTTGAGAACCACGGATCTAAACTTGTCTAGACAGCGGGCTTTTCTATATAGCATGGGATATCCCGGGATGGGCATCCCATAGGAGAAAAAGCTGGCGTACCGAGCATTATTGTTGAAAACGATGCACTTGTGATTTAGGCCATTTCTGCACTAGACTGCTATAGTGCTATTATTCCACTTTCAATATCTTATGGAATCCTGGGGTTTGCAGTTTAGGGAGGGGGTCTAGTGCGGAAATGGCCTTAATGTGGGCTCTTTATCCCCCGGGGGGGGTGGCGACAGTTCCTGTTTTCTTAAGCAGCGGCTTAAACTAACTCCTAGGCTGCCCAAGAATGCTCGCCTCCCTCCCTCCCTCCCCCGGCCGCGCTCGCCCCCAGCCCCATTTCAGCGTCTCCTGCTACCACAGCTACTGCCGGAACGAACCACACGGAGCCGGGGTGGTGCCTCAGGGACTGAAAAAAACAAAGCGTAACACCAGCGTGGCCGTGAGGGGGTCTCGGACAGCCCTAATGCTTCCCCGACTGTCTCTGAACATTGGTGCGAAGAACACTTTCCTCCCTCTCAGGGTCCCTGAGGAGAACCCGGCGGCGCCCCGACTCCAGGGGGACCCCGTCCTTTGTGGGAATGGTTCCCGCCAGCCCCCTCTGCCTCGCCCGGGACGGAAAGAAAGCTCACTGGCTGCAGAGGGCGGCAGAGAGAAGGGGCGGGTGGCGAGGACGGGGGGAGCCGCGTCCTCGCATTGGTGGAGTGAGGAGGAGGAAGCGCCAGCAAAAAGGCTGCGGGAGGGCTCCCCTTCCCCGGTTTCGCGGCCCCGGTCGCTTCCCGCCTTTCCACCTGTGGAGCCGCCGCCGCCGCCGCGGGGATGGGTCGCTCCCTCCGCTCCTCCTGGCAACGGGCGCTCCCGGCTTCGCTGCTGCTCTTCGCCGTGGCGGAATGCCAGCTCCGAGGTGAGGGGACGGGAGCCTCGCAGTATTAGGAGCGCCTTCGGGGTTCGGCCCCGGGAGATACTGTGGTGGGAGTTTGGAGGGGAGAGAGAGGCGGGGAGGAAAGTGGGGAGCCGTCGGAGGACGCGCGCGAACCCACGAGCGCCTCCCTCCCTCCCTCCTCCGAGCGCGTGTGGCTGAGGGGACTCGGGCGTTCTTCGCCTGGGTCCCCTCGGAGGATGGGGTGCCCTCGCCGCCTTTCCCCGCGCCTACAAGCCCCCGCCTTCCTCGCCGTCCCCTCGCCGTCTCCCTGGGGGTGGGGGGCAGGGGGGGTGCGGTGCGGTGCTCACCCTTAGACCACGCTGCCCGAGAAAGCCTCTTGCGGGCGGGCATTCAGCGGGTGGAAGGGTTGGGCTACTGCCCCACCGCCACGCTCAGCCAAGGAGCAGCAGGAGGGGAGCAGGAGGCAGACCTGGGCTGCAGTACATTGGCCGTTTCCGCACTAGACTGTTACGGCGCTATTACTCCCTAAACTGCAAACCCCAGGATTCCATAGGATGTTGAAAGTGGAATTATAGCGCCATAACAGTCTAGTGCGGAAGTGGCCATTGTCTGGTGACCTCGCGTTCGCAGTTAGAGCCTCCTCTCAGTTGGGTGGGTGGACACAGATGATGCAAAGGAGAGGACGGGGTGTGTTGTCGCTCGAGCTTTTCCTCTCCCCTTCGGAGTTCAGAGGTCGGACGATTCCTCATTCCTTTCCCTGCCCCGACTGTGGCACGGAGCCTTCTTCGCCTTGGCCTTTCTTCACCCCTCCTCTGCCAGGGCTTTCTTCCTTCATCCCGTCTCTTCTGTTTGCAATTTATAACTCACCGCCCCTCCCGCGCCCTTTCCCATTTCTTTCCCTTCCCTGCCTGCTTTTTCCTTTCATCTTCTGCTGGCCGCGATGGGGAGTCGTGCTTTGCCTTTGCCGTTGAGGGTGAAGGGGCCGCCCACTTGCTTTGTGGAAGCTGAGACTTGGGGTGGGTTGGGGAATGCTTTGAAGTGAAGGGGGAAATCACATCGTCTGAGACTCCCCTCTAGATTCACCAGGGACTCTGCTCTCCTTTGTAACAATTGTCTGTAGAAATAACTATCTTGATCTTCACACACACACACAACGTTCTAAAATCATTTGATGCTGTCCTTGCCCTTCCCCATTGACACATGGTTATTGCTTTGGGGAGTGAATGGGGAGAAAAGGGCTCTTTGCAAAGGCTTCCCCATTGTCTCCTAACAAGGACGAAGCAGCCACATTCATAGTCTTATCCCTCCCTCCCTCCTCAAACTGTCCTTTTCTTCCTGGACGGGCTAAGTCTGGCATTCACCACCATTGCTGCTGAGGGTCTCGAGCTGTTGTACCCCTCGGGGATGCTGGGTTCACCCTCCCATTTTTCCTTTTAAAGTTTTTGGATCTACCTACTTTTAAGGATTAGATAGATAGGAGTTGGCACTCGCATGCAAGCTGCAAAGAGGCTGCTGCATCCCAGACTAATGATGCACGTGAACTAAGGCATTCCCAGGGGAGAGATGCATTTCATCAAGCTGCTTTTCTGTGGCACTGAAACAAGTGTTCAGTCAGCCATCCAGGAGGATCACATCCATTACTGTTTGGAATTGCTGAATGAGAGAAACAGCGCCTGGAAGCATTTTTTTAGTATATTCTGCTGACATGATGACTAGAACTTTAATTTTGAAAACAATAATACGACATGTTCCTGCAGTGTCTACCATATGTGACATTTCTGATTTTTCTACCAGAATTAAGACACTGACCAAAAAAGGACCAAGCCTGTAGGCTGATTTGAAATATATGATGAGTTACACACATCTTTTGTGGTGGCAAAATCTGCTCTCTTTCCCTGAGTACACTTTATAGGTGCTTCCAGGGGGGCCTATCACAGTACATGATTATAGTACTATGATTCCACTTTAATGGCCATGGCAACATCCTTTAGGATCCCAGATTTGCAGTTTATGGATGAGTATTTGACAGGCAACTTGAAATACACAAATGTACATTTAAAATTGTCTGCCAGAGAACTCTTAATGCTTCACCAAGCTGAAAATCCCAAGATCCCATAGGGTACAGTCATGGAATTATTGTGCAATAGTGTAGTGTAAAGAGACTCCAGATTAGGTTGTTACTCTGCAAGAGTGAGATAACAGGAGATCTAGATAATAGTGTCTTTCTATTTTGTAGTCCCTGTTTCTCACTCTGGGCTACTCCACAAGATTAGTTTTCAGTAAAGACTAGTTAGTCTTAAAGGTGCTACCACATTTTTCCCCTCCTTCTTCCTTCTTATCCTACAAGATTAGTTAAAGATACAGTGGGGAGGAGGAGAGCTAAATCCACTCAGTGGAGGAAAGACTTCGACGTGAATGTAACAAATAAATCTATCTGTCTGGAAAGAGGTCTCACTGAAGCCAGTGAGTTCAGTGAGGATATACATGGATGTGTATGGGATTGCATTTTGTTACTAAAACTCCAGTGCTATGCTTTCTGTGTTCATACGTTAGGTGACACATGCTGCATAAGGTCAGAATAACAACCTCATTTAAAATGGGAGATCAGTATGCATTTTCAGAGCTCATATCTCCCCACCAAGTTTCCAAAGTTACACTGCTCATGTGAGTCAACCATTTGTATAGGCAATTAAATATGCAAGGCAGCTAGCTGAGGTAACCTATGAACCAGATCCTCTCAGTCTTGCCAATGGCGGATTAGCCCAGGAATATAGGAGAATTTTGCTGGCACCTCAGGGTCACTAGACCAATTAGCTGGGCAGTTCTACAAGTGTGGTGAAACAATAAAACACAGCAGAGCAGAACAGATGGAAAACTGCTATTGCCATTTTAAGCAATAGAGAAGACAGTAGTGTGTGTGTGTATGCGCTTATGTAGCACATGTATATTGTGCATAGTATTGAAATCTTGGGGAGTTTTATGTACCTCATCTTATCCTGTGCCATTTATTATCTTGGACTAACAGCATCTAAAAATTGTTGGCCTTCCCTCTCATGTGCTGTTTGTTAAGCATTGTTACAATGAAAAAGCAGTCTGTAAGTTAACATATGGAAGTTATATCGACTCCTTTCCCAAGTGATTCAGAATGAGAATGAATTCTTGGAAGATCTGCACTTTGAAAGCCTGATCATCTATCATTTTTGTGGGCTTAAATCAGAAGTAATTCTGTTCATAAAAATGAAAATAAAGTTATTTCTCCACTGTTTGCACTGTGTTAGTGAAAAACTAGGAAACAATCTAGCATGTATTCTGATATATTTAGGTGAGATACTGCCTTCTAGGTACCCTATTTGCTGGTGTATAAGACTCACTTTTTTTCCTGAAAGATGCTGTTTGAAAATGGAGTGTGTCTTATACACTGGTGCATCTTATACACCCGCAAATAATATTTGTTGGTATGTAAATGAGGTGTGTCTTATAGGCTGGCGCATCTTATACACTGGCAAATATGAGTACTTCTAGGAACCTCCCAGGTATAACCACCAGAGCTCAGGAAAGTTGCCAGAATCCCCTTGGCTCTCAGAATGGCCTCAAGTTATTGCCCATACAAATTCTATTTATTAATTGGTTTTAGAAATGGATTGATAATTTAAATTAATAATGATAATGCTTTTTATTAATTTATTTATATTCTGTCCTTCTGATGTTTACACTGGGTGGCCAAAGTAAAAATAATAATAATACTGTGATTCCCCCCCCCATGCAGGTAAAGTAGCTGTTAATCCACTTGTTATAATTTTGAAATTTTACTTTCATTTCTGTTACTGTTCTCAGAGCTTGTGTTTGCATTTGTTTGTTATGCATGCAAACAGAAAAACAAAACTTTAAAAAGAAAATAGGATGCTGTGTGTGTGTGTTTGTGTATTTTTGTTGACATTTAGGATTTGCTCTACCACATTCTATGTAATCTTCTTAATGAAGCAAGTCAAGAACAACTTATTGACCTACTAAATTAGAAAACAAACATTTTACTGATGTATAAATACACTATAAGACTTCCAAGCCCTTGAAAGTCTGGCATGTAGATGAGCTTTACCTCTTGTGATTTGCTTTGATGTCAGTCTTTGGGGAGGGGGACAAGAAGGGTGATGTATTTGAGCATTGGACTACAACCTTGAAGACCAGGGTTTGAATCTCTGTTCTGCCATGGAAACCCACTGGGTGACCTTGGGCAAGTCACACTCTCCCAGCCTCATAGTAAGGCAAAGGCAGACCCCATCTTAACAAATCTTGCCAAGAAAACACTGATTTGCCTTAGAGTTGCCATAAGTCGGAAGTGACTTAAAGGCATGCAGCAACATAAGAAGTAGAAATCACTGTCCATTCTTCTCTTTAGCACCTAAATGGGAACTAAGTCATTCCCTTTTTGCCCCACACTGTGTGGTGAACTGCATCATAGAATCACAGAAATGTAGAGTTGGAAGAGACCACAGGGGCCATCCAGTCCAACCCCCTGCCTTGCAGGAACACCCTCAAAGCACTCCCGACAGATGGCCATCCAGCCTCTGCTTAAAAACCTCCAAAGAAGGAGACTCCGCTACTCTCCGAGGCAGCATATTCCACTGCCGGACAGCCCTGACTGTCAGGAAGTTCTTCCTGAGGTTCAGGTGGAATCTCCTTTCGTGCAGCTTGAATCCATGGCTCCTTGTCCTGGTCTCTGGAGCAGCAGAAAACAAGCCCACTCCCTCCTCTACATGGCATCCCTTCAAATATTTAAATATGGCTATCATGTCCCCTCTTAACCTTCTCTTCTGCAGACTAAACATACCCAGCTCTCTAAATCTATCCTCATAGGACATGGCTTCCAGGCCCCTCACCATTTTGGTTGTCCTCCTCTGGACTTGCTCCAGCTTGACTATATCCTTCTTGAATTGGGGTGCCCAGAACTGGACACAGTATTCAAGATGAGGTTTAACCAAAGCAGAGTAGAGTGGTACCAGTACCTCCCTTGATCTAGACACCATACTCCTATTGATGCAACCGAGAATTGTGTTGGCTTTCTTGGCTGCTGCATCACACTGCTGACTCATGTTCAGCTTGTGGTCTATTAAGACTCCTAGTTTCAACACTATTAACAGCATGTACTGCTGTCCAGCCACGTGTCCCCCATCCTGTATTTCTGTATTCCATTTTTTCTACCTAAGTGTAGGACCTTACACTTCTCTCTGTTGAATTTCATTTCGTTCGCCTTGGCCCAGCTCTCCAATCTATCCAGGTCATTTTGAATTTTGTTCCTGTCCTCTGGTGTATTAGCAACCCCTCCAAATTTGGTGTCATCTGCAAATTTGATGAGCATGCCCTCTATTCCTTCATCCAAGTCGTTGATGAAGATATTGAACAGCACTGGGCCCAGGACAGAACCCTGTGGACCCCGCTAGTCACTTCTCTCCAGGATGAAAAGCAGCCATTAGTGATCACCCTTTGGGAGCTCTGTGAAGCACCACGAACAATTTTGCTGTTGTTTTTGGCAGGCACATGTTCAAATTCTGATTCAGTCATTATGAAGGAGTGTGAAGGACAGGAAACACTAGGCAATTGTATTTCTTTTCTCATTTTGTAAATGTCTGGAGTCTCTTGTGTTTGTATTTTTGTTTGTCACTCCTGAACTGACTGTAGATGGACCAACAGGAAGACAACTGTTTGGAAAGTATTAAACAACAACACATAAAGCTTTTTAAGAGATTCTTCTGAATAGTCAGTACAGCAGCATCTGTATCCACGTTTAGGCAGTGAACACGAATCTTCCTATTTGAATGGTTTTACTTGCTGACTGTGTGAAGTTACAAGCCTCAGCTTTATACTGTCACTTTGGTAATGGAGTTGAAGACAGACATAGAGGGACAGGTTCTCAGTATCAAGATACAAGTGGAGAATCACATATTCAAATTTCTGCAGATCCTAGTATGTCCTCAGCTGTATTCTTCCTATTTACTTCAATGAAATAATATTTTTCTGTGTGTTTGAATGTGCATACAGAACTGCCCTTCACTGAAATTAAAAGGGAGCGTAGTGCATGAGAAGGAAACAAGTGAATGCAGTGTGCCTGAGTACATGTCAAAACACTCATGTTGATAAAAGCCTTGAAGTTCACAGTAATTGACTGTGTAAATACACACCATAGTGTCCCCGTTATGCTTCCAAGAAAAATCCATTTTTATAAAGATTTGGGTACAAGCTCATACTTTTCACCTCCAGATGACAGATGACAGATAAAGTAGAATGACCTAAATATCCTAAAAGCACCAGATCACATCCAGTCTTCAAAGCTGAGGAGGATCAGTCCTGGTTAGTACGTGGATGGGAGACTGCCAGCGAATACCAGCTGCTGTAGGCTACATTTAGAGAAGGGAACTGGCAAACCACCTCTTACTATTCCTTGCCTAAGAAAACCTGTGAAACTCATGGGTTTGCCATAAGTTGACAGGTGACTTGAAGGCACATATTGAATGTTTGCCTGTTACTGGAATTGCTGACTATGAAGTCCTTTTGAGGATAATCAGCTTGCAGAACCCAACATTCCCCCTTTTTAATCTAAAGATGCTAATCCAGAAGCAATTTAAAGCATATTAAAAAAAAAATCAGATGCATACGTTACTTTCTAAAAAATAAACATAACTGAAAGTGAAAACAACTTTATTTCTAAAATAAAATTTTTCTAATATTTTCTAATAAAATATTTCTAAAACAAAATTAAGCTGGTTGCTTTTATAGCTAGAATGGCTACTCTGCCATTTTCACTGTGCAGTGGTTGCTGACAGCCGAAATTCATATATTAGAATACCAGTGAAACTCACATTGGTAAGATGCTTAGCATTTCCTGCTTTTCATTATGTGGGTGCATATTTCCTGATAGAAAACAAAGAAGCTATGAAATGTAAGAATGCCATTGCTTTGCTTTAAAAATGCTGATTGTGCAGTAACTCCACAAGATTAGCTGTAATATATTCTGAAGCATATTGTACAGTTTTCTTTCATCCCAGCCAGAAAATATGTTTTTAATGTGCTCACAAATGTTTTAAATACAGTAGAAGAGTTTTTTGGATGGTTGGTGGTCATTAAGTCTGCTCCAGCTCTGTCCTGGTGTATCTGCCCTAGCCTTTGACCCAGAAATCCCTTTGCTGTTAATAGTGTTGAAACTGTATGGATTTGCGCAACCTGGGAGGCATCTGGTAGAAATCTTGGCCCAACCACAAACTACAGTGCATTCCTTCCATCTGCAGTATCGGGGTATGCATCCTCTTTCTTTTATTTCTTCCATCTGGCAGCTTCCATCAGGCAGCTCTCCAAGTCAGACACTAGTCAGACACTAGTCAGATAATTGCATCATGTGGCATCAGCCTGCTGCCATATTGGCTATTCTGTTTTGTGAAAGTATTATTTAATTTTAACGTTAGCCACTTCATGATCCTCTACACCAGTGGTTCTTGACCTGAGATTCGTAGACCCCTGAATTCTGAGGAGCCCTGCTGCTAGACACCAGCACTGGCGGCAGTAACAGGGATGCAGCTGTGTGTGTGTACAGGTGTGTGTGGTTATCTTTTGAGAACTGACCCCTCATTTTCAAATGAGAGAGCAGTTTGGGTGCGCACACACAAGTTTCTTCAGGGACATGGCAGCAGGGGCTGTAAGCACTGAGGGACATTTTGGCAGGTGTTCATGCATGGTCAGAGTACTCCTCATTTGCAAATGAGGGAGCAGTTTGGGTACCCATGACTTCCTGCTACCATGTTCCTGATGAAAGGGACAGAGCAGCAGGCGTATGCATGCACCAAAACTGCTCCCTCATTTGCAAATGCGGGAGCGTTTGGGCCAGTATGGGCATGTGTGAACACCTTTTGCCAAGTCTCTTTGTGCCCACACCCCTGGTTCCATATCCCGGATGAAAGGTGTGTGTACATGCCCAAACCGCTCCCTCGTTTGCAAATGAGAGAGTAGTTTCAGCAACCACACAGCCCCTGCTGCCATGTCCCTGATGAAAGGGACGTGGCAGCAGTTGTGTGCGCATGCCCAAACTATGACGCTGCAGACCAGGGTTTGAATCTCCGCTTGGCCATGGAAACCCACAGAGGCCCTTTCCACACGGGGAAATAACACGTGGTAGCATGACCTCCATGGGAGGTCGTCTGCACGGTAAAGTGGATTAGGGTGGATTACTTTAGAGTAATTCCACACTCCAGTCCGCGCTAGGGCACCCAGAAGTGGCGGCACCGCGTGCTTTTTAAAAACCACTTTTTATGTGGTTTTTAAAAGGCACGGGGCGTACAATCTTGTGCAGCCGCGTCGCAGCGCCCGGTGTGGATTTGCACGTGCGCGCAAGGGTGTGCCTGCAGATCTGCCGGGGGTGGGATTTCCGGCTGGCGAGGTTCTCTGGTTGGTGGAGAGCCTCCGCCAGTCATCAGCCACCATTTTGGGCGCTGCCGGATGCCACGGGACACTGACGAGTGTGGAGCAGCGAAACGCGCTGCTCCACACAGCGACAGATTAAGGTAAGCTCCGTTTCAGCGTGGCTTACCCTGTTTCTCCGCCCGCGTCAATCTCAGACGAGTCACCTTCAGCCTCAGAGAAAGGCAAAGGCAATGGCAACAAATCTTGCCAAGAAAACACCCACGATAGGTTCACCTTAGGATCCACATAAATCAGTTTTCAAAGGGGAGAGACGTGAGGGCTTGAAAGAATCTCCCTCTATCAGTGGCACTTTATTGTTGTGTGGCTTGAAGTCTTCTGAAGGCAAAAGCCAGGCTTCCTGACAGTTCTTCTGTGTAAAAGAGGCGGGAAGGGGAAAACATATGAGTGCTTGACTGATTATTCTAACCAGTAGATATACAGTTTACAATATCTGTTGAGATCTCAAAGTGGTTTAAAGGAACAGTGGTTTGAATAGTCTAAACACTGAAGATGCATTTATTGTAAAAACAGCCCAGCCTATGTCTGTTTTCATTGAACAAATCTGAAATCATGCAGAAAACAGTTTTTCCTGATTTTTATGGCATTTTGGGGGAAAATGAAACAAAAGGATATGAGCACGCTTTATAGGTTGAAAGTCCTTTTGTCACTTGTGTGTTTGTCTGTGCATGCTTTCAAGTCACCTGTTAAGTTGTGATGACTCCATGCATCTTACAGACTTTTCCTAGGCAAGCAATAATCAGCTATAGAGTTGAAGGCTTTCACGGCCAGAATCCACTGGTTCTTGTGGGTTTTTCGGGCTTTGAGACCATGTTCTGGTTGTATTTTCCTGACGTTTCACCTGCATCTGTGGCTGGCATCCTCTGAAGATGCCAGCCACAGATGCAGGCAAAACATCAGGAGAAAATACAACCAGAACATGATCTCAGAGCCCGAAAAACCCACAATAATCAGATAGTTTGCTGTTGCATTCTTTTGAGATCTAACTTCTAGTGCTTGGTGGTCACTACTTATATAGACCTGTATGGCTCATGTCTAAGCTATTTTACAGACCGTATCGCCCTGTATGAACTGGCCTGCACTCTAAGATATTCAGCTCTTGTCTCAGGCCCACCACCAGCACAAGCACGATTGGTGGGGACACGCAAGAGGGCCTTCTTGGTGGCTGCTCCTCGACTCTAGAACTCTGTTCCCAGGGAGGCCCAGGGATGGTCCTCTCCCTGTCATCCTTCTGGTGGCAGGCAAAACCTTTTTTATTCAGGCAGGACTTTGATACAAGAAGTTTTTAAAGAATGGGCTAGTGGGTGCTGTAGTTTTTTATTTTCAGGTGCTATCTTTTTATCTCTTTTGAGCTGTTTTAATTCTTTAACAGTTTGATTATATTTTAATGTGCATTATTTATATGTTTTTAAATTGTACTGTTTTAAGGTGTAAGGCACTTTGAGGCCCAATGTTGGGTAAAAAGTAGGGTAATCATATAATAATATGGTTGTCACTGGTCCACAGACCTGATCCTGCTTAGCTTCCAAGATTGGATGAAATCTGATGACTTCCAAGTATTTAGGCCCTAGTCTTTAGAGATATAAAATGTATTATGTATAATTTTGTTTGGCATAAAATAATTATGTTTGGTATATTAAAAATGTAAGTTACTCAGACACCAATAACAACTTGATATTATCTTGTTACATTTTTATTTATTGTTACAAGTACAGATACAATGTCCCAAATTGTAAGGAACCTGTTTGGTTTTGCTTGTTCTTTAAGAGCAATTAAAAAAAATAGACAAAACTATCAACATTAGCAAAACAGAAAGATATTTTGTCTCCATTATGTCTCCAAGCAAACATAAAGCATTCAATCCATAAAAAGAACTGAAAACCAAGACCAGAAATTGCAATGATCAGATAGTGTACATTGTCTTATATAAAAAATCTTCCTTTTAACATTGTTATTAATATTATTTTGGGGGGAATAAATGTATAACCATAGGAACATTTTATTGATCATTCTAAACTAAAATATTCCATAACCCATTTTAATTTTTTCCCTGATTTTTCAGTTTCTTTGAGAAAAAAAGATATTTAGTGAAAGAAAAACAGGAAATCCCCCTTCTAATTTTTTCCTGTCCCCCCAACCTTCACATTCCTTCATCCTTACTGAGTTCCTAAAGCTACAATTTTCCTAGCCTTTTTGTGTTGTCTTTTGTAGAACAAACTGGAGTAATTTTCAAGCCCAGTTAAACTATGTTTTGCCCATAGTGTACAAGACTATGTGTGATACAGAAAAAATCTTACAAATGCATTCTAAGCAGACTAAAGATTAACATAAAGCTCCTTGTGAGCAATAAATACTTTTGTCTATGTCCTCCAGACAACAATGTCTTCTGTGTACTGAAAAATTATCTGCACATGTTGATTAGCTGTTAATATTTATGGGACTTAAATGGAAAAGCAGTCTCTTCTTGAAGAAGAAGAAGACAGTTCCTTCTCTTTGTTTTTGTTTAATGAGGGTCCAACAGTGTTAAAATTTTCTGTGCTTATGTTTTCTGGACAAGAAAAAGATATATCTTATATAGGTCAGAGAAATGTGCTGTGATATGAGTTCACTTCATGCCTGAAGTGTATTAATAAATTACCCTATAAACATAGTGATATCCACAGATTCAGAGAGAGACACTTTCATTCCTTATTTCCTTTGTTGATTACACATCTAGTTTGTAAAGTATTTTGCATTAGGGTGTATGTTTTTATGTAGGATTCTCCTGGAAGACTATAAAAATCAAGCTATCATTCTGAACCTAACATCTCACCATTTGTATACTATTTCATTTTACGATGTCTTGATAGTAGAGGTAAATGTGCGAGAAAACTTTGGAAAGTTTGGAAAGGATAACCTTAATGAGGAAATATAGTAAGGTTATTCTTTCTATATGAAACACAAAATACTCTCGCATCAAGCATCAAAACATCATAAAATGAAAAGTGTATAGATGGTGTGAAGTTAGGTTCAGAAATATGATTTGATTTGTATAGTCTAACATTTGTCCCATTTTGTTTGGCTCTGCCAGACTCTATTAGAATGTGTGTGTGTGTGTGTGTGTGTGTGTGAGAAATTTAGCTTTTTTAGATCACTTGAGTATTTTTTTAAAAAATCTGTTTTAATAACTTAGCAGTAAAGAATTAATAACTTGATTGATGGTGCTTCTTGAATATATGTTACTAGATCAAAGTTTATGACTGAAAATAGAGTTAAAAGGTAAAGCTATATTATTTTGACAGACTTATTTATGGTTTGTGAGTCTCAGGAAGAAGTGTGCTTAATAAAATCTCTTCCAAAAATCAAGATTGTTCTTTCCCTATCAGTGCTGTCTTTTTACTGTAAGCTATAAAAATCTCTGCTGCAATCTGTCCTGTCTCTCTCCTTATAAATACTGCTGTGGAGCGAGGCGTTGGGAGTTGTCTTCTTCTATTATTTTAGTCAACTATCTTCCGTGGTTGCCACACTGACAAGAAGAATTCATTGTGGGGGTTCTGTGATCAGTAACTTGAAAGAGTCTGGAGGGCTGCGAGATCAACTTAAACCTTTGAAATGCTTGGGCAGACCACCGATTGTTTTATTGCTTCCTCCTGAGAATCAACTACTTTAAAATGTTAACCAAAGTGTTGCATAATTGGATGATGCTTGTTTTAGGCTTATGTTGCGCTTGGAACTAGATTTGCTTCAGCATCTCACTTCAATCCTAATTGTCCTTACTCATCTGCTAAACGTATCATATTTATTCTTATAATGTTGAGAATGCTAGAGTGATTTCTTAGTGTAATGTTGGATTACCGCCATCTAATTTTATTAGATCAACATGTAAAAAACACATTGCATCAGTTTCCTCTGATAAAATGAAGTATTTCATAACAGTTTTTAAGAACCCAAAGCACTTTGCATGCATTATTGCTGCAGTGTTTTATAAGGGGATCGTATAAAGAGATTCATTCAGTGCTTTGGTAATTAATCTCACTTAAATGAAAATGCACTGGCGAAATTACTTCTTCTACCTAATATCTTCCAGTAACTAGGAATAAATAATACTTCAGCCAAAATTTAAATACATGTTAGTTTTAAAGAAAAAGCTATTTTGAGTTTTAAACAATACATAAAAGATTCATACTTTGCATCTTCTTACCCAAGTTATCTTCTGTAGAAATATTTCTGACTTTTCTAAAATGCCAGAGGGAAATTGCTAAGCAAGTATATGTATTTGTTGATAGATTGCTAAAAATGACTGTGCAGGTCTTTGGCTTTCATAACTGAAACTGGGAAAGAGATAAATGGGTCGGCATCTCCAATATCACTTAGAACTTGAGCAACATGCAGTACTTGGACTACTGCTTAACCTGTGCTCAGTACTGCTACAGGTTTGCTGTAACTGTATTGTGGAATAATCAGATATTCATTTACATACACCTTTTCTACCTTCTACTGATAGTAAAGGAGGGATGGCATGCATCAGGTTTGGTGAGTGGAATGAACAAGATGCAACTTGCAAACATGTAATGGATTTCAGAACAGATAAAATAGGGATCACAGTGCAGTCTTATAGCTTTTGAGTTAGAGGTTAAGCCAACTGCATTCATCTGCGATTCTTCCCAGTAAGGAGATATGGAATTACATCCTTATTGAAGCCTAGGAAAATCTGCTGAGCCATGCTGAGTTTGATTTTTTGCTCTGATGTGCAGGCAGAGAATTACAGTGTGTTGAAGCCCTTGGAGCACTTAGAAACTGTGCCCTCAGTAGTCAAGGGACAGCTCCAAGGTCTTTCTAGGCCTCTTGTCATCTGTTTTAGTGCTTCTAATATGCTGTGTTGGTGGTGGTATTGGTGTGTACTCATCTTGTGTTGATAAATAGAATGGGCTTAAAATTCCTGGAAAACAATGGTCCTGTTCTGAAAATGTCTGTACAGTCTGCCCTCCACATTTGTGAGTTCGACATTCACGGATTTGATTATTTGCAAGTTTCTCCAACCCCTGCCCTCCCACTTCAGGTGCTTTTTTTTCCGGGGAACCTTCCCTCTTAGTGGCTCCAATCAGGCCTCATAGCCCTTTAAAAACCCACCTCTGACCCTCCTCTTCCTCTACCAGTCTCTGCCTGGCCAGCTAAGGATGGCTCTCTGCCCAAATTCTCAGCACCACAAACCCTGTATCCATACCCGACGTGCACCCAAGGAAGGAGATGGGCAAGAGAGAGGAAGTACAGGACTACCATGCCAACCATCTCCTTTCCCTAACCTGATTTGGACCCTGAATGTCCACTTTCCCTACCCGCACCTAAGCCCCCTTCCCACAGATACACAAATTTTGTTATTTGTGAATTTTTCAGTTTTGTGAGGGTCCTGTGTCCCTAATCCTAGCAAATGTGGAGGGCCAAGTGTATCTCATTTGTAAACAATGGTTGCTGCTTAGTTTCTGTCTGGAGAAAAAAAATCTTCTCAGTAGGGGGAAAATGTGCTAGATTTTTTTGGTCAGAAAGAATGACCACTAAGGTTGATGAGGTGGGTGGTAGGATCACCAGATATGGATCAGTTTTTTGAATCCACAGTGCTCCATACCACAGAAGGGGAATGGAACCATTTGCACTTGGAGATCATCTCAAAGCGGGGTGGGTGCATGTCCACAAAGCTATAGAAAAGCACTCATTTGGACTCACATCCTTCTGTTCCAGCAATACCTTTGATGCACCAGGTGACTTTTAAGAACATGAGTGTGAAGCAGGATGAGCAAGGGTGAGATGGTGAAAGCCACATAACTTCTCAAATTAAATAAAAATACACAATTCTATTAAAGGAATAGTTTAGTATTCTTAAGAAGTTGGGAGAAGCAATGACTTGTTGAATGCAAAGCCTTCTGTAACATTATATGAAGAAGTATTTTATCTGTGGGTTTCCAGAATGTGAGATGTTGAAATATGTGATTTCAGAAAGGGAATGTTACTTCACAGAAGCTTTTGAGATCATACTCATAATGCCACTTCACTTTCTTCTTCCTCTTCTTCCCCTTCTCCTTCTTCTTCTTTTTTGTGATAAAGAAGTTTCTTTTGAAACATATCTACTATATAAAAGTCAAAGTTTGTGAGTTTGTCTACATCAGGAAGGTGAACACCTCATATGGTTGGTGTGTGAGGCAAGAAGACCTCATATAGTTGATTGACTGTGAAGATTCTATGGAATCCTGCAGTTGACAGTTTAGAGAGGGGCCTTTAGAATTCTCAGCCAGAGAGCTCAGGCTGGTTGCTATGAAGACGAGGCCTACCAGCAAGAAGGAGGAGGCCAACGTATTTCCTCAGAGTCCAAACCTCTGTTATATTAACAACTCTGACTACAGATTGGATTGGTGAATACGAGGATAAGTTACAGGTACTGGAATAGGCTGGTTGCTATGGAGATGAAGCCTAGCAGCAAGGAGGAGGACAGTGTATTCCCTCAGGAACCCAAATAGGGATGTAAATAACTCTGAATACAGATTGCATTGGGAAATATGGGTAAAAGTTACAGGTACTGGTCAAGACAGTTTGGTGAGTTCTTAAGAGGAAAATAAAATCCTGCACAACTCTGAGTAAATACACCAGTTATGAGAATAAAAATGACATTTAAAATCTGCATCTTAATATAATAATCTCATAAGATGTTTTGATTCACATGTTGGTTCATTAGTGGTTGGATTTTTTTCTGCTGAAATTTAAAAATTCAGAAAGATTGAAAGTCATCTAATATTATGATTATAGAGCAATTCTCTAGTTCATGTTTGATCTTCAAGAATCAAGAAGAACAAAGTAGTTCAAATTCTGAGGGTCTGATAGAAATCTTTATGGTTCATTCACAGTTGGGGCTGCATACACTTTTTTAAATTGTGGACATCATCACTCAAGTTCTAAGTACCTGTTCTTGAGCGTCTTAGTATTCTAGGCCAAAAGTCTCTCATGGTCCAATGTGCGATGCCAGGCCCTTCCTCCCAAAGTATTCTTTCCAGATTTTTAGTGGAATAATAGAAGAAACAGCTGTCTGTTTGATATAAATTGCTGACTGCAACTGCCTTAGAACTATTTAACAGGTTATGGACTTTGGAAAGTAAATGTATACAATATCTGTTGTTTCTTTCCATTTTGATTTTCTGCCCATGAATAAAATGGAAATTATGGAAAACTGTCTTTACTACACCCAGTATCATAAGGAATGCTTTTACTTTGTATAATACGTCATCAGAATTACCAGACGTTTTGTGATGTCCATTCTAGAATATCACTGTGTCAGTTTCCAAATTCTAGAGGAAAACGCATTTCTTCATCATTGATGAAAGTTGTCCTTATTAGTTTGTCACCATACAATAAGTGGAATTTATTTTCTTGAAATATAGAAAAATAAATACTCTCTTAAGCATGACTTCTTCAGACTCTTTTCCAGTTTGTTTTCCACATTCATGTGTCAAAGTGAATCTTGCTGTTTCAGAATCATGGAGGATAAGGCTGTCCTTGATGACTTAGGTGCTATGGGAGATTTAAGCTCAGATTTCTCCTCACAGGGTTGGAGCATTGTTTTCTGTCTAGGAATTTCTGTAGCAGCATCAGCATTGTAAGGATGATGAAGATGGGCTGGAGAAACACAAACTTTCAGTGTCAGATTTCAGTAGCATACCATAAACTTTGAGCAGTGAATCAGTGAGATTCTGCTCTAACCAATCCGATTGTAGTTGTGTGTGTCTGCCTACAACCAGCCACGTAAGCAGCAGGTACCTCCAGAATATGTTACTGAGCTTACATAAACAGTAAAACAGAAAAGGAAAGAGCAGATAAGCCTTCTTCTCCAGCTACTTCAAGCATACTAAAAATGCACAGGGTTGGCCACCAAAAAGAAATCTTAAGAGAGGTGGAGGCTGGTGAAAGAAAAGGTGATTCATGGATGCATTTTGGGAGAAGCCTTCATATGGTCTCTAGAAGATTATGGAAGGCTCACCGGATATGGTTATTTCATTTCACACACAGAGCTTTGCTAGGTTTGAATTTAAAAAATTGCTGAAAATGCTGAATGACTCTTCTTTTAGGAACCTGTCCCTATTCTTTAGATGTTACTTCTGTCTGTGATATTAAAATTTCTGTTAAAGAAGTAATGTGAAGGAATGCCTATACAGTATTTCATTAACTGAAGAATACCTTATTGAAGTCACTATGAACTTGTGTTGAAAATTTTTTGGGGTAGGATTATGTACGTTGAGATCTGCTGAATAGTTTTCATATCACCTCCAGGAAAAGTATCTTTATTCCAGTCTCCTTCCTCTTCCTTTAAAAAGTTTTACCTTAACATCAATTTAATGTGTTTGAATTTAGTGCTTACTTAACCTTAAGCAGGTGATGGGCAAATCATCTGCACTGACTTCAGCATAGTGTGCTTTCACATACTATATTTAGGATGTGTTGTTGTTACTATTCCAGGTGTAACTTTAATTCAAGGTCAAATAGTCTTTAACCTATTCCTGGTATCAGGTATCATTTCTTTTTTACTATGAGAACTTTTTTCCTTCAGACAAAAATGCACGGCTGGGTAATGAAAAGATTACCAACTTCACTTCATTATATGAGAAAGCAAAGGTTAAAAGGAACAATTCTAAACAGCTTGCTTGTTTAAATTAGCACTTGGATCAGTCTTTCTTTCTTTCCTATTCCTCATTGGTTTTCTATTACTCCTCATCCAAGCAGATGATAAAAAAATTCTCAATTGAGTGGCTTAATCTGGGGATATTTTCTGACACCTTGAGAATTCTTATGCACTGTGGGATGTATAAATCTTCATGTCTTAAAGAATGCTTGTAGTGACTAAGTCAAGGGCAGTCCACAATACTCAAATGCCACAAGCCAGAAAATACATCTGAATTAGCATGTTATTTGGGGCAGAATGTTTGTCATCCCTCTTTCTGTGAAAAATATTTTTAACCCGCACAAGTGTGATAGATATGCTGGGACAATTTTTGCCCTGTCTTGTGCTTTAGAAGGAAAAAAAATACCTGTACATAGCAAGTAGCTGAAACAAACTTGTTTACAGCTCCTCAGGAAACAATGTAATAAAATACCTACGTCGCAATTCTAGTTCTATGTGAATTCTGCAACTAGATATGAGTCTGGGGACTGGAATGTCCCATTTGCTTGGATGAGCATTACATCTCCTTCAGTTCTCTTTCAAGAAACAATATTTAAAACAAAAATAAAGGTACAGGAAATGACCAGTGGTGGTATTATAAAGTACATTAATTCAGTGTAATGCAATTTCCATAGGGACATGCAGAAAAACTAGCAAACAGTACTTTGGCACTTCAAAGCTGAACTCATTTATTATGTCAGTTTCTATTTTTCAAGCAGAGAGCTCACAATCCCAAGGTATTTGCTTTTAGTCACCAGTCTAAAGTGCTTAATTTGAAACACATTTGGCTTAATAGATTGACAACAAAGAACATCTATGGCAGAAACCCTTGTTCAGAAGTCCAGCGGGAAAAAGTACTGTAATCTTTTTTTACTCCATGTCATTAATGAACCTGAATAGGGTCAGCCGCAGTGCTGTGGCAGCAGGATATATCTCCATGCCTAGTTGGTAAACCTAAGGGCAGAAAACTGTGTTTTCGTGTTCTTTTTCTTGTAAAGAACCACGAACAGTGATGGCACGATATAAGTAAATAAGGATAAGAATACTAACAAAACTAATAATACTAAGGTGTGTAGACAACACCTGACGTGATTTAAAGCTCATACCATAGACAAGTGGAAGGATCACTGGGTGTATAGAAACAGAGCTTGCTAACCCCATCATCTACCTGTATGTCTCAGAATGTGCGAAGAACTGTTGGAATGTCTGAAGTGGGTTCAGAGTCAGTATTGGGGACTACAGTTCCCAAAGTCCACTAGCAAACTGGAGAATGAAACTTTATAGTTTTAAAAAAATCCTTACCAAGCTCTGAAAGTGAAAAACCTTCATAAGATTTTATTTATTTTTAAATATTTCTCATATAGAGTGGCCCTTCCACTTTTGTGAGGGTTTGGGCCACAGACCTCTCATGAAAGTGGAAAAACCGTGAATAACTCTGTCCCTCCTGCTCCTCCTCCCATTCCCTTGCCTTTTGCTCTGGTGAGTGAGCCCACCTTCTCAGCACCTGGGCAAAGGCAAGGGAATGGGAAGGGGGAGCACTGTGTGTGGCAAAGGAAGGCACGTGTACACCTTCCCCACCAATCCCTTGCCTTTTGCCTCAGTGCATATTTCGCTGCTGGGGTCACAGACAAGGCAACAGGAAGGGGAAGCGTTGGAAGTAGAGAAGTAATGTGTGCAGTGGCTCCCCCACCATTCCCTTGCCTTTTGCCTGTGCGTGCTTTCCTTCTCAGTGCCCAGCAAAATGCAAGAGAATGGGAGAGGGAAAATGCAGGGGAAAGGCATGAACGCATCTGACAAATGATCAAATTCAGAAAGGTGAAACCCACAAATATGGAGGGAGGACTGTAATTCCTTTCAGTTTTCCTCAAAAATTCCTTGCTTAGTTTTCCTGAAGAACACTCTTGATTCATTTTAAAGGTTCACTGAGAAACTTTTAGTGACAAGTCATATTAAATCTCATTATTTCATTGAGTTAAACTGACACAGTTTTATTATGCTAGACTGGATTGTGGATGTGGCTCAGAATTAATTAAATGTCATAACACATTGTGATTTGTGTCTCAGAAATATTGCTAGACTGGTCCTGGACATAAATCTTTTTTGAATTGTCTCCTGCTGGAAAAATAAAATATATGCATTTGCGCCTCATAGGGTTATTCTTAAGACAGTGATTTATTTTTCTGTTACATGCATTACCAAAGCTGCCGTTTGCCGTTTGATGCTAATTGAGTAAATTTAGGGCATGTTGGTGCAGACACGTAAGAAATCAACTTAGCTTTAACAGAAAACCCGACAAAGGCTCACAGAAATGGAGTGGAGCTTTGATTTGTTAGTAGGATAAAGTTGGAATTAGAAGAAACTTCTCCACATTTTTGTAATTGATGCTATCTAGGTGGATTAAAGAAATCTGGCAATATAATCTTGTGGGACAATATCCATGCCTTTCAAAGCTCATTATAACACTTACTTGATTTTCATTTTTATCTCTTTCAGGTTTATTTCCTGCCATTCTCAATCTTGCTAGCAATGCTCATATCAGCACCAATGCTACTTGTGGCGAAAAGGGCCCTGAGATGTTCTGTAAGCTTGTGGAGCATGTTCCAGGCCGACCTCTACGCAATGCACAGTGTCGAATATGTGACCACAATAGTTCAAATCCCAAAGGCAAGTTGACTGCATTATACTGTTTCTAGCAGTTTCATGAAACACTGCCTATAGTACTGACTGTCTTTTGAGCTGAGGCTGGTAAAGCATGTAACTGATTTGGTCATGTGAAGAATGCAGTTTAGGCCCTAGGTAATCCCACTGTGATTACTAGAGACTTAAAATCTGGGCTGCTTCCAGACATATTCTTAGGTAGAGTAGAACTGTAATCAGTGGGATTTCAGTTGGTCTACTGGCAGTACACATGAATAAGTGTGGATCCAATTCACTGTTTTTAAACATTGCTGATTTACATAGAACAGAAGGTCAAAATCCAACAAGGTACTTTGTTTTCCAGCATCAGTGGAATTGGACATGTCTTCCTCTCCCTCTTCTGCTGCAGGTTCTGTTCTGAAAAGTACACCCCAGACAATTTCCTAGTCTTCTTTAGTAGACATTGAGGGTATATGGAACTGCAGGTGCAACTGTATTGCAGATTCTTGTGGAAGAGTCAAAGACCATTCAGTCTTGGTCCTATGGTGCATGATTTGTCTGAATTGGACATAGGAACACTTCTTTTCTTCCTGAATCGTTTTTTAAAATTTTTATTTAAATTTACAACCTGAGAACAAAAAACAGAGTAGAAAGGGAAGATCAAATGTATTAAGAACAAAAATCCGCTCCCAGGAAAACACTCAGCTAGAATCCTGAATGGGATGTTGGAAACTCTGATGGTGATGAAGTGCATCATTGGTGTAGTCCAAAAAAGGAAGCCATTTGTCTTCAGAGTTGTCTTGGGTGATGAATCCTTTTATCACCCTCTCACTGTGTGCAGACTTTTCTGTTTGCCATGTGTCCCAGATCCTTTTCCAGCATCATTCAATGGAAAAATTACCTGTTTTCCAATTGGAAGCAATTTCCAATCTTACACTTATCAGAAGAAAGTTAACGATGTCCTTGTGGTTCAGCTGCTTACATTGAGAGTCATATATTTAAAACAACTGAAGGATAGGACTAGGATCAACTGTTTGCTTTGTAGTAGTACTGATGGTTTTCAAAACCTCAGACCAAAATTGGACTACAACAGGGCAGAACAACCACATGTGAAGGTAGGTGCTCTTGGAGCTACAGCCCCTCCAACAGTTGGGTGATACAGTTTTCATGATGTGAGTCAGTTGAGCAGGTGTAAAATATTAGCTATGAATCAATTTCAGGGTCCATTCTTTAAATTTTGTCAGGCGGGATTTGTATGGGAGTGATGTCCAAATTTTTAACCAATTCATATCCAATATCTGCGCTCTTAAGGTCAGTTTCCCAGCCTGGTTTACTATTAAACCCTTGGCCATATGTCTCATTGTTTAGCCATTTACCAATTTGTGATGACAGCCCTTTCAGGGACACATCTTTTGAGATGCATATATTTTCAAAAAAAGGTCAAAGTGCATGGAAGTTCCTATGGGTGGGTCAGTCTGGCAGTGAAATTAAATGTATGGTACAAGGGGACCCCTGAGTCTTCTGAATAAAACTTCAAAATGCTTCTGTATCTCTATGAGATCCCCACCCCATCTTTTAAGGACATGTACATTGTATTAGTCAGACAAGAATCTATTCAGCATGTAGTCTGCATGCAGCAAGTTAAAGGAAACCATGGGAACATCTGACCTTATTTTATTTTATTTTTTAGAACAACACCCTATCTTAAATGCTATAGATGGTACCAATAACTGGTGGCAAAGTCCCAGTATTCAGAATGGAAGAGAATATCATTGGGTAACCATCACTTTGGATCTAAGACAGGTAAGTAATAACAGCTGTATAAAAGTGTGGAGCTTTAGCGTGCAACATGATCAAAATGTGTCTAGTTCTCTGTGGTTGAGTACAATGGAAAGAAGTAAAGGAAAAGTTTCCTGGGTGTACACTGGAGGTTGGTTCATTAAACTCGAACGTGACTATTTTCTCTCTCAGATTTCTGTTTCTTATCATAAAATAGGTTAGCCAAAAATGTAACTGTCTGAGTTATTGTAAGATTTGCTCAGGCTTGAATGGATTTGCCTAATAATATCAACAAAACTGCATAGCCTACAAGTTACATTTTCATTTTCCCATATTGTTTGACCAATATCCAGTAGTTTCCTTTTGTTAATGCAAACAGTGTTGCCCTCATGGGGATGAAATCCTGTTCTATGCGCAAAGGAAGAATCCCACGCTTTCTGGTTGCACAAGTGATAGGATGTCTAGAGAACAGCGGAACAAGTGCAGTAATGTTTGCTCAACTGGAAAAAAACAACAGAATGGCAGAAGTATGCTGTGTTCTCCTGCTAACATTATAGTAGATTCGGATCTTTGGCTTGCTAAGAGATCAAGGAGAGCTTTAAATGCATATGTACCATCAAGTTGGTATGCAAAATGTACAGTGGATCACAGCATAATACATTATTGGCTGTTGTGATCCCAGCTTTGCTCGTCCATGTTTGATTTGATTGGCCCCTGGTGCATAGTATGTCCAATAATCCTTGTATTTCAGAATTTGGGGCTAAAGATTATCAGGCATTGTATTTTACATGCTTATGTAAAGGTACACATTGGCCCTTTCCACACAGCATTTGCCATGTGAAGGGGCCCCTCGAGCATCGCGTGAATATGAGGAGCGGTCCACACAGTGCACTGACAATTGCATGACACTCCAGGGTCTGGCAGATGCCACCTGCACACTTTTTCATTTTTGGCTTTAAGCTGAAAATGGTACACGATCATGCATCACTCTGGGGCCCTGTGCGCACTTGCCGTGCGTGTGGAGCTCCGGAGCCTCAGTGCTCGTGCTTCCTTCCCCAGCACAGCCTGGGGTACTCCCAGGCTGCACTGTGGAAAGAAGAGGCGGGGCTCTCACGTGAGCAGCCGGCAGCTGTGGAGCAGAAGCAATGGGGATGCAAGACCCTCTCACTGGAGACTGCTCGTGTGATCCCCGCAGCCCAGCTCCGCAAAAAAGTAAGCTGTAGAAAGGGCCATTGTGTTCAGTGCACAGAAGTATGGTTGGCTGAAGACTCCCCGCTCCCCACCACAGTAAAGGTGCTCACATTGATCTACATGTGAATAGGGGTTGGTGAGGAGTGTCTAGGCAAATTTAATTTTATCACATTCCTTAGAATGTGACAAGTACATTACTTGGCTATATTCCACCAACATAGACATTGACTGGCTTTTGCTTAACTTGTTCTCAGTATGATACCACTATTGCCAGATGTTAGTTCTAAAAGATTTGAAAGCAAAATTCCACCTCTACAGCAAAAGTCTAAACTTGAGTGACAGAAAATGTTGTCAGGTTTCTAAGGGTAAGTGTTTTCAAAAACAGACAAACTTTAGAAATGATTGTTAGAGTACTTCGATGAAATGTTTAACTGCTGGTATATCTGCTCAGTCAGCTTAACTGTCTCCTGCTTTTTCTGGTTCCATTGTCCTTTTGAGAATATGCATTAGTTTTGGCAGTAATGCTTTAGCTGTAGGAAGATGAGATAAGTAAAGATCAATGGCATACTGATTTACATATGATAAATGAGAAGTGGGAATTATGTAACTCTCCAAATGCTGTTATTCTGGAACTACTTAGCAGCCTTGGTCAATATAAACAATGGTAAAGAATGCTGAGAGTTACAGTTCAACAACATCTGGAGGGGCACATGATTTCCATCTCTAGAGATGTAAAATTTCCAGAATTTTTGAAGCCATAGGGAAATTCGTTTTGATTTATTGGGGAAAATATGTATACATGAATCCCTAGATGTTAGTAGGTTGTAAGTCTATCTAACAATCTTGTAACGCCGGCCATCCTTTACAGACTGAAGATCAGTTTCTTTCTTCAGGAACACAAAATGTCCTAGGTATAACTTGGTTTGATGTAACATTGTCATGTTTGGTGTATTAAAAATACAGTTATTTGGAAAATAATAAATTATAAATGGAACTGGAAGATCAGGAAATGTAAGGAACACTTGACCTATAAGAACCCCTTTGATTTTGCCAGTTTACAAAAGAAAACAAAAGGCAAAAATAAACAATAAAACCACACCAAAGATGAAAACAAAATCCCAGTAAGAACAGAAGAAACCATCAACATTAGTAAAATGAACAAACAACATTTAGCCTCTACTGGTTTTCTATAGTTCCAAGCAGAACACAAAGCATTCATTCCTGAGGAAAGGAAACCAGGACCAGGAATTACAACTATCTTATACTGCATGTGAGTGCTTCTGAAGTTATCTGATTGGGAGTACTGGCATATTTTCTAGTGTGCCAAGGGCCAGTACAGTATTTGTGCCCATTGGCTACAACTGTTTCTTCTTTTCTCGAAGCTTGGCATAGATTGGCAGCAAATGGTTTGCACACCAGCACTCACCACCTTGGCCCTTTTTGCACACTAGTCCTGTTGCGAAATGGCCTCGGGAGCGTTGTGCGATTGTGAGGACTGTTCCACATGATGTCCTCGCAATCGCATGATGCTCCTGAGGCCATTAGGCAGTGATCATGCATTATATCATTTTTGGCTTGTTGCCAAAAACAACGCATGATCGCATGTCCCGCGCCTCACCTGCATTTACCTTGTGTACGGAGGCTCCAGACGTGCAGGAAAGTACCCGGCTGAGCTGTGGAAGGAAGGGGTGGAGTGCTCACACTTCCTTTCGGCTAGCACAGAGCTGGTGTGGAGGGGAAGCAGACGGGACGTGAGTACCTCTCGCAAGAGGCTTCTCGCATGATCCCCTTGCGATGACACTGGAATGAGGTCAGGTGTGAAAAGGGCCTTTGAGTAGCGTGGCTATACACGGTCTTACATAAAAGTATGCCAGCTACATAGTCACACACTCCCCATCCGTAATATGCAGGTGGTAAATATATGAACCTCTTATCTTAGACATGTTATTGATAACTATCAAAAAAATCCATAAGCCATTTTAAAAAGTTTTTCCAGAAAAATAAGGATTTGGGTTAAAAGAAGGGAAACGTGTTTTTTTTCCCCTTTGATTCTTTTTCTTTCACAGACCTCTATATCTCTACCTGGCTGTTCTTTATGTAGTCTCTTGATTTGGAAATTAGAATTCTGTAAGAGAAGTAGGAAACAACAGGTTTTGGCCTATCCATAATTCACTGCTTAATGTGGCAGTAGATGTGACTGAATTACTTTGGCCCTTTCCTCACCTTACCTTTTTCCGGCGCTGGGTTGCAGGGACCACATGAGCAGCCTCCTGCTCACGCGAGAGCCCTGCCTCTTCCTTCTGCAGTGCAGCCTGGGAGTTTCCCAGGCTGCGCTGGGGCAGGAAGTGCGACCGGTGTGGCTCCGGAGGCTCTGCACACTAGGTAAGTGCATGTGGGGCCCAAGAGCAATGCGTGGTTGCACACCATTTTTGACTTCCAGCCGAAAATGAAAAGGTTCGCAGTGGGCGCCTGCCAGCTTCTGGAGCATCGCACGATTGTGATTGCATCATGCAGATTGCTCCTCACAATCGTGTGATGCTCCAGGCACCCTTTCACATGGCAAATGCTGTGCGGAAAGGGCCCTTGTGTTGCTTTCTAAATATGCTGCTACTACTTGTTCTTCCCATTTCTTACGCTCTCATCCTTTTGTGTCTCTGACTCATTCCAACTTTCCTGAATTTGGTTAAAAATACTCCTCCCCTGAAGTGCCTTTCCTCCTTCCCGTTTCTTATTCATGAGACAGTTTTAATGAAAATGAAATCATTCTAAGAAGTATTTCTGTTCACTGAGAGAACCTTTTCCTTAACAAATACTGCTTGGGGTCTGTGAATGATTCAGTATCTGGTGTGTTTCCTAATAGCAATGTGGAGAATGTTGAGTGCTTGAAAAGCATTGGGAGGAGGATTAATAAGTAGTTATTTGTAGCATGTGTAAGTATAGTAGGATGATAGTAACTGAGGCTGTTTCTGCACTACACTGTTATAGTGGTATTATTCCACTTTCAACATCCTGTGGAATTTTGGGTTTTGTAGCTTACTGAGGCCAAAAAGCTCTCTGGCTGAGAATTCTAAATGCCCCTCCCTAAACTGCAAACCTCAGGATTCCATAGGATGTTGAAAGTTGCATAATAGCACTATAATAGTGTAGTGCAGAAATGGCCTGTTTACAGATATGAAAATGATAATTGGATTTGTGTGCTGTGTTGCTGCTCTTCCTCTCGCTCCATTTTAAGCTGACCACAGCTTGGCTCACTATGTCCCAAACTGCAGTTACTGATATCTACTATGCTTGATAGAAATAAACCAACATAATTGGCAAGGATCCAACAGTATACTTGCTCTCAATTCCACTGCTTTAACCTGCAGGATTGCCTAGGGAATCATGGAGTCTTCACCATTCCATGTTCCCTGGGCACCATAGAAAGGTGCTCCAAAAGGCTAGAAACCCATTTTGGGCATGTTTTCAGTGTTATGGAAGGCTCTAGGGGAGAAGGAGGGGGAAAGAAAGTATGAATTTTGTTGACATAAACAACAGAATCCTGTGGTAGTGCATCATTCAAGCCTGGCCATAGTTTATGACGCTTGCTTGAATTGATTAATTGTTGAGATTAACCACTGTTTAGTATACAGACATAGTATTAAACTGTAGTTAGTTTAAAGCAAACTAATCAGTGTTTGCTGTGGCTATCCTCACAATGCTAAAATCATAGATAGGATCCTATTGCACCAAACTGCTTGCACAGTGGATAGTAGTGCAAGCTGATTTGCGATTTTGCCTTTTGGGCAATGAGGCTTCCAGGAACTCATTGCACCCTAGAAGAAGTTAACGTTTTTCTGACTGGGATTGATGCATATGAAATAGCAAAAAGTGATGATTCTTTGTTACCATGCCTATTGTATTTTTAGCTGTATAGGAGTTTGTTTGGATCTTGATCACACTTTTTAATGAATACCAGAGCATTGTGATACAATATCTATAGTCCCCTATAGTACTGTAAAAGGTTCATAAATGTCTTGTAAACATGTATAAATATGAATAGTATTCCTAAACAGATCCACTGGATTAATATGAGCATGTATAATTTCAATAATTGTTAATATTTGGCCAAAAGATTTCAATATACAGAAATGGGTGCAAATTTTAAGAGATTAGTTTCATTATTTTTATTTCCATTGATATCAATGAAATCCCAAGGAGGGTGTTACACCAAAACGTGTGTGACTCAGGGGTCCAATCTGTGTTGTAAGTGCCTCCATGAAACGTTGGGGAATATTAGCTTAAGGAGGAGGTTGGGGGCGAAATTGGTATACACAGGTTGAAAAGATATTGTTAAAATTACAACATCTTTTACACCTGTGTATACTGGTACTAGTGTAGAGAAGACCTAGCTGGAGATCCAAAAGTAAGCTTGTTTGTTATTGGGGGAATTGCAGTCATACACACAAGATCAAGGCAGTCTCACAATCACACAAGGTCAACTGAAGGAAAAAGGAGGAAAAGTTAAATAGCAAGAGTTTAGCGTGAAAGTGGGTGATATTTACTAATCCAGCAGAGAAGAAGCGAAGTGATGTGGCTTAGAGTACAAGCCCAAGCATGGTACAAATTGGGAATCAGAGCTGCAGAGTGCTGGTCAGTACTCCAAAAGTATTATGAGTTATCTGGCAAAAAGGCAGCATTTAAATACTGTTTTTCCCTTCTGAGGGGGAAGGTATTAATGGCTCTCTGGCAGAGTAGACAATGAGGTCTGGAGAGTGGACAACAGGGTCTGGAATGAGGTAGTGGCCTTAGCATTAAGTGACAAAGAGACTGATGAGAATCATGATAGCTCCTTAATGGTGAGACAGGTGAGGAGACAAAGGAGAGTTTCTGATGGACAAAGGGAGATGGTGAAGTCAATCAGTCCTTCCGTAGAAGCAGTTTTGGTTGCTATTGTTCCTAAATGTGGAGTCGTTGAGAGACATCTGCAAATCCTTTGTCTGGGAGTTTCCCTGGCTATGACCTAGCCATGCCCTGAGGTCTCACTCTGATCTGGCTTTGCAATGCATGTGTGCAGCCAGTTCTTCTTTGCCAGCAAGCTTCCCAGTCACAGCATGATGTAATTTATATTTCATGCCAATTAAATATATATTTTACCAATTAAATAATATTGTGGAAAAGGAGTGTATGGTGTGGTAGCATCTGAGTCTTCATATTGTATATGTTTTACTAAACCAGTAAAAGATACAATTTAGCAGTGTCATAAAGTTCATTTAATACGTGGTATCTAATCTATTCCAAGTAAGAAGTTTCATTGAGGATTTATTTATTCAGCTTACTTTTTGGGAAGCGGGGGAGGGGGTCATGGAAGTGTCTTTGTTTTCAAACTCATACATACATTCAACCCAGATGTGCAGTCATGTTGTAATGGTGCCATGAATGTATCGCTTGAAGATACTTTCCCACATAAGCTTTTTCATTATTGGCTCCCCTTTGTCATAGTGTCAAATAACATGCCTGAGAGAGATTAAGTTAAAGGATAACACAACAAGGAGGAAAAGTATTTATGAGTAGGCAGAAGGATTTTTATGCTTTGATATTTTGTGCAGTTTTTTCATAACCTCTGGAGAGTGAATGGCTGTTCATTCTACTGCTCCAAGCCAAATTAGAGGTATGAGTTATTTCATGTGTCTTAGCAGTTTTTTTCTCACACAAAATAAGTTTGGGTCCCCTATGCCAGAATGGGACAAGTACAAGAGAGAGGAAGAGGAAATGTTTGAAGCTTTGGTTCCTTCTGGCTTCTGACTAAACCAGACCTGTTGCACCTGCTATTTACTCTAGTACTAGTGCTCTTTTTGCAAATAGCAGGAATGGATGAAGATGCAAATTTTAGGCAGGGCTGTCTTTGTTTCCGCACCTTACTGTCTTCTGGTGCTGGGGTGCGGGGATCATGTGAGCAGCCTCCGGCAAGAGGCTTTCACGTCCAGGGTCCTTCGGCTCTGCACGAGCTGCCTGCTTGTGTGAGAGCCCTGCCTCTTCCTTCTGCAGTTCAGCCTGGGACCTTCCCAGGCTGCGCTGGGGCAGGAAGCGTGACCAGCGCGGCTCCAGAGGCTCTGCATGCCAGGTAAGTGCATGCGGGGCCCGGGAGCAATGCACAATCGTGCACCATTTTCAACTTCTAGCTGAAAATGGAAAGGTGCACGATCAGAACCTGCCAGCCCGTGGAGCATCGTGCAGTTGTGAGTGCGTCATACAGATCGCTCCTCACAATCGTGTGATGGTCCAGGCCCTCTTTCACATTGAAAATGCCATGTGAAGAGGGCCTATGATGGGAGCAAAAGAGGGTTTTTACCCCACCCTCATGCAGTGCCTTTATTTTTTTTTTAAGTACATGCAGAAATAACCAATATAAATAACATATTTTTTCACACTTTGAATTCTGTTTGTTTACAAATTACACCAAGAGTCAATTCAGTGCTGTATTTTTCTGCTTCTGTCCATCATGTCCCTTTCTCCTCAGTAGCTCAGTACATTAATTCCAACAGAAACAGATATAGTTAGTCAAGAGCAACAGGTCTTTCTTTCCTCATTTTCACTGCCTTTTACTTACACACGGTATACTGATTTTCATTTGTTATATAAATCAGTGCAATATACATTAGAACTGACATGACCTTTTGTTTAGCCATTAACCAGATCCAGACCTGCTTTGTTCAGCAAGATTACTATATGCTGTGCACAAGCAAGGCCTATTTTGCTCATCTAAAGATAAACTGGTTGATTCCTGATTAGCAAACATAAAAGTCAGTACCTCCAAATCAGCAGTAATCCAGTTTATGCATGAATAATGGATAACTCTCAGAGAAGTCCAACATTGCAAAGAAATGGTGGTTCCATGGCAGCAGTGCTACGTGAACTGCACTCTTGTCTTGGTAGCTGAAGAGTTTTCCGTGCTAAAATACCCTTTGTAATTTGAAGAAATGCTGGTTTAATGAATTTTTTTGTAATTGTTGACCAAAAACAGTTGGAACATCAATTCTGAGAGTTCATTTCTAGCTATATTATGCCACAAAAATATTCAAGTTTGTATAAAGTGAACGAAAAAGCCCCTGATCAGCCTTGTTTTAATGCCAGAATTTCATTATGTTCGTGGGTAGTGGGTAGGTTCAGTCTGATCCTATAATATTCCTTATAAGAGAGGCACTGAAAGCCTTGTTGCTTGAAACTGCACATCTGTATCACATAGGGACTTTTGCCAAGTTGCTGCTGCTTTAGAGCAAGTGGTAGATGTGGGTCATGGTGACAGTGCAAGGGGAATAGCTTGCCTTGGCCGATACTGGCACCTTCATTTTACTCCAGTGCGCAGAGCCAGCAATGTGTCTCTTCTAAACTAATGCTTTGATAATACCTTATTCATTATTTGTGATTTCTGCAGGTAACACTGTAATTATAATAACGCTCACAATTTGTATATGGGTTTGAAGTATTTAAAGAGGGTGTCTTTCTCTTAAGTATATATGAATTGCATCTTTGGTATGGACAAGTTGCAGCTAGAGATGGCTTCCAGGACTCATAAAATACTTGTTAGAACAGGTATTTCTAGTAATTATATTGAGTTCCCCTAAAGTACTTTGAAATTCATAGAAAAGTCCTTTCTGAAATGAAGCAGAAGAACATTTCTTGCCCTCAATACATATTTTGATCTAAATCTTTATAAATTAAGTTGTTTTTCTTTTTTTAAAAAAAAGTCAAAGAGTTTATTCGTCATTCAGCCTGGAGGAGAAGTTTTAGCTTGACTTCCAAAGGCTATGTTGCTGCAACAGCTATGAAAGCAGTGGTATGTTCTTCTAGACTTATTTAGTACATAATACTCATTATTCTATTATGTGTATCACGCAGTTTTGCACTTACCGGTACATGGTGTTGTTATTGTTGTTGCTGTGTCATTTCTGACTTACAATGACCCTCAGATGAGCCTATGATGAGGTTTTTCTGAGACTCAAAGTGTGCGACATGCCCAAGGTCACCCAGTGGGTTTTTGTGGTCAAATAGGGAATTGAACCCTGGTCTCCAGGTTCATACCCCACCACTCAAACTACTACACCATGCTGGTTCTATTTACATGGTACCATACTTCAATCAATAACTTTTCATTGTATGTATGGTTCTTAAATATTTACCATGTTAGTGAGATGACTGAACTTTAAGTCTGAAATTGATGAGTGTTTCAGCTTGTAAACTTTCATAGAAAAAGAATAGCAAGTAGAAGTTGACTTAACTCCCGCGACTCCCCTCCTCCAGTGTGGAATTGATCAGAATTCATTTGTGTTGCAAGTGAGATGCAAGATTGTTAACAGCCTTGAGAAATAACCTTGGACACTCTTATATACTTCAAAACAATTTTTGGCAATTCCCCAGAAAAAAAAATGTTAAAGATATATTGTATAGGCTAGCCTCAGTGTTGCCTTTTTCATTACATTTGTTTTAGGTCTTTCAAGTTGCATATGTCATCATCAAAGCTGCTAATGCTCCACGACCTGGAAACTGGATTTTGGAACGTTCTGTAGATGGCACTGAATTCAGGCCCTGGCAGTACTATGCGATTAGTGACACAGAGTGCTTAACCAGATATAATGTAACACCAAGACTTGGGCCTCCTACTTATAAGAGAGATGATGAAGTGATTTGTACTTCCTATTACTCTAGGCTAGTGCCACTTGAACATGGAGAGGTAAGTTCCATTTTGATGGCTTATACTTGTTATCTTTATTTAGCATGGTAGTGGAATGACTATGGTGTTGCATAAATATGATAAAAATCGGCCAAATGTTAATGCTACCTGAATTCTGGTCAGATTTTATTCAGAATTAGAAGCAGTTGTAGCAGGTTTTATTTCCAACCTGTTAGGGTGGTGGGGCAGAGAAAAGGGCCTTTCCAGCAGATCGTAGGAAGAACTTCCTGATGGTCAGAGCTGTCTGACAGTAGAATATGCAGCCTGGGACTGTGGTAGAGTCTCCTTCTTTGGAGGTTTTTAAGCAGAAGCTGGATGACTATCTGTCCAGAGTAAAGCATGGGCAGGATTGTAAAGGAGAATGTGGTCCTTCAGGTAACCTGGACCTGAGTTGTATAGGGCTTCGTAGGACAAACCAGCACTTTGAATTGTGCCAGCAAATTGATTGGCAGCCAGTGGAGCGTTGTGCTCCCTGTGGCCAAGCAGTCTGATCGTGGCTTTTTGAATCAATTCAAGTTTCTGAACACTCTTCAAAGCAGTCTCATGTATAGTGTGTTGCAGTAGTGCATCCAGGATGTAACCCGTGTCACCGTGGTCAAATCTGGCATCTCAGGTAATGGGAGCAGCTAGCACACAAGCTTTAACTGTACAAATGCACTCCTGGCTACCAAGTTATATGATAACTACCACTGAAACCTGAGTTACCAGGCTCAGAGTTGAATCTAGGAGCACATCCAAGCTATGGACCTGCATCTTCAGTAGGAATGTAATCCCATCCAGCACAAGCTGAAACCTTATTCCCTGATCTGCCTTTTGATCCAGTCAAGCACCTCTATCTCGTCTGGATTGTTTCAATTTGTTCACTTTCATTCAGTCCATTACTGATGACAGGCACTGGTTTAGGACTGAAACGGCTTCGTTGGAATGTGTTGGAAAGGAGCAGCATAGTTGCGCGTCATCCGCATATCGATACGATTATTATATAAGTTATCTTAAGTTACTGTTTAAGACTAAAATTCCTTCAATCTCCCAGCCAGCAGGACCGCTGGAGATATTATTGACTGCAGTTTGTAGGGGTTGTAATTTTAGGATTAAATCAGATTGTAAATTCCATCTAGAGTTGATCCTACTAGTTCCAGGTAGGGTAGAGCCACTGAATCAATGTGGATGTGATAAAGCAACATTTACTCATTGACTTACCACATTGATTTATTAGCACTACTTTAATTGGGGCTAACACTTGGTGTTAGGCCCCAAAGTAACTTTTCTGAATTCTGCTGTGTGGAGAATCTTTAAGGCCCACTCTTGATCTCACTTCAGGTAACCTCCTAGAATTTGAAGTAGCAACTGAATTGGTCTGGTTAGG